>OU343222.1:106495751-106516030 GCA_910596185.1 Chrysanthemum makinoi | reverse complement strand
GATCACCTAGCTGACTACACATGTGCCAAATCTCAGCCCTTCACAAGCTTGAATGAAGCTTGTGCAAAGGCTGCAAGATGCCTGTGCACACTCAGTGTATGCTGAGTGTGTGCACAGGGCATTTGAGGGCTTATTAAAAGCTGATTAAAAGCTTATAAAAGCTTGATAAAAGGAAAACAAAACTGATATTATTAAACTAGACCAACTGATCTTGCAAATCCCAAAGTCTCATTGAATTTGAACCATAATTGAGTTTATGAGACATCAACAAAGTTTTGCAAAAAACTGTTTTTACAACTTTTGACTTTTTAAGACAGAATTGAAACTTTGACTTTTATGAACTTAGGATTGATTTTAATGATTGAATAAGTTATATTAAGCTGCTATGGAACTAGATTAAGCTACTTAAACAACTTTCAAAACAGTATACATGATTATGCAATCTAAAATTCTAACAGTTAACAAGTAGAATGATTTTATCAATGATTTTGACTTTTAACTGAACAAGGACTAGTTTTTATGGTTTAATTGAGCTATTAGACACTAAATTGACATGAAACAACAATAAGCAATGACACAGATTACTTCTAACACAGATAATTAAGTAGATCCAAACACACTTTTTAAGTTAACTGTTTTGAAGATTTAAGTACTAAAACAGATGTTTAAGCCAAGAAAGCTATTAACTAATTTATATTAACTATAATGAGAGAGTATTAAACTAAAATTAACAAGGAATTTTAAACACTTAAACTAAAATTGCAAAATTTCATGAGGAAATTGCTTACAAGATAAGTTTATTCAAGCATAAAGCGAGAACTGAGATCAAATGATCACTCCTATAGGCTTACCACTAAGCCTCTAAACCAATAAGCAATCCAAAATTAGCGACTGCATCACCAAATTGTCTTGATCATGACCAAATCCATTTTGAGCTAATTTATTGATTGACTTTCGTTGACTTTTGGTTTTGAATCTAAATTGAAACAGAGTATATAGCAGGCTCACACTGAAAAGCTATTTTCAACAAGCTTATCTGAGCTTGTTGGAAAGATAAAGAGCTTATGGAAACTTATAATAACAACCATGTATAATTGACTTAATACGAATTATCAAGAAATATGAAAACTTGAAATCTTATTAAACTTGGAATAAGTACAATACAAAAGTGACTTTTAACTTGAAACAAACTTGATTTTACATTAAGACTTGAAATTTAAGCTAAAACAGATATTAAAAAGGTTTTACACTACAAATTTGGTCTAAAACATGCGACAACTATATTACTGTCTTCCTTTCTTCTTTATAGACATCCAAAAGCTTTTCTCTCACATCTCTGATCATTTCCCACTTTGAGTTATGGCCATTGGATCTTCTTAAATCATCTAAATCGTACACTTGGTGTTTTTGGCGGGAAAAGTCTTGAAGCAGGTTCTTTGCATTAATTGAGATGGTGAGTGTTTGCAGGTGGAAGGTGATGGTGATGGGGTAGGTATATATCTGGAAAGGTTGAGATGAGGTGGTGATGGCGGTAGGATGGAGGGAATGAGTGGACAGGTGGGGATGGTGTTGATGTGAGTTTTATTTTTAAACATTGGACCGGGTTAACTGGATTTGGGCCGAGTTAAATAAAGGGTTGGGTTGAATGGATTTGGATTTTGGGTTTATTAATAAAAGGATCCGTTTGGTTTAGTTATCACAAGGGACCATTCTTGTAACATTCTGAAAGTATAGGGACTAAACCTGTAACATTTCCAAAGTTATTCAAAGGGCCAAACTTGCAATTAATGATTAGTACAAGGACTAAATTTGCATAAGTTCCATTTTATAAGTCCAAGGACCAAATCTGACAATTTTGAAACTTTAAGGGCCTAACTTGTAATTTTCCAAAAGTTCACCATAAGGACCAATTTTGTCATTTATTAATAGTACAAGGTTTATTTTTGATAAATTTCCATTTTTAAATTAACCAAGGACTATTTTTGACATTTTTCAAAGTTGAGGGACCAAAGTTGTCATTTTGTAATTTTTAACTTTGAAGGGTTTGTTTTGACAACTTTTGAATCCCATGGACCTTAAATGATATTTTACTTTATTTTGATTACGGGGACTATTTTTGACAATTTTTGAAACTTGGGGGACTAAAACGCCAATTATGCAAACTTGATCGTTTTTCATCGATTTTGGTATTTTTTAATTTAAAACACATAAAACACTTATTTGTGATATTTTCATCATTTTGATGCATTTCTAAGTGTTTTCAAATGTTTTTTGATCTAGATGGTACAAAAATGATGAGTATTTAGACACTCATCAATCCCCACACTAAGATATTGCTAGTCCCTAGCAATCTTTTTAGAAACTTAATGGATTTTCTCTTTACCAAAAGCCATACTTAGGTAGCCAATTGTTTTATTTCAAGTAAGAACCTTGGTACGATGATAACCAAATGATTTTGAGCAAATCTAGTACATGCGGTTTTGATTTGTCTTTACCAGAAGCGTTTATTCGGACTATTAACTCTTAGATAAAATATCTTTGGTGAGTCGATTACCAATTATGGATTTCCAACCGCCTTTACCACAAGCCATAAACTTGCGGGCTAGCCAACTCTTTACTTTTTAAGATATGGTGAGCTGAACACCATACAATTTTGGGCAAATTGCAAGCCATAACGGATTTGAGATATCTTTACCAAGAGCCGTTTGCTCCTGGATTAGCCAATCCTTATGTGGGTTAGACATGGTGGACTGATTACCATTTGTTGTGTTTAGTACATAGTACTTCCACTAAAAAAAATTTTAAAATTTGGCCATTTTTGGGAAAAAAGGGACTAAAAGGGTACATTTATGATCAAATTCGCCGAAATTTCCCCACACTAGAAATGAATATTGTCCTAATATTCAAAGTACCCGGCTGTTATGTCAAAACTTAGAACGTAAAAGATAACATTATAGCCAAGTGTAGAAACACACAATTATTCTCTTTTTTGAATATTTACAATTTTCATTCGTCATTTTTTTTTTTTTTAACATGTTGGGGCATCTCCCCACTTAGGGTGGTACACGGGTGAAAACCCATGTTTAACTATTGTTTTTGATTACCGAGTCGCTAGCTTTCGACCCGAATTAATTTGTTCATGGGGAAGTAAGTGGAAGAAACAATCTTCCATCGGACTTCATTCAAGATGTTTGTATAAACATTTAAGCGTGAAAGTTCCACGATGAGATATACACATAGAACCGGCTCAAAAATGATAAATGAAAATGTCGGGGTCAAAGATAATGTCTTCATTCCCGAAGGATTGAAGAACAGGAGAAGCCACGGGATAGGTGAAGAAGAGAAAAAATGATAATAATCTTGACTAACTCATCATCATCAGAAGAAGAATTCATGATAGCATGAATTTCATCTTTAAGCTCAATTGGTCTAGACATATCCCGGGTGTGTCTAGATCAAAGTAGAATTATCATACTCGGTAGAGATATGATATGAGTGAGTTCATAGGAGAACTCCTCAAAGGCGAATGATTCATATTCGGGTTGTGATTTAGTGGTTCCTGAGAACTCCTCAAAAGTGAATGATTCATAATTGGGGAGAGAATTATGAGAATGAGAAGTGGTAATACCACTAATCTTCTCTCCCATATGATTAAAATGGAAAGTTTGCAATTCGGGAATAGAATCATTGAACAAAAGTTCACTATCCTCAAAGGGATAGGATATGAAGTAGGCTTTTCATTAAAAGCCTCGATTCTAGAAATGAGATTAACATTCAATAATGTAAGACAAAGATCTTCGTCTTGGATTATTTCTTCATCATTCTCTTCTTTAAAGCGACTAGCTCGGAAGGTAATTCCCCATACATAACTTATGTCTCCACAAGATAAAGAATAGTTCTCATCAGAATCAGAGAACATCTCAATATGATCATTTTGGAAGACAAGAGAGGAGGGATATCACACACATGGTCAAGAATTCCCTGGACTCTCGATTGGGACAAGGTTCTCAACACTAGACTTTATGAATTCGTCCGATTCCTTTCAGGAACAGTGTCAAGATGCTCATCCCCCATGTTCAGAGAGTGAGTGGGAGCTTTGGGTGTGATGGCAGTTGTTTGAGAATGAATCTCAACTGCTGGGATATCCACTGATGAACTTGATGAATCTTTATAAAATTGTAGGATACCAAGTGCATCCTCATCATCACTGTCATTAGGAATAAAACGAAATTGAGAGCTAGATCTGCTTGCTTTCTTTTTGCAATTAATTCCCTAATAGATTTTTCAAAAGCAATTTGGGAATTTATTTTAGCAACTGCTCTTCACTAGCAATTCTTCCATATATTTCTCATGTGAATTTTGAATGACGGGACATTGTGGGAGTGGAGATTTGTCAAAACCGGAAGGTTGACATTGATAATCATCGTGAGGACCCCCACAATATACACAAGAAAAACTGGGAACATTATGAAATCTTTGTTTTACTCAACTCCAGTTCTTTTCACTGACTCCGAAGCTCTAGATAAGTGTCTTGTTGGGTTTTGAGGAGTTTGAGTTATTTGCACTGTGGAGGTTGGTGATATGGATAGTTAAGTAATTATTTTAAGGAAATGGATTCCTGTTTGACAATCGAGAGCTGAAATGGGGACCTCCACAATTCTCTAACAAAATGATTGTTATAGTGATTTGGTGAATAACATGGATATTGGTCATAACCAAAGTTCGATCATCACCTAAAACTGTTCTCATAAAAGCGTGTTTCGGATTGACATTCAAATCCTGGTGAGGATCTCCACAAAATTCACAGCAGTATTTGATTATATGAGGATAAGTCGGCTTGGTGGGTAATTGGAAAAAATTAGAGGGCGTTAAATGAGTTCGGATTAGGATCATAATCAAATGAATTCCTCGAACCACAAACAAACAACTCCCGTTCCGAATATCATTACCACATTGTACACACATACACACGATGTGAGGTAAACCAAAAGGCTCACCACAAGGCACAAGGAATAAACGATTCCATTTGAGAGTTATGAGAAAGAATCGGTTCATTCAAAGAATCAACAAAACCAACATGGTGATCTGAATGACTATTAAGACTCGAAGAACATTTTGAAAAATCCGGAGGTGGGACAAGTGGTGAGCTCTGAGAGCTAGCAATTTCCACCACTTCCGTTATGGTCTCCGGTTCTGGTTCTTGAGAAACTTGAAGATTAGGCAAGTCATTCTTGCTAGTCACCTGACCTAAATTCTGCATGCTTTGCTTTTAACCGTAAATTGTGAAAGTGTAGGATCAATTTTAGACGGCTTAGGAGCAATCGAGGGGTTAGATCTTTGGATAACCGTAGGTTGGACGTATTTAGCACCTCCATTATCGGAGGGAAGTACCTGGTCCTTTGTCACCCCGGTTTCTCGTTCCATTTCCCTACGCAGAATTAATGGATCATTACGAACAACACGAATTCTTGACATTTGTGATAAAGTAGGAAGTTTTTCAACTTCGTTCCAGAATTCGTCGTAGTCGAGAGATTCCATGAGAATAGAAGAAGTTAGAATCAAATGGATAGAGGGTAAAGGGATAAAGAATCAAAAGGGTAAGAGGGTAAAGATGAATATTTTTGGATTTTTGGATAAATATTTTGTAAAAACAAAGAATGAAAATATTTTTGGTGTTGTTAACACTTTAGGAAAAGTGTTAATGAACTTTTTGATTTTTAAATAACTTTACAAAAAAAACTGTTTACAAAAAGGTGGTATATGTGCAAGAATGAATCTGGAAATGCTTAAAACACGCTTACAGCCTCCCCGGCAGCGGCGCCAAAATTTGGTTCGGCTCAAACCGTCAGTTATCTCACACAAGCCGCCACTTGTGAATGGGCGTGACAGAAGAACTCAAAACAGGTCAAACACCAAATGCAATTTAAGATCAGAGGAATATAGTTGATTCCTGGGTCGTTAAGTCCCACGGAGGATGAATTGGTGTTAAACAACTTGATGATAGAATGATCACTAAGGATAGTGATCATGGGATTTGGATGGATAATTATACCTAAAGAAAAGATTAATAAATTACAGCGACTTAAATGCAAATTAAGAAAATTAAAAAGTTAAAATATATTAAATAAACGATATCACTATTTTTAAAATGATGAACGTTTAAAACCTAAACACGCGTTTAAATAAAATTACGTAAGCGTCTGAGAATAAAACGTGAGTTTAAAGAAATAAAATGCCTACAAATATGAAAATGACATTTTTACAATCCTAATAATAAAATAAAATTATTAGAAAAATAAAATTATTTTTACAACTATTTATTTAATTATTATTAATTAAAAACTATTTAAAAGACACTTAAATACAAGAAAATATAAAATAACTTACGGAGAAATTTTAAAATTATAACTTAGAAAAATCTAAAATATGATAAAACTTATTTTAATACTAAAAATATATTTTTTAGACTTTTTATGTCTTTATTATTAATTTAATACTATTTAAAACTAATTAAAATGCTAGAAAATACTATTTAAACCACGAAAATTATGGAAAAATATTTTTTTGGCTTTTTATATTTATCTTAATCTATGAAAATTGAAAAAATATTTTTTTAATCTTTTTCTGATTTATTGGCATTAAAAGCTATTTAAAAAGGATTAAAAACTATTTAAAATAAAGAAAAATAGCAAACAATGGCAGAAAAATATGAAAAATTCAGGAAAATACTAAAATATTATTCTTAATCTATGAAAAATATAAAAACATATGCTTATGTGGAGGAAAATGCAACTGCAGTGTAACTGCTTATTAATAAGCAATTCAAAATAAGCCAAAGTCCACAAATGGACACCAAATGAACACAGAAGCTAGGTAATGCTAAATTAAGTATATCTAGACTATTTAACAGTACTATAGATCACTAAAGAAGCTTAAATTGGATTATTCAAGCAAAACAGTGATCAGGTACCCTACTTTAAGCTAGTGCATAAGCCAATCTAATAAGCTAAAGGGAAAAACATAAGTTGGGACTTAAAGTAGACCTGGCTAACTACACAAGAACCAAAAATCAGCTCCTCACAAGCTTGAATGAAGCTTGTGAATAAGCTGCAATATGCCTGTGCCGGAAAAGGGTCTAAAACAAGCAAGGAAATAAGCACTAAATAAGCTGATTAAAAGTAAACTATTATTTTTCTAATTTAGTTAAGCAACTAAATATTGATATACCAAAAGCTTAAAGGCTAAATCTTAGAATTGAGTCCTACATAAAATTATTCATTTTATTCAAAAACTGACCAAAAGAAAATTTTGACTTTCTAAGATAAACTCATTGGTTGACTTATATGAACTTGGAATTGATTCTAAGGACTGAATATGTTATTATAAGGTATAATGAGATTGGATTAAGCTATATTAACAAGTTTTAAGCTAATTTGATGAGAATTGCAATCTACAAGTTTAACAGTTAACTGGTATGGTTAGATTGAAGATGAATTTGACTTTTTAACAAGTGATGACAGGATTTTATGCTTGCAATGAGCTAATAGGTTCTATTGTGACAGATATTAGACAAGCACAATAACACAATCAACTTCTAATTCAGTTAATACAATAAATCCAAACACACTTTTAGTGGACTGTTTTGAAACTTTAAAGACTAAAACAAGTTTTTAAGCTAACAAATCTATTTATTACTGATATAAACTATATTTGAACAAATTTAAACTAAAATTAACAAGGAAATAATACTTATACTAAGAAATTCAAATTTCAAGGAAATTGCTTACAATTTGGAATTCAAGCATAAATCGGAGAACCAATAACGATAACACACCTATGGCTTCCCAGAAGCTCTAAACCAACAAGGAATCCAAAATCAAAGATGCACCATTGTCTTGATCATTTCTCCATAGGATTTTTATTTTTAACTAATTTATTGGTGATTTTTGTGAATTTCTGAATTGTGAATCTAAACTGGAATTTTAATGTTTCTCACAGCTTATAAGCTTTTTCAAGAGCTTATAAGAGCTTTAAGAAGCAATAATAACAACAAATAACAACCATTGAGAATTTTGAAAATTTGAACTAGGAAATAAGCATAAACTGAATTTGTAGACTTTAACTGAAATTAACACTGAAAATAAGTTTTTATTACAATAATATAACTTAACAAAAAGCTTGAAAGCTTTAAAATACACAGGGAACTAAGTTATACTACTTACGACATAAAAAAAATTAAACTATTCTACTCTCCTTTTCACACTGCTTCTCTTTTGATTTATATTGATCTTTTTTATCTTTGTCGACACTCTGAATCTTTCCCATCATTTTACAGCCATTGGATCTTCTTAAATCATCCAAATCGTACACTTGGTGTTTTTGGCGGGAAAAGTCTTGAAGCAGGTTCTTTGCATTAATTGAGATGGTGAGTGTTTGCAAGGTGGAAAGGTGATGGTGATGGGGTAGGTATATATCTGGAAAGGTTGAGATGAGGTGGTGACGGTGGGAGGGAATGAGTGGACCAGAGGTGTTGGGGGTAGGGGATGGTGAACGATTAGGCGCGAGTTTTATTTTTAAACAATGGACCGGGTTAACTGGATTTGGGCCTGAGTTAAATAAAAGGGTTGGGTTGAATGGATTTGGATTTTGGGTTTATTAATAAAAGGATCCGTTTGGTTTAGTTATCACAAGGGACCATTCTTGTAACATTCTGAAAGTATAGGGACTAAACACGTAACATTTCCAAAGTTATTCAAAGGGCCAAACCTGCAATTAATGATTAGTACAAGGACTAAATTTGCATAAAGTTCCATTTTTATAAGTCCAAGGACCAAATCTGCCAATTTTGAAACTTTAAGGGCCTAACTTGTAATTTTCAAAAAGTTCACCATAAGGACCAATTTTGTCATTTATTAATAGTACAAGGTTTATTTTTGATAAATTTCCATTTTAAATTAACCAGGACTATTTTTGACATTTTTCAAAGTTGAGGGACCAAAGTTGTCATTTTGTAATTTTTTAACTTTGAAGGGTTTGTTTTGACAACTTTTGAATCCCATGGACCTTATATGATATTTTACTTTATTTTGATTTACCAGGGACTATTTTTGACAACTTTTGAAACTTGGGGACTAAAAAGCGCCAATTATGTAAACTTGATACGTTTTCATCGATTTTGGTATTTTTTAATTTAAAACACATAAAACACTTATTTGTGATATTTTCATCATTTTGATGCATTTCTAAGTGTTTTCATATGTTTTTGCAGTCTAGATGGTACAAAAATGATGAGTATTTAGACACTCATCAGCGAACCAAGAGGTGAGACAATGTCCAACAAAAGTACAAATACCACTTGTACTCTTACTATCGACATAGTCACCGGCATGATCAGAGTCGGCATACAATATGGTTCTACACCCGTTCCTTTGGGATACCATAATCCTAAACATGTAGTGCCTTTAATGTATCTAAATATTCGTTTCAAGACTTCTAAGTGTGATGCTTTAGGATCTTCTTGAAAGCGAGCACATAGACAAATACTAAACATAATCTCGGGTCTACTAGCCATGAGATAAAGTAGGCTACCGATCATTCCTCTATATTTAGTGTTATCTACGGATTCACCTTCCTCATCCTTGCTGAGTTTCGTTTCTGTGGACATGGGAGTTTTAGTTGGTTTTGAGTCTTCAAGACCAAATTTCTTAAGCATATCCTTTATGTATTTAGATTTGTTAAAGAATATGTCATCTTCTAGTTGTTTAATTTGAAGTCCTAAAAAGAACTTTAACTCACCCATCATACTCATCTCAAACTCTTCGTGCATGATTTTATAAATATCATCACATAGCTCCTGACAAGTTGATCCAAATATGATGTCATCAGCGTTATATTTGAACTATGATAATGTGTGATTCCTTTTTTTTTGGTAAAGAGAGTATTATGTACTAATCCCATGGTGTATTTGTGTTCAACTAAGAAAGTCTTAAGTCGATCGTACCAAGCTTTTGGTGCTTGCTTAAGTCCTTATAATGTCTTTTTAAGTTTGAAAACATGATGAGCTTTTACAAAGTCGGTGAATCTGGGAGGTTGTGCGACATATACTTTCTCGTTAATGAACCCATTTAGAAACGCACTTTTAACATCCATTTGGAATAATTTAAAGTCATGAGCGCATGCATACGCAAGTAAGATTCTAATAGACTCAAGCCTAGCTACCGGTGCATAGGTTTCGTCTTAATCAATTCGTTCTTGTTGATTATAGCCTTATGCTACAAGCCTAGCCTTGTTTCTAGACACTACACCGTTTTAGTCCATTTTATTTTGAAAAACCCATTTCGTTCCAATTATAGTTTGATTTTTAGGTTTCGGAACTAATTTCCAAACATCATTTCTAACAAATTGGCTTAGCTCCTCTTGCAAAGCAATTAACCAAGATTCGTCTTTTATTGCTTCGTTTATGTTTTTCGGTTCAATGGACGATACAAAACAAAAGTAGTTACTTTGATTTTGGGCTTGTGATCTTAGTGTTCTTTGGTTTAATTGTCCTATGACCTTTTCTAAGGGATGACTTTTGGATTCTTTGATATTTATAATTTCTTTATTTAATGGTTCATCTTCCTTGTCATTATCATTAATTTCTTGACTTTCAACTAAGTCATCATCTACCAAAGGTGATGTCTTAGAGGGAGGTGGACTTTCATCGAATGTTATGTTCAATGATTCCTCGACTCTCATTGTTTCTATGTTTAAAACTATGTATGATTTGCTAGTTTATGAGTAACCAAGAAACACACCTTCATAAGACTTTGGGTCAAATTTGGTGAGATAGTCTTTGGTATTTAGAATGAAACATTTACATCCAAACACTCTAAAATATCCTAAAGTAGGCTTTTTGCCTTTATATGTTTCATAAGGTGTTTTATTCAAGAAATGACGTATTATTACTCTATTGAAAATGTATGTGGAAGTGTCAACGGCGTTACACCAAAACTTTTGAGGTATGTTTTGTTCATTAAGCATTGTTCTACTCATTTCTTGAATAGTTCTATTCTTACGTTCTACAACCCCATTAGATTGGTGTGTTCGAGATAGAGAAGTTATGTGTTATACCATATGTATCGAAAAAGTTTCCAAATTGTGTTTCATTGTCAATTCACCATGATCCGTTCGTATTGACACAATGTTAACACCTAGTTGATTTTGAATTTTCTTACTAAGTATTTCAAATTTATCAAAGGCTTCGTTTTTAGTTTTCAAAAACATTGTACAAGTGAACCTTGAGTAATCATCTACTATGACCAAAGTGTAGAGGTTGCCTCCATAACTTCTTATACCGGATGGACCAAACAAGTCCATATGCAAAAGCTCTAGACACTTAGATGTGGAAACCATGTTTTTGGCCTTATGGCTACTATGAATTTGTTTACCAATTTTGCAAGCATCTCAAAAGTGTTGGTCATATTTCAATTTGGGTAGGTTTCTAACTAGCTCTTTTGAGGATAGGTTTTGAATGAGTCTCATATTAGCATGACCTAATCGTCTATGCCAAAGAGTAGAGTTATCATCTAAGGTTGTTAGGCAAAGTTTGTCTTTAGATGTTCTATTTATTTTCATGATATATATATTATTTTTCCTAACTCCTTTAGCTATGGTGATACCATCTTTTAGTATTTTACTACCATTTTTTCAAATAGTACTTTATACTATTTATCACATAGTTGGCTAATACTAAGTAGATTAAATCCTAATCTATCAATATGAGCAACATTTTCAATAGTTAAGGAGTTATGAGCGATCGTACCTTTGCCAATGATTTTGCTTTTGAGATTGCTACCAAAAGTAACAATACCTCCTTCATACTCTTGGTATGTTGAGAAGAGACTTTTGTTACCCGTCAAGTGTCTTGAGCATCCACTATCTTTTATCCATTCATCAGGTTCTAAGCCAACTTTCAAGCATACCTATGACATAAATAACTCAAGCGTTTGGTCCCCAATATCTCATGGGTCCGTTGAGGTTAAACATACCATTTACTTGATTCATGTATGGAAATGATGGGTAAGGGTTTCATGGCATGTAATTTGGAGTTTGATATGGTCTAGTGTAGTTTTGATTCCAACCGGTGTGTTGATAGTTAGGTTGTATGTTGTAGTTTCTTTTGGAAAAGGGGCGTTTGGCAAAAGGTGTTTTAGGCTGTTGTTGAGTAGTTTTAGATCTAAATTCATTTTTAGCAAGTCCTACTCCTAATGTAACAGCAGGTTTTAGTTTAACAACATCCTTAGATTTCTTAGTTACCTTGACAAATTCACTACGGTCCATTTTGCAAACCTCTTGTCCTACTACAGACACCACGGAACCAATTTTGTCAACGGACGAAACCAAATTTTTGGTCCGTCAGGTCCGTGCTGTACTGTTGCAGTTGTGACAGTTTGTTTGTCTTTTTCGGCCGTTTTGGTTTGACTACTTGGAATCATTACTTCATTAAAACCTAATCCACTTGTATTTCCTAGTACTTTTTGAATTCTTACTATTTCATCGACACAAAAAATGTTTTTATCAAATTGATCCTCTTCATCTATAAATCAATATCATTTCTTTTAATCTCATAAACTCGTTTCTAAAATTCCTTTTTGGTTTTAAAAACTTTTTTAGTTATGATTTTTAAGCTAAGCTCACACAAATGATTATATTGTTTTTGCAAAGTGTCATCATCCATAGAAGAGTAAGATGAGTCAGAATGTACCTCATTTGATTCATGTTCCATGAGAGCGATCTCATCCTTACTTGATTCTTCATCATCGTCACTTTCACTCCAAGTACCGCTTTGTGAAATCAAATATCCGGACTCAACTAGGGTATGAATAACATTGATTGATTGAAACACAGCAGAATGTCAAATAAGAATACAATCAACATTACTAATAAGGTTTTCTTTATTCATTATAAAAAAAACTAATACATAAACTAACTACTAATATACACACGCTTTCTTTGGTGTGTCTAGACTCTCATTGGGAGAGTTCTACTATTAAAGATGGATGATCCTGTAACCTAGACGCTACCCTCTTTATATAATAGAGTGAGGTTACAAGAAACCCTAGCTCACTAATAAAGCTAACTAACTATTACATATTAGGTTCTCATTGTTTCTTATTTCTCTATTTCTGCTTGTGGTTTTTGTAATCATCAAATCTATAATTCCCAACAATCTTCCCCTATTTGATATTACAAAACAATATGCATGAAGAAACAATGCTAAAACATGTCATCACAATAACAAGTTGAACATCATGAATCTTCTTCCCCTTTTTGTAAACATCTAATAGGGGTCTTGTGCAACTCGTAAATGCTTCCCCTCAAGTGATGCATGTAGATGGTAAGTATATGAACAATAAGCTTCCCCTTAAAAGTATACTAACCATCTCTTAAATCTCGGACTTTAATTGGCTTGAAATAGTAGGTATCAATGAAACATCCAAGTACAATAACATCCTCCTCTCTCATGTAGCATGTTGCCTCACGCATGATCTACCTCAATCCTTTGTTGCATCTCACAAAAAGGGTGAACTTGTTACATAATCGATTAAAAAGCTAATGCATCAAACATCTTTACAATATCCCTATCTGATTTACTACGAACAAGACACGTTTGGTCCCTGACCTATCTCCCCATAACCGCCAAACCATTGATCCATCAAAGATCAAATCAGTGACAATAATAATACGGTGTAAAAACACGGGGTAATTATTACCAGATACAAACGAAAATTTGTACCTCAGCTAAGGTTCATCGCTGATCCCAGATCAAAACTCTCCATAGCCGGTCAAAATATAACAAAGGGTGTGGTCCCGGACCAAACACGACATTATTATGTTGTGTACTAAACGACTTGTGAACACCAAACCAAATCAATAAAAAGAAACTAAGCCATAAGCATCACATCGTCCAAAATCCAAGGGCGTCAATGGACCTATATTATGTGTTATCCAATATCAATCAACACTAGCAGCACAAACAAGATAAATCGGACAACACTAGCAGTAATAACAGACAATATCAGACAAGGCTAGCAGAAGAAACCGTAAGCAGACCAGCAGGAATGATATAACCAGTAGTAAGCAGACCAGCAGGAATGATATAACCAGTAGTAAGCAAACCAGCAGGAATGATATAACCAGTAGGAACACCAAATTAATAACTAACAGCAGCAAGTGAACTACCAGAAGGAAAATCAGCAGTACCACCAGGAGGAACATCAGAAGTACCACCAGTGATGATGACATATTACCATTATTAACCATACACGAGCAACCAGTAATAACCTTCTCGACACACCAATATTAACTATTACTAGCAATATTAATTCGAACATATACGCATCAGATCTAATCTTCTTAAAAACCAAATCATACCATCATCAGATCTGCTCCTCTTCGACAGTAACATTTTCTGCATAACCACGTCTGTTGCTATAGATGAATTATATAGGAAAACCTTATAAACCCTAGATCAAGAGCCACGAGGATCTGATACCAATTGTGAAATCCAAAGATCTGGACTCAACTAGGGTATGAATAACATTGATTGATTGAAACACAGTGGAATGTCAAATAAGAATACAATCAACATTACTAATAAGGTTTTCTTTATTCATTATAATAAAACTAATACATAAACTAACTACTAATATACACACGCTTTCTTTGGTATGTCTAGACT
Source organism: Chrysanthemum makinoi (assembly GCA_910596185.1). Classification (NCBI taxonomy): domain Eukaryota; kingdom Viridiplantae; phylum Streptophyta; class Magnoliopsida; order Asterales; family Asteraceae; genus Chrysanthemum; species Chrysanthemum makinoi. Next base: position 106,501,308 of record OU343222.1, on the reverse strand, counting down.
CTAATTGGGAGAGTTCTATTCAAAAATGGATGATCCTGTAACCTAGACGCCACCCTCTTTATATAATTGATGGAGGTTACAAGAAACCCTAGCTTACTAATAAAGCTAACTAACTATTACGTATTAGGTCCTCATTGTTTCTTCTTTCTCTATTTCTGCTTATAGGTTTTGTAATCATCAAATCTGTAATTCCCAACAAGAGTTCGTTGAGTTTTGATTTTAGGTGGCTTGGGGCAATCTCCTATTAGATGACTAGTATTACCGCATCTAAAGCACTTCCTTTCACCTTTTCCTTTTTTGTCATCTCGGTCTTTCCGGAATGACTTCTTTTCATCTCGAGGTTGCCTTACGAACTTTCATCTTCTTCTAAAAAACTTTTTGAAATCTCTTACGGACATGGCATACTCCTCATCTTCACTATCCGAGCAAGATTCTTCATCATCACTAGATTCCGTTCTTGCCTTTAGAGCAACGGATTTGACTTTCTCTCTTTTTCCTTTGACGATTTCCGAATCTTTTTCCATCACCATTTCGTGTACTTTGAGATTTCCAATTAGCTCGTCAAGTGACATTATTGAGAGATCTTTTGATTCCTCAATAGCCGTCACTTTTGCTCTCCACTTCGGATGGAGTGCTCTAAGAAATTTCCTGACAAAGTTCTTACTACGAAAAGATTCATCAAGTGCTTTAAGAGAAGTAACAATAGTATTAAAGCGAGCAAATCCATAATCAATGGTTTCATCTTCAGGGATAACAAATTGTTCATATTGTTGAATAAGAAGATCAATTTTGTTATCCTTGACTTGTGAATTCCCTTGATGTGTAATAATTAAAGATTCCCAAATATCTTTGGCGGTTTCACACATAAAATTCTTTCATATTCTTTTCGAGGAAAAGCATTATAAAGCATCATTTTATCTTCATTATTTTGGCTATTAATTTCTTTTGTTCATCACTTGAAATATCTTTTGTTGTAGGATAAAAATCACCTTTAATAATAACAAACCAAAGATCTATATCTTTTGATTTTACAGATGTTTCAAAATGGTTTTTCCAATAGATAAATCCATTGATTTCAAAGAGTGGTGGTCTTTGCATAGATTGTCCTTCTTTAAAGTTTTCGAAATCCATGGATCGTTTCAAGTTTATAAAATACAATATATTTTAGAAATTATTGAACGAGGCTCGATACCAATTGTGGAAAACTAGAAGGGGGTTGAATAGTTTTACCGTTTAAAATCTTTGTTTGAAACTTAATTGTAAGATCAATTGATATTGATCAAAGATATGTTAGTGAAGAATAATATGCAAGCAATATATAATAAGTAAATAAGGAAAGAAACAATCAAACCGCGACAAGTTGTTTATAGCGGTTCGGTCTACAAGGACTCTTTTTCCTTGCCCTACTCCACTCCTCGAGTCTCCAACTCGAGAGTTATCTTCACTAATCAACAAGCTCCTTTAACCGAGGAGAAAACCTTTACACCGCTTACACAATATTTCCGACACAAAGCTAGATGTCGAGTTTTTTTACAAGGGTACAACCACTCCCACAGACTATGTATTTTGAGGACTAAAATACTAACAACTCACACTCAGAGGTTTAAGATGGTTTGGTACAACAATGATGTATGAACAGTACTAGATCATACAACAACAAAATAAACAAGCCTTCCAACTATTTGTTGAAGCTTGATTATGCCTTGATCTTCTTTGCTACAAAAGATGATCAGTAGAATGAAATGAAACTGAGTTAGATGTAATAGAATGAGAGAATGTATGTGTTTTATGCTAAGAAGGGATGAGAAAACAACTTGGGTTGGCTTGCTATTTATAGGCCAAATGAACAGCAGTGGCCACGGACCACGGAACCAAAAAAATGGTTCCGTCCTTGTTATTTTTTGGTTCCGTTGGTCTGACAGCAAAGATCACCAAAATCTTTCCAAGATCGCCCAAATCTAACCAAGATCATATAAGATATGTAGAGTCCAAATCTAAACAAAATATTTTATGAAATCTTCTAAAGATTTTCAATGTGATGCAAGCCATAATGTAATATGTTGTTTTCTATTTTTAGAATTAATATGTTAAAAGTAAATACATATGTAATGTTGTGTTTAAGAAACTAAAACATACTTGTTCTAAAAATGTTGATGCACATTATGGTTTAGAAAGATATCAAAGTTAATTGATACATAACTAATCAAAATGTAATAAGATGTAAATGCTTAAGTGATGAAGATTTTATTTAAGGAAAGCTTGTTTTAATATCTATTAATCTTGACAAGATTTATACTTTACAAAAATGAAATTTGCTTTTGTCATTAACAAAACTAGGTAAAGATCATAAAATATAAATAACGCTTTATGACGATATTTGTAACATCCCGACATTCAATTGATCACGTAATAATATACGTGACCTATGACATGATTGTGGCAATTTAGTTAGACATTGATTTGACAACTCCCTGACATTCAATTGATCACGTAATAATATATGTGACCTATGACATTAGTCACTTTATACAAACATTATTTGACACTATATATAACATAGGCATTAATTCGAATAACAACATTCTAAACTCTATCAAATATACGACATTATTACGTCTATCTAACATAACCATGACTTTAGATGTACAGAAATTCAAATGTATATTACATTTTGGTGATGAAAAATGAGGTGTCACTATGTATAATAATATGAAGTACTTAGTGTTAGTTGGATTGGTGGTGAAGAAATTTAAGTTGGATCCCAATGTTCTGGTTAATTTGTCGGTTAAGCTCCCTTCATTTGACAGTGGGATGGATATTAAAGACGACGACGAGGTAAAATTTTTTGTTAATTGCGCTTGTAGTTCTACTAATGGAATACCTCACTTGTATGTTGGTCAACTTAAACAAATGGTAGAAACTACCTATTTTAGGTCAACACAAGAAAACCCAAAGTTTTATAATTTTTTTGAACAAACACCTAATCAACACTTCGGGTCATCTAATTTTCAAGACAAGACATCTAATTTCAATAATAACAAAAATAATACGTCTATTTTCAATGATGGCCCATTTCCTAATTTTGAATCTAATGATTATCAAAATAATGAGTCTAGGTATAAAAATGAAGCCAATTTCACCAAACCTAGATCATCATTTGCGTTCGGCTCCGATGATGATGCGGAAGATGAAGAAAATGATGGTTTTGTTAGTGTTGATGAAAACCCGCAACCATTTCACCATAAGTGGAATAATTTTTTGTCATTTATACCTGACGTTCCAGAAACACCACGATTTCAAAACCCACGATTTCAAAGCAATATAATCCAAACTCGGATGTTCATGTCGGAAGATTGTTTGACAACAAGGCTCAGTTAGACTTGGCCGTTAGGTTGAAATCTATTTAAGAAGGTTTCCAGTTTTTAATAAAGAAGTCGAATCCGAATAGGTATGATTTCAAATGCTTGCATTTTTGAAAAATGTGCTTGGAGAATTACCTCCAAAGGGATGCAAGATATTCACATGTTTCCTAAAACTCAAACATATCCTAACCATCGAAATGCAAACAAAAAAGTAATTGGTTACATATTCAAATATAAGTTACAAGATGCTAGACGTGATTTAAAAGGGAAATATATACAAAAAGATATCCTTGCGCGGTATAAAATAAATATATCTTACCAACAAGCATGGAGAGGAAATGAATATGGGTTACAGATGCTAAGGGGTTCACCGTTAGAATCGTTTGAAATGTTACCATATTATTGTTACAATCTAGAAAGAAAAAACCCTGGGACGGTCACACGTATCAAGACAAATGAAGAAGAAGTTTTCGAGATGTTATTCGTTGCCATTGGTGTCTCAGTAAGTTATGCTCATCATTTTTGAATAATTAAATGTATTTTATTATAGTACTTTTATTATAAGATGTTTACAATAATTTTATGGTATTCAGATTCGTACATTCGTGAATAATCTTCGCCCTTTGCTTATAATCGACGGGGCACATTTAAAGGGTCTAAACAAAGGCAGATTTTTTTAGTAGGCATGGATGGAAACAACCAAATTGTACCTATTGCTTACTATATATGCAGAGGGAGACGGTGAACGTTGGTCATGGTGGTTGTCCTGTACTTAAAGAATGCATAGGTGATAGCGGATTTGGTTATCATATCTGATAGGCATCCTGATATAGCCTTAGCAGTAAGCAATCAATACCCGTTAGCGTTCCATGGTATATGTTGTCGTCATCTAATGATGAACCTTTCTTTGAAAAATAAAAACAAAATGTTATACTAGAGCATATGCTAAACGATATGCGTAATGAATTTGCAAGGAAGATACACACACTCCAGCTTATTCAGCCTGAGGCGTACAACAAGCTAATTGAAGCTGGTGTTGAAAGATGGCCCAGAGCGCATTGCCCACCTATTCGTTACAGTTATTGTACATCTAACAGTGTGGAATTTGTTAATACTTGTACTAGAAAAACCAGAAAGCTGCCAATTACAATGTTTACCGAGTCATATCGATCAATGGTGCAAAAGTGGTATTATAACCATTGTGAAGCTGCAGTTATTTTTCTTTTAAGACAAAAATTATTTTTTTAACTTGTTTTGTTTATTTTAAACTAATTAATTTATGTTTATGTATTAATGTAGATAATATGAAGCATGAAATCACAGATTGGGCAGCCGATAAGGTGGCGAAAAGAAAAATAAAAAGCGCCACATGGATTGTTAATGGCATTAATCAATATTGGTACCAGGTTTATGATGGCCGATATAACCATGAAGTCAACTTAACGAACCGCTCATGTGAATGTCGCAAATGGCAGCTTTCTGGGATACCTTGTGGTCATGTTCTTGCTGTCACTACTTTTTTAGGTCTAACAGATTGTGTACAATTCGTAGAAGACTGGTTTAAAAAACCAAAATACCAAGCCACATACGCAGAGTCAGTTCATTTTGTTGGAGAGTTTCACGAATGGGTGGTTCCAGACCATATACACCCCATTACTCCACCAAGAATGGACAACCCTCAACCTGGCCGGCCAAAAAATACCGACCGTATACCATCTCAAGGGGAGGAACCATATCATCTCAGGGCGAGGAACCAAGAATTAAAAATTGTGGTTGGAGCGGTGAAGCGGACCATAAAGGTTACCAATGCAAAATAAGCATTTGTCCCTGATCCACCATCAAACAAACGTAAAACAAAGAACAAACAATTTTCAATGTATGAACATCATGAAACTCCACCTTCGTTTAACCCGTCTCAACCACATGATCACAGTTTTTAGAGTTACAACCCATACCAATCTCAAACTTATCATCAAAACCCATACCTATCTCAAACGTATCATCAAAACCCATACCCATCTCAAACGTATCATCAAAACCCATACCATCTCAAACTTATAATCAAAACCTATACCCATCTCAAACTTATGATCAAAACCAAAATCTATCTCAAACCTATCATCAAAACCCATCGCAACCAATTCATGAACAAAATGATCATCAATACCCGTCTCAAATGTTTGAACAATACGATT
>OU343222.1:106477230-106495651 GCA_910596185.1 Chrysanthemum makinoi | reverse complement strand
CTCAATAGTACGCCTCGCAACATCTAGATGATAAAAACACTCAGGATGAAACTAGTTGGTGTAATTTCTTAAGTTTTTAATGTATTAGTACATTTTTTTATGTATTTTTCCTGATTTCTAGTTAATTTGTAGTATATGGTTTAATTAATGTAATGAATCATAATTTTTATTTTCAATGAAAAAATTTCGCATTCATTTATTTTAACTTTCTAGAACTCAATTCGTGATTCAATTAGCTTACTTTCAGACACAATATCTCATTCATATGAACTTCATTCTGGCCATTATTTAGCTCTTTGCGAAGACCTCATCAAGGAGAACAAATCCCACTAACAAACAATTATCTTTTCAATGTATACATATACTAAAACATGTACAAAGATTGAAATTTATTATTTTTCAAATAAAATTCTCACTCACATGACTCACCTTAAGACCGGATATCTCATCCATATTAACTTCATTTTGGATAATCATTAGTTCGTTGCGAAACTCTCATCGAAAAGAACGCAAATCACCTAAACAACAAAATTTTATACAACCTATACATATACTAAAATGTGTGTAAAGATTGCAAAATATGTTATAAGTTATGATAAAAAAAAATAGAGTAATAATAAGATAAGATTAGATAAAAAAAGTTTGTCACATCGAAAAACTCGCTGCCAATGTAATTAAAGCTGCTGCCCCCATTTGTTTTGTTGCTACCTATTTGTTTTGTTGTTGGTCTCGAAAAAAATGTTGTCCACCCAAAAATACTCGCGACCAAAGTTAATTATTTTTAGACTAAAATACACCGTTGGTCCCTAAACTTGTCAATGCGCTTCGCGTTGGGAAAAACCTGGGCATTTTCATCGTCGGGGGTCCCTATTTCAAGTTTCTTACTACTGGTCCTTTGACCATATTGTCGTTAGTCAAGGACGTCGAGCGGCGTTAGATTTGTCTTTACTCCAAGGGCATAATTGTCAATTCCATATTTCAATTAAAAATTTCTTAATTATTGCCACATGTAATATAACCCTCTTCTCGCCCCATAAACACATAGTCTGTATTATTTTTCGTCCCGGAACTTTCGTTACAAGAATTATCAGAATTCACAAACCCTAATTGCAAGTCACAAAACCCCTGTTTATCAATCATAAAACCGAAACATGGACTTTACTCTATGGAAAGTAAGAAGACATCCAGGTTATCCAGTTGATGATACCGTCCTATACTACTCTGCTAAGAAGAAATACGGATGCTTGTTTTTATTATTATAGTCATTGGAATTTGTAATTGGGGTATTTATTACTTGCCAATTAAGTTTTTAGAATGCCCTAAACATATATTGACATGTTTTCAGGTGGTAGATCTAATATGTTTAGCATGAGGGTTCATGACAATGGTGTCTTTAAATACTGGCCTGGTAGAATATACGTTGGAGGTATGGAAACTTTAGTTGATTTGATTGATGTTGATAGTGTGTCAGTTGAAGAGTTGGATGTTATTATGTATGAATTGGGTTATGAGCTTGGTTCAAAAAATTACTATTACTTTGTTAAGCCTGGTAGTAATTTAGATGATGGTTTGTATAGCTTAAGTGAGAGTGCTAATTTAAAAATATTGAAAGATCTTGTTGATGACCATAAGATGATAGAGGTTTATGTTGAAAATGGTAAGACAACATTGGATGTTGATCAAATGTCACCAAAGTCAATTAGGACATTATTCTGATGTGGATGTAACAAAAAAGCGACTCTTTCTTAAACTAGTTTCACATCCTAGATTAATGTGATTGTGTTAACCTCTTAACATGTTGGTTGTGATAATTAGTTGGTGTACTAATCTATTGTTCTTACAAGTTAAACCTTCGTCAAGATTTTAGTTCATAAAAACAAGCGTTACGTTTAACCAATCAATTCAAGATCAATTCAAGTTTTATAAGTTCACTTTCATAAACTTAAACACAAAAACGTTCACTTGTTTCATCAAATTGCTTAAGAAATGGTCAATACAAAAGGTAACCTATTATAGACAAAAGGCTACAATTGATTCTCAACAACTAATCTTACGACCTTTTAGATATTTCCAATCAATCCAATTTGATAATCAAAAAGCGTTTTTATTACAACCACACCTTAGTTCCTTTGTTTAATCAAGAATAATGGGTAAAAACAATCATCCATAGACAAAATGATTATAACTAGTTGAATAACAATAAGTTCTTTCGACCTCGACAATTACTATCAACTAGTCAAACTTGATTAACAAATGTCACTATGAAACTTTAGCACAATTGGATCTTAGAATCAACTTGAAATTGAATTAAAACATGTTAACACAATCACTAACTAATCATATGATAATCAACATCATTTAAGCAAGTGTATAAAGAGACTAGCCACTCATAGCAAATATGAACATAAACTCAGAACTTTGAACATTAGAAAACATGATTAAAAGTCTTACAATGCTTGGAATAAGATTACAAATGGTGAAGTAATGATTCCCAAGGTATTGGGGTAGACTTCTTGGTGATTTGGCCTTCAAATGTGGAACTTCTGGAACTCCAAACTTTCCTGGACTTCTAAGGACGAATTTGAGAGCTTAAGAGCTTTGTTTGATGAGTAGAGAGATTTGTATTGAAGTGTGTGTCTCATATGCTCACAAAAAGGCCTCTATTTATACTAGTTTCAAGGCCTAGGGTATTAATTGCTGAACTTGGCCTCCAAGGAGTTAGGAAGGGACTAGAATACACCAAGAGAAGGACCTAGAATCGTTTGGATGCAAAGGGAAGGCTTAGTGATGAAGATTTGGCAGATACAAGTCTTCAACCCGATTGGTTACATGACCAACCGATCCGGTTGGTCTTCTACAAAAAAGGGGACCAAGCGTTTTTACATTGCTTGGCGGCAGAATGGTTGGGGCGGCGTCGCCAAGCACTCTGTCAGTACCTTGTTCTTACTTTTCTTCAATATATTTCTTGCACGACATGCTACCTTTGAAGCGGGAATCTTCTATTTGTTGAACATTACTTAACTTTTCCTTCGTTTTGCACTTGGTTATAAACACTAGACAAACATCTTTTGATGCGATTAAGCACGAAATGAAAATATAACCAAATAACATATGCAAAAGCACACATAACGCTACTAGAAACATGTATCACGGCGTTATCAAATTCCCCCACACTTAAACTTTGCTTGCCCTCAAGCAAATCTAGAAAAAACATCCACCGCAGATCATGATTATGAAAGAAGTGATGCAAATCAACCAAGTACAAGTACGAGAGAAGATTCATCAATTATGCTTTATAAAAGAGAAACTTTCAAGATGTTTGACGATATCCAATGATTTTCTTGCATGATTAACATTTCAGAACACCTCACGAAAAAGGAACAGAATATAGTTCACGCAATCACTCAATTTTAGTGGAGTAACAAGATAAATCACACTCATAGCTCAGTCATGATTAGATTATTACCATAAGCTTGTACAAGAAACAAAACTCCACCGACGTGGCGTGAGCACCAAGCAAAAACATCTAAAGAGGACTTTTATTTGGGTTATAATGATAGGCGTCGGGTTAAGGGTATGGATAAGGCATGGGAATATTAATGAAATTGGTGTTAAAATAAAAATAAAATCAATTCTAATACCCGTGTTGCAAGCTACCAAACATTCCACGAACCAATACATGATTAAAGCTTCATTTTCTTTTCTTCGGATTTCCACAGCTCTTCGCTTTGCTTTGCCATGACAATTTTTCTTCGAACATAGCACATTGGCTAATACATTCATACTTTCAACATTTTTTTTTAATCATTAACTCCTTGATATGGCTCAATCAATCTAACAAGATGTGGTACTCATAATCATTTGAACAATCTTCACTTTTCAGGTGACTAGCAACCAACCGTTTAGACATTGATAAGGGTTAGGCTAAGGTTTAAAGTGTAAAATCTTTTTGTATTTTTTGGATGAAGCAAAAATGAAAAGGATGGCTTAGAGGGTGTAACTAAGGGTATCTAGTGCTAAAAATGAGCACAACCGATGTGGCTAGCAAATATAGCATGATATGAAAAATGGAAGGCCATTTGGGTTAAATCCTAAGGTGCCTCTTTATCACACGAATTCACTTATATCGCATGAATGTGATCTCACTGCGGTCTGGTAATGATTTACAAGTACAAGTTCTAGAATAAATAAAATCACTGGCACACTCATAGAAAAAGATCCAAGCATAAAAGATGTATGCTTCTTATAGAACATGCTCAAATCCTCACAATTTAGTGGTAAGGGCTATAATTTGTGCTAGCAAATGTTTATCGATCCCAGAATGGGTTGAAATAATAATCGGAACACATCTCGAAGTTTCAAATATTACCAGTTTTACCAGTGGTTTGATCCAGTTATTCTAATATATAATCCTAAAAGCGTGAAAAATAACTAGATCACAAGGGCAAACAAAATTTAAATATTAAGCTTGAAAACTCTAATTTTCCTATCCCCCCCCACACTTAAGTTGAACATTATCCCCAATGTGAAAAACGAACTTCGAAGTATAGAAATAGGGAAAATAGAGATGAAACCAGATATTCCAGTGAGTTTGTCAGCTTAATTTTTCTTCATTCCTAACGTCCACTAGAGTAATCATTACCTGCACAAAATCTTATAAACAAACAAAAGAGTTTTATTAGGAGGTGGCACCCCCCCACTTAAGTTGAACTAAAGGTTTAAACTTTGGGCGTGACCACATAAAATTGGGAACGGGTTGCCTCGAGCGCTTATTTTATTACCGAGTCATCAGCCTGACTCAAATCTTTCCGAATTCACTTGGCCACAGACGCAGCCTTGAACATTTTGAAAAGTTCGGGGATATACATGAATTCTTCACCAGTAGATTCAATATCATCCTAGACGAACTCAGCAGATGGTTTCCAAGGAACAATTTATGGGATTCTTCCTGGAAAAGGTGCTACAAAGGTGATGGTTTCGAATTCATTTTCGGGGGAAACTGTTGCAACTGAAACTTCATTCATTTGCTCCTTATCGTAGTATAACTTGATTCGGTGCCCGTTAACAATGAAACTTCCACCCTTTTTGTCATAAAGTTCGACATACCCGGATGGATATCCATGTTTAACGATATATGGTCCAAACCATCTTGGTTGTAATTTAGGAGCTTTGAATTTGAATTTCATGTTGAAGAGCAGAACTTTATCTCCAGCCTTGAATTCTTTTTGAACTCTTAGCTTTTTGTTTTGATAAGCTTTTGTTCTAGCTTTATACATTTTGGAATTTTCATAAGCTCGGAGTCTTAATTCATCGAGTTCGTGCAATTGCAAGAATCTCTTTTCTCCAGCTATTTTGAGATTGGTGTTGCAGTTTCTGAGAGCCCAGTCAGCACGATGTTCAACTTTGAACGGCAAATGACAAGTCTTTCCACACAGGAGTCTGTAAGGAGTTGTTCCAATTGGAGTTTTATAAGCCGTACGAAAAGCCCACAGAGCATCGTCAAGTTTTTTCGACCACACTAAAGGATTGTCCTTCACTGTTTTCTCGAGTATTCTTTTGAGAGCTTTGTTGGTGTTTTCAACTTGCCCACTGGTTTGTGGATGATAGGCAGTTGCGAATCGATGATGAACTCCATATCTTTTCATGGTTTTCTCCATTTGTTGGTTACAGAAATGGGTTCCTCGATCGCTTATCAAGGCTTTGGGGATTCCATAACGAGCGAAAAGCTTTTTGAGGAAATTAACGACGACACGAGCATCGTTCGTTGGTAAAGCTTCAGCTTCTGCCCATTTGGACACATAATCTATAGCAATGAGAATGTATTCGTATTTGTGGGATTTTGGAAAAGGTCCCATGAAATCTATTCCCCAAATATCGAATATTTCACACACTTGGATGCTTGTCAATGGCATTTCATCTCTTCGAGAAAGATTTGTGGTTCTTTGGCAAGCGTCACAATTTTGAACATGTGTATGTGCTTCTTTGAATATTGTTGGCCAATAGAATCCAGCGTCAAAAACTTTTTTAGTTGTGGTGGAAGGACCATAATGTCCCCCAGTAGGGCCATGATGACATTCGTCAAGAATCTTACGGGTTTTGGAACCAGAAACACATCTTCGGATCATTCCGTCGGGACACATTTTGAAAAGATATGGCTCTTCCCAAAAATAGTATTTAAGTTCCGAAAAGAATTTGATCCTTTGGGCATGAGTTAAACCTTTTCTGAGAATTCCTCCAACGAGATAGTTTGCAAAGTCAGCAAACCAAGGATCGTCAGTTCCATCGACGGTCATGAGAGTTTCATCGGGAAAGTAATCATCGATTTCTTCTTCCTTTAACTCCTCAAGATCGGGGTTTTCAAGACGAGATAAATGATCAGCAGTAGATTTTCGCTCCTTTCTTATCTTTGATTTCGATGTCAAATTCTCGGAGTAGCAGAATCCATCGAATAAGACGCGGTTTAGCATCTTGCTTTGTGAACAGATATTTGAGTGCTGAGTGATCGGTGAAAACGGTGTCTTTGAGACACAGGTAGGATCGAATTTGTCGAATGCAAAAACTACGCCGATAATTCCTTTTGGTGACGGTATAATTTTGTTGAGCACTATTCAGTGTCTTGCTAGCAAAATATATGGGTCGAAAGTGTTTTCCTTCATGTTGGCCTAAGACGGCTCCAACAGCAAAATCGCTTGCATCGAACATAAGTTCGAAAGGTAGTGACCAATTAGGTGAAACCATGATCGGGGCACTAGTCAGTTAAGATTTCAACGTTTCGAAAGCATTGAAGTCAAAGATAGATTCTTTCTCAAGAAGTTTTGTCATTGGACGGGATATTTTTGAAAAATCTTTGATAAAGCGGCGGTAAAAACCGGCATTTCCTAGAAAACTTCTAACGGCTTTGACGTTAGTTGGTGGTGGAAGTTTCAGAGATACGTCGATTTTTGCTTTGTCTACTTCCATTCCTGAACTGGAGATCTTGTGGCCAAGCACAATTCCTTTGGTCACCATGAAGTGACATTTTTCCCAGTTAAGGAGAAGATGTGCAGCTTCGCATCTTTCGAGCATTTTATCAAGATTGGAGAGACAAGCTTCAAATGAGTCTCCGAAGACTGAAAAGTCATCCATGAAAACTTCCATGGAGGTTTCGAGCATGTCTTGGAATATGGCTATCATACACCTTTGAAAAGTCGCAGGTGCATTACATAGACCAAAAGGCATACGCCGATATGCGTAGGTTCCAAAAGGACAAGTGAAAGTGGTCTTTTCTTGGTCATTAGGATCGATTGGAATTTGGAAATATCCTGAAAATCCATCGAGGAAACAAAAGAATTTATTTCCTGCTAGTCTTTCAAACATTTGATCCATGAACGGGAGTGGAAAGTGATCTTTTCTGGTGGCTTTGTTTAATTTCCGATATTCAATACAAACGCGCCAGCCAGTGACAGTTCTAGTTGGAACTAGTTCATTCCGTTCATTAGTCACTACCGTCATTCCTCCCTTCTTGGGAACACAGTGAACGGAACTTACCCAAGGGCTATCCTCAATTGGGTAAATGATATCAGCATCGAGAAGTTTTATGATTTCCTTTTTAACAACTTCTTTCATGTTGGGATTGAGTCGACGCTGACGTTCAACAACAGGTTTAATCCCTTCTTCGAAATTGATTTTGTGTTTGAAATTTGGACTAATTCCTAGAATATCAGATGTTTTCCAAGCGAAAGCTTGTTTGTGATTTTTGAGGACAGAAACTAAACTTTCTTTCTCATTGTCCTCGAGCAATGAAGATATGACTACTGGAAGAAGTGAGTTTTCCTCCAAGTAAGCATATTCAAGATGATCAGGGAGTGTTAGGAATTGGAAATTCCATGTTAAAGTGTCGGTCACCCCAATAATGGTCTAGCATATGTTAGCTCGTAGATTTGTCGTTGTTTACGTTATTTAGCAGTTTATTAGTTAGTTTGTAGCGTAGCTTAGTCTAGTGTAACACCGTGGAGGAAGGACGGGTCTTTACCCATTGTATACCTGATCCACAGGCCGATAGGAGGTCGTGTATTTTGTAACTATAAATACCCCTTCCATCCATGGAAGGGGTGGAGCTTTCAATCTAACCTTTCACAATTTGTGCTACAAGTCTCTAGCAAGAAACTCCCTCTCTCTCTCTACTTTCTCTCTCTAAAATGGCTATCATGTATTTTGATCATCCAAGACCACCCGAATCATCAACACTATAAATATATCGATCCTACAAATGGTACCAGAGCCAAGGTTTTTGTGTTTTGATGATTTATTGTGGTGTTTGATTCTCGTGTTAACTGTGTTGGTATCAATTTTTTTGGTTCGAAAAATGCTTTTACAGTATTTTGGTATAACAGGTTTACATGTTTTTGTGTATTTGGTTTTGGTCTAATATCAAAAGTCATGATCTTTTCTTGTGAACAATATTTGTTTTTGTGTATATGATGTCTTAAAAGGTAAAATACGCTGTCAAATGGTCATATTTTTCTTGGTCAAACTGGGCAAACAAGAGTCTTCATGATGCTTTTCTGGGATTATATGTACTTGGTCAGTTTCTTGGTCAAAATGGGTCAAATGAAGCATTTTTATGCTATTTTTCTAGGTTTGATGCTATTCAAAAATGGTTTGTTCTTGCTAGCGAGTTGACTGTAAATGTTGCCTGATTCATTGTTTCTCACTAGCGACTTGTACTTACAAGTCGTAGCGACTTGTGTAAACTGATAATGCAGCGAGTTGGTTTATAAATGAAGTAGTGACTTGACTCACTCAAGAAAATCAATAGCGACTTGTCATCTTTCCTTAGAGATGATGTCTTGTCTAGCGACTTGATGTAGAAAAATAATTGCTAGCAACTTGCTTTGAAAATTGATTTAGCGACTTGATATTTATCAAGTAGTGAGTTGTTTTCAGAATAAGTTGTAGCGACTTGAAAAAATTAGACCTAGCGACATGACTCCGTATTTATGTAGCGAGTTGCTGACCAATTTTATGCAAAGCAAAACATAGCAACGTGATCACAAAACATGTATACCAACTCTATGACCTCAGTTTCAATACTCCATCTTCAGTCCAAATCACTACGTATCCTTATCCAACCTAACCAAACTTAACAAAGACTCAATTCCAAAGAAATCAAAAAATTTATAAAATCATCATATCTCAGATTCGGCTCCACTTATATTGAATATTTCACAGATTTTTTTAAGTGAACCTTTTCCTCAAAGATTATTTACGAAGACCAGACTTCATTTAATATACGACTTACAAGACACGATTGACAACAAGATTGTTATCATCGTATCTTCAGTCGTTCAAAATCTCCGCACCAAAATCAAAACAAAAAAATCTAGTGTTATACCTACCTCAAGACGTTTTGGTTGATCTTGTTGCCATGAATTTATCTCTTGCCATCCCTGTGGCATATTGTTACCGTGACCTCATCTCGAGCCAACCCTGTGGCGAGATAACATTATGTTGTTCAATTTGTGGATACCATGATGTGGTATGGATAAGAAATAGATGAGGGAGGCGGAGTATTTTCTTAAATGGGGGGCTGAGATAAGAAGGTTTGGAGGATGAGATAGTTTAGGGTTTGTTGTAGCAACTTGGTTAACAGAAGTGAGGGAGGACATATTTATGAGGGATTAGGTTTTGCTTTGAGAGATATTAGGTTATAAGTGAGATTGTTGTGCATTTTATATCCTAAATGTTATGGCATTGTGATTTGGACGGGTTTTTCTTTTGTTGATGGACCGGATCATTATATTGTGGTGTGGGCCGAAATCTGTGTACATGGGCCAATCAAATTAAGGATTGTCGTGGGTCTCAACTTGAGTTCGTCATGAGTTGCCATGAATTCGTACTATCGAAATTGTAACTTCTCAAATAGTATGAAGACATAAGTCTTGATAAATCTTTATAAATAATGGTACATTGGGCTAAATTGTTCAAGGGAGGTTATTTAGTCATATTTTGTTTCATATAGTGTTTGATGCTCGGTATGCGATTGTTGTTGAAGTGACGACTCACGGATATATTGAAATTACTATTAAGTGGATGATCGAATATGATCGGATGTTATTGGCTTAATATAATGTGAACTTAAATTGGACCAATTATTCGGGATGGATCTGGTTTAATTTTTGTAGTTGGAACGGGTTTGAGTGATTTGTGAGATGGTTTGGATTTGGATGACGGAAAAATGGGCTTCTCAAAATTGGATCGCTCGTATGTGACTTGGATAATATGAGATGAGCTGATGAGATTTGATGAGAATTGATGAGATGATGAGATTCGTTGTGATGTGCGGATTGATATTTTGGTATATACATTTCCACGATTGATATTTCGTCATGGCTTGAATTATTGTTTGAACAAGGTTGACTACGGGGTTGTTTGGACGGTATTCTTACTTGGATTTGAAGTGAGGTTTTTCCGGAGCGTTTACTTAATTCGTCTTCTTTCTTTCTACCCTTCCGCGAAGATGACTTGTTTGGGCATTTATGGAGTGTGATAAAGACTTGGCTATTTAGTTACGGTTGTGATTCTTTCGCTTAACCCAGCATGTAGCTATCACTTCGTTGTCTGATTGAGAATATGTCAAGAGGTTTTGTACATTGGGTACACCGTTTCTTCTTCACAAGAGATTAGCACGTTTAAGTAACAAAACTGGGGAATTTCACTACATTATCAAGTTTGGCATATCGGGTTTACTTCTCCATGTGGTCACTACATTAGCCAACGAGAATCGTGAATGATGTGTTTACCAAAGTGTTGATTGGATGGTTGATGATGTTGGATTATGAACCGCTGATGAACCGCTGCATATTCCCCTAAAACATATATTCACTGAAACCAAAGTGGTCATAACACATTCGTGACATTGTTTGGTTTGTCTTGATTTTGTAAAATCCCGCGAAAGAATCTATTTCTCGGTTTAAATCATAGACTTGTAAAATCCGTGACAATGGAAACATCCTGGTAATTGTAAAGTGCATTTCTGGATCTATCTTACGGTTTATTCTTGGTTTTGTAAAATCCCCGAAAAAAGAAACTATTTCTCGGTTTAAACCATAGAGTTGTAAAATTCCGTAATGATGGAACCATCTTGGAGAAAGGAAAGTGTATTTCGAATCTCTTATTTGATCTGGTGCTACGGTTTCGCTTTCAAGAAGGGATAAAAGAGTGTACTTCATGATTTGGATGTGTGTTTGGATATTCGTAATGGCAGTTTGGTTATTACTTGGTTTTACGAGATTATGTGCTACTAACCATGGTCGGGATGAAACCATTATCAAAGTTCATTTAAACATCAAAGGAAGGCTAGATTTGAGCATTCGAAGATGTGACAACGGCGTTAATTCAGTATTATTTATTTGAGGTTGAAGTGAAATATTACGGGCGAGTGTACTTAGTATCTGAAGGTATCGGGATGGTTGGATGAAGATTCTTCATGATCCTTGTTCGAGCTTATTATCAAAAGACTTGGAAATCTAGTTATTGTTGGGTGTCTTTTACCTTTTCTTTTACCACTTGGAATTGGGCTCATAACACTACAAAATAACTATCACTTTAAGGAGTTACGTTGTAGTGCTCAGTGTCACATTCAATTGTGGATTTTCAAGAGGTAATGTACATCTTATACTTGATGGTTGGTTGGTTGAAGAGTATAGAGTACATAGAGAGTACTTAGAGATGCTAATGGAAATCGGCGCTCTTTTGTTTCATATGTGCAAGCTTAAGTCACGAGTTCGGGTTAGTTTACTTCAGGGTCAAATTCATCATATTGGGTTTTCTCCATCAGCTGTGACTACAAAGAGCCTACTGAATGATAATGGGGTTGATTACATGTTTTGCCTAAAGAGATGAAAAGAGAGAGATTATGATGTATGAACACAACAGTTCATGCCTCGTTCTCTAAAGAAAAGAAAAGTGTATGCGTCTCGAGGCTTTATCTTATGAAGAAGAGAAATCTTCTTATGACATTTGAACAAATCAGTTCAAACCTCGTACCTCAAAGAAAAGAAAAATGTACGTTCAGGTGCTTTATCTTGAAGAAGAGAAATCTTCTCTATTTATGACCATTCTCATCAGCTTCATGCTTTTCCATCTTTCAATTAACAAGTGAAGGGCTACCACGATTGTTTTCTCATTCCACTTGCTCGATTATAATGAAGATGGCGACATCATGTGCATTTTGTGGGAGAGAAGTGTGAGTAGAACATTCGGATGATTTTCACTTATTTAATCAAGAATGGCAACTCCATATGCAATTCTTGAGGGGAAAAGTGTGAATTTTCATTGTTGATTGATATTTGAGATTATAAATGGTCATAAATCTAAACTCATGTAAGAACCGGCTTCTTCTTATCGGGTCCTCTTCACATGGAGTTTTCTCTTCTAGAGCCGTTGGTTGACATCTTCACTCGGATTGATGAGTTTATCGACAAAGTGCCTTCGGTTAATGCTTCACGTATACATCAACATGATGATTCCGAACAATCTCTTGTTTGATGTGATTGGTAGTTTGGTGTTACCATCTTGTGTGTTCGTTCTTGCCGATTGTTGATTTCCTTGATGAACATCTTTCTGTTCTTGTTTGATTGGGAGGGATTTTAGTTAAGGGGATTTGCAAGATGTAAGTTGATTGGGATGCTTTTTGGTGATGTTCTTGTTTTTGGTGAGTTGAAGATGTTAACTATCTATTCCCCAACTTGGACAATCTTGAAGAAGATCGAGTCTACAGTCGGTTCTACATTTTCTGCTATATGTTAGAAGACTAAAGACGAGTTGCATTTGATTATCCAAAGACTTCTTCTTAATCTGGGCATTTATTAAACATATTGTCGGTTTAGGGGAGAGCACTAATTGGGGGAGGGTGAAATGTCTTATTTAATCCCCAATTAGACTTGCTCATATTCTTCAGCAAGTTGATTCTCACAAAGACTTCTAAGGTTCTTCTAAAAACGATTTCAAGTATTTGGTGATGAGATGTTCTTGATTCAAGTATCAAAACCAAAGGGAAGGAGACACTATCTAAACGCGGTAAACTTGATGAACTTAATACTTCTAAGTAATTGAAGATATCCCAGGAAGACAAATGTTATTACGCAGAGAAACTCAAGGTTTGACTCATGGAGAGTAAACTTGATGAACTTAATTCTTCTAAGAGATTGAAGACATCCGGGAAACAAATGTCATGACCCAGAGAAACTCAGGTTTTACTCATCAAGGCGTTTAGTGGTATTATTCCAACTATGTGGGGAAGAGATGTTAGAAAGTTTCGAGAAGATAAAGAGGTACACAAGTACATATTGAGGAGATAAATGTGTAACATGAGGGAGGTGTTATCGTTTATTCTCGTTGGGATGTGTGTATTCCAGTTCTTGAATCATACACATTCATCATGGACGAAAGATGTGAACATAAGGGAGGTGTTCTTCATTACCCTCATGATGTGTATTCGGGAGAGTTCTTGGATATTGGTGTACTTCGGGTTCTTGAGCTTCATACACGTTCATCAGAGGAAGAAAAAATGAACATGGGAAGGTGTTCTTCATTCCCCTCATGAAGTGTACTTGGGAGAGTTCTTGAGCATTATACTAAGAGACTGGCTGCATCAACTCAACTACTTGGGGGAATTGTTCTCTTGACACCTTTTGGAATGGATTGCTTCGGACTTCATTGGAAAGGAATTTGAGAAGATTATTTAAGTGTGGGATGAAACGTTCTTGTTCTTCTATTGGATGATATAACCCCGAACGAAGAATCACGGTGATTATTCTTAAATAGGCGGTTTATGATAATGGTGTGCTTCTCTTAGCAAGCTGGTAAAGGCAGAGCTTGGAATGGCTACGGGAGGCGCAAAGTCTTTGGGGTTCAATTCTTTCTTCAATGCAAGAGCCTCAGAAGCTTTGGTGGTGAAAGTTTTAGGGATGATGACTTCTATCTTCTACAACGGTGCTGTTCGATATCCTTATCTCGGTATTCGTATCATCATCTTCTTTAACTATATCATCTATTCTATCTTTGTAAATATTTATAAAAAACAAAATACAAAAATATAAAACCAACAAAAAAATAGAAAAATATAAAACCAACAAAAACCCATAAAAATCAGAAAATTTGTAAAATACCAAAAATATGTTTTCTCAAGACATGTCTTCTGGTATCGATAACATCTAGGGTCTTAGAAATGTCATTCAATAATGGCACGGGACCATAGATGAAGTTCGGCAGGAGGTGTAAATATTCTATTCAAAACATGTCTCTAAATATTGAAACTGCGGTTACTTGATTACGCGCTTCGCTCTTTGACAGTGGCTTGCTATTATTTCAGATAGCAACCGCTCTTTTAAAGAAAGGAAAGTGTTAGCTAAACCAAATTTTCAAATATTTCATGCACTTATCCTATAAACAAAACAAGGAAAGCATGTAGTCAAAAGGCTGTTCCTACACAAATGTTTTTCCGTCTAAAATTCTTCAGAAAAATATTTGGTGTTTTCAAAAATGGTGGAAAATGAGTTGCACAAATCAATCGATTAGAGTTTTAGTAATAATTGAAAACTCAATCAATGACTTCAGCGCTTTTAATCTTTTCAGAAAATAAGTCATTGATTGAGGGAGAGAATGTTTTCAAATCTATATCATCTAACGAGCTTTCTTAATTATCCTACATGCTTAAATTAAAATGATATTTTGCCGTGTTGAAGGACTAGAATTTAGGATATGATTGTTAGGATTAGATGATTATAGTTTGATGAACACATAATTCCCATACCTTTATGATCGATTGATATGTTGAATTGACTTTTATTAGTCGATTCTTTGTTTGGGTGTTGTCGACCACCATATATCAGTATGTGTGTTCACTAACGTATGCAGGTATCTTGGTATAAGAATGTTCGATCGGATCCCACATAATATGATGTTTGGATGCCGAAAGAAAGGGTAGCTAACTATCTTGGGTTGACAAATAAAGAAACTGAGCTTAATTGGACTTCTATGGAGAGTTGGCATAAATGCAGTAAAGGGTCTCACGCATCGTGATGGTTTCTTCATCACAAATGAAGAAACGGAGCTTAATTTGACCTCAGTTGGCTTTAAAATGCAACGTAAGAAGTCTCACTGCATCTGCAGACGGTTTTCTTCAACCTAAAGCAACAACAACAAAAAAGCTCAACCACCTAACGTATCTTTGTGCATAATACCATTTTTAAACAATTTTGAAAAATTTGAATAAATTGTTTTGAAAATGGAAAATATTGTTTTGAAAATTAATTGGACTAATTTTGAAAATCACCGGACTTCATTTTATCAAAACCTAAGTCACTCAATCATCGACTTCGGTCATCGATTGAGGGGGAGAGTGATTTAAAATAAATTATTTTCAAACGATATTTCTTCATAAAAGTCCGGATTGTACAATATAAGTGGTGATCTAGAGATTTAATGTTATGTCATGGTATGATTTTTTCTTTATAATCAAGGTCTTTCAAAATGAAATTTTTTCTGTTCTTTTTTGATTGTGAAATTGTTTTGTTTTACTTAAAGATCTCTTAAAACTATCATACCTGACACTAACAATCTTTAATGTCTTAAATTGGTCCTTATCAGTCATTTTTCAAAATTAATCTTGCATCTTTCCCCAAACTTTTTCTAAATGATTTAAATCAGATGGGATCACAAATCTCAAATGGTTGGATATTTTTGATCGGGGGAGAGATCGTGATTTAAATCTCTTATCTATTTAAATGGAATTGGTTTTAGTACTTCAAAGGCACTCCTGCCTCCATGTGCCAAACGATTTCAAAATACACAATGCACATGTTGAGGAGGATTTTATCCAAAAACAAGATGAGTATTTAAACACAGCCACATATTCTCCAATGTTTTCTAAACCGTATTAAATCACTTGGGATCCAAAATCTCAAAGGGTTTGATATTTTGATCGGGGGAGAATTTGTGATTTAATAATGAAATTTGATAAAGGTGCTTTTGCGAATGGCCGCTAAGCGCAACGAATCTCGAAGCACATATTGAGGGGAGCAAACAAACTATCAAGTGCTTTTTAAAGTGATTTATAAAGTATACACGTACCTGAGAGTTTTTCAAATGGTTTCTTAATGGCTCTTGTGATTGTGGATGTGCTTCAAAAGAACTCTTGCCTCTATGTGATAAAATGATTTCAAATATCCTATGCACATATTGAGGGGAGAATTTACCAAAGAAAATCAAATGACTTTTTCTATGAAAATTGTGATCAAAGAAAATATTTCAAAGTCCTCTTGCCTGCATGTATGCTAACATTTTTCTCAAATGTATGCATGTTGAGGGTTTTCTAAATGATTAAAACTATTAAGGTACAAAATGCTTTGATCTCGTATCACAAGTACCTTGCTTGTTTTTCCAAATGATTTTTCAATTGGTTTCATGAAGGAAAGAACAATACCAAAAGACGACCAATTTATTTTATGGTGTTATAAGGATGGTTAGGTTAGAATTAGTTACGATCAGCCAGAAGGAGGGATCTACCCAGGGACAATCCACTAGATAGTGTAGAGTCTTTAGGTATGATGAAAAAGGAGAAAAAGTGAGATATGGGAAGAGTGTGGACTGAGACAGAGCTAGTATTGGAATAAACCCAACAAGGTTCTAGTTATGAAGTCTCGGTAAGCCCTAAAGGGGTTGAAGAATGAAAAAGAATTGAATATGAAAAGGGTGAAAAGAAATAGCCTCCAATAATTCAACCTTAGAAGCGGGTTCAATACATATGCTACTTGGTTACCAAGGTAACACCGTGAAGACAAGACATCATGGACCCGTGGACGACTGCACTAAACTTCTCAAGCTACTTAAGTTCCTCTTAAAAGGGCTTGTTTCATTCTCACGGGGAACCGACATTATCTATCGACTTTCTCTTAGAGATTGTTGATATTGAAGAAGGAGACCCTCTCCTAGTCTCCGACATAGGAACCAAATGTGCATGATTGAGTCTAGAGCCAAGAGATCATCCACAATATCTCATTAGGACACAAAATTAATGAAGACTTGCTGTTTTACACAATGTGGAAAGTAAGAATATATTAAGAGTCCTACGCATTATCCTTGTGGTAATTGCGGAACATCCAGTGATATGTAACAATATTTACGATGAAGATGGAAAGCCTTCTAGAGCCAACATCAAACAAGCTCTTGGTAGGTGGCATGAGATCTTTATAAGATCAAGCTTGTGACAACTGGATAGAAACGATGGGGATATTCATTCTTGAATCAACCTTGGTCCAGGAAATGAATTGACGAATACTTTTGGAAAAACCGTTCGATGTGCAAATCTTCTTTCTCTAGCACGTCGAATGTGTATTCAAGTTTTCAAACTCAAAAAGTATCTCTGATTGAAAAAATACTTTTAGGAAAACCGGTTCGATGTAAAGAATCTTCTTTTCTCTAGCACATCGAATGTGTACTCTTTTCAAATACAAAAGGTATTTTTGATTGAAAATTGATCTTTCTCATAAAACCTTCGCCGTATTGCAAAACTTTTTCTTCTAAGCAATACGCGATTGTTTTCAAATCAATTTCTCATCAATCAGTGAATCTCAATTCGCCGTTCACTCACTCGTGTTGTCTTCTTTGAGACGTTCGGTTTGAGAATTTAGGCAATTTTGCGAAACCACAAAGAAATTCGAATTATACGTCACGATCTTTGTCTTGTGATCAAGCGGGAACCGTGGGCGTGTACTCAATTCAACGAAAGTGATCAAAGACACTTTCGTTGTGTTTTATTACTAACTGTTGTTTTGCGGTACATTTGGACGGTTGCAGGTGTCGAGAATTGAGGAGTCAATCAGCGCATGCTCACAGCATCCACACTTAATTGAAGAAATCATGACTAGTGCATATCTACATAACCTGGCTCAGATATTTCTATACTATGTTCCTGCTGCTGGCTGCAAAATATCTTGAACCAATAAAAGCTTCCGCTACTCTGATGGAAAGATGTCATGATTCAAAAGTGTGAGCATGTCGGTCCAAAGTCACAACATCACATGAAGGCAACACAACTATGGATGATCGAGATTTCGTGTATGATGATCTCAATGAAAGCTTCGAAGATCATCAAAGATGTGGATCATTCAAAGACCTCCACTCAAAGTACAAAACTATCACGGACTTTAAAGAATCGCTACTAAAGCACAAAGATTGCGAGTAATTCAAGTCTACGAGCTCAAGAACGAAGTCAAAGATAGAATGCTAGAAAGCAAAATGTATTTCATGGGGTGACCTCCCTTAGGGGGTTGGGGAAATTCCATGTTAAAATGTCGGTGCACCCCAATAATGGTCTAGCATATGTTAGCTAAATAGATTTAATGTAATTACGTTATTTAGCGATTTTATTAGTTAGTTT
>OU343222.1:106205036-106477130 GCA_910596185.1 Chrysanthemum makinoi | reverse complement strand
CAACAGACCGGTGTAGTTGAAAGATGAAATCGGACCTTGTTGAAGCTGCAAGAACTATGTTAATTTATTCCGAGAGGTTCCAATGTTTCTTTGGGCTGGAGCCATTGCCATGCTTGCTACACCCAAAATCTTTCCTCAGCACACCACTCATGGAAAAACTCCATACGAACTTGTCCGTAAACGAAAACCTGATCTTTCCTACCTTCGTGTATTTGGTGCTTTGTGCTATCACGAAAATGGCGGTCAAGATTTAGGTAAATTAAGAGCTAAGGCGGACATTGGAGTTTTTGTGGGTTATGCACCAAACTTAAAGGGTTACTGAATCTACAACAAAAGAACTCGAGATATCATGGAAACTATTCACGTCACGTTCGATGAGCTGTCTGGGCAAATGGCTCCAGGAAAATCAGTTTGGACCCGCATCACAACCTTCATTAAGTAGTCACATTAGTTAATCTCTTGTACAAAATCCCTCACCAGCAATTCCATATGTACCCCCTTCGGAAGATGATTTGAAGAAATTATTTGATCCAATGTTTGATGAACACTATGAGCCTACTGCTAATAATCGGTCAAATCCATCAACAGAGGTTGTCCCTAACCCAGTTAACGTAGATAACCCATCAATTTCTATGTTATTGAGTCAAGAAGAGCCTACTACATATCACTCATCCTCATCATCAAATCCTCAATCATCGAGCATAGATCATGGAAATGTGTCTGGAACCTATGATGGAGATAACCCCTTTGCTACTCCCAAAGACGCTCCATTTGAGAACATATTTACTCCTGAACCAACTTCAGAACCATCTTCATCAGGAGATCCAAACTCTGCTACTTCAGTTCCTCAACAACAACCACACGAACACCTTATAAAATGGACACATGACCATCCATTGGACAACATCATTGGAAACCCTTCTCATCCAGTATCCACTCGTAAACAACTTGCAACTGATGCCTTATGGTGCTACTTCAACTCCGTACTATCTAAGGTCGAACTAAAAGACGTTAAAACTGCCATGAATGAAGACAGTTGGTTCAATACCATGTAAGAAGAAATTCATAAGTTCGATCGACTAGATGTATGGGAATTAGTACCTGCTCCTGACTGTGTTATGATCATTGCTCTAAAATGGATCTTCAAAGTAAAACTTGATGAGCATGGTGATGGTAAAGAGCAAGGCTCGAGATTGGTTGCAAAAGGATAACGTCAAGAGGAGGTATTGACTTTGAAGAATCATTTGCTCCAGTTGCACGTATTAAGGCAATCAGAATCTTCCTCGCTAACGCTGCAAGTAAGAACATGGTAGTCTATCAGATGGATGTAAAGAGGCTTCTTAATGGAGATCTTAAAGAAGTTGTATACGTCAGCAAACCTAAAGGTTTTATGAATCCAGAGCATCCTACTCATGTCTATCGCTTGAAAAAGGCCCTTTACAGTTTGAAGCAAGCTCCAAGGGGATGGTACGATACGCTATCAAGGCTTCTTCTATCTAATGGATTCAGCAAAGGAGCAGTTGATCCGACATTGTTCACCAGAAAGTCAAGCAAACACTTAATTCACGTTCAAATCTATGTTGATGATATTATTTTTGCCTCGACTGACCCTAATAAATGTGACGTTTTTTCTAAGGAGATGGGCTCCAAATTTCAAATGTCAATGATGGGACAAATGTCATTTTCTTGGGATTACAAATTTCACAAAGTCCCGAAGGCATTTTCATAAATCAATCTAAATATGCTAATGAAATTTTAAAGAAATTTGGATTTGATTCTTGTGACCCTGTTGACACTCCCATGGTGGAGCGTACTAAACTGGATGAGGACCTCTCAAGGATCATGGTTGACCAGACTAAATATCGCAGTATGATTGGGTCCTTGATGTACCTTACTGCCAGTTGACCAGACATTCTGTTCGCTATATGCATGTGTGCTAGATACCAGGCTAAGCCTACCAAAAAGCACCTTGAAGCGGTTAAACGGGTCTTTCGGTATCTCCAAGGAACCATCAACATGGGACTTTGGTACCCGAAGGACACCGGTATGTCACTAACAGCCTATGCAGATACTGACCATGCAGGGTGTCATGATACACGTCGAAGCACGTCAGAAGGTGCTCAGTTTTTGGGTGATAAACTTGTGATCTGGTCTTCAAAGAAACAAATGAGTACTTCTATATCCTCTACAGAGGCAGAATATATAGCCATGTCATCTTGTTGTGCTCAAATCCTATGGATGAGATCCCAATTATCTGACTATGGCTTTGAATTTAAAAAAATCCCTCTGTATTGTGATAACAAGAGTGCCATTTCTCTCTCATGCAACAACGTTCAACATTAAAGAGCAAAGCTGTGACAACTGGCTAATTTAGGGAGTTTATTTTAGGTAACCGCATTACGTTAAACTAAACTGAGATTTGCCTTTAACACTATTTTTATAAACCATGACTTGATTTTATATCGTCTATTGGTTTTTTATGATTTATTTCAGTATTAAATGAGTTATCGTATGCGTTTTAACTCTATTTGATAGGCACTATTCGATTCAGCACTAGAAAAGCCTAAAACAAGAATTATTGTAACTTTTAGACCGTAACTCAAAAATTGAAAAATAATAGTCAAACTCGTGGAAAAAAGTAAATAACGATGTTGGAAAGTTGAATAAATGTTGTGGGACACTCGGGGGACAATATGTGAGCTCGAGAATGGGTAAAGAAATAGTTACAAAAATTACAACTCAGAACCTCCCTTCTATGAAGCGACGCCCCCCTCCTCCCAAATAATTATTTTTAGGTCCCTAGTGGCCTAGTATAAATACCCACCCAAATCCTCATTTCACCTCATTTTTTTCTCTCTCTAAAACACACACACTAGTGTTTATCTCTCTACCTTTCTCTCTCTACAAGAAATAAAGCCTAACCCTAATAACACCACCATAACCGCCGGCCACCTCCGGCCATATTCTGGCCACACGGCGGCGCGTCACCCACCACCTCCACCACCATATTGAAGCTCTCTTTCTTCTCTTTCCAACCATATATCATACACTCCATTTGGACTTCAATAACCATATGAAATCTTTAAATCAAGATTTGTACTTTTAGGGTTTCAAAGGGCTTTTGCAATTGGTGATTAGATAAGGTAAATGAAACATGTTTTGAGCTTGATTGGGCAATAATAACCCACGAATTGATAATTAGGGTTTCGACCTAATTATAATTTTTGGGGCTTTTGGGTGGAACATGAAATTAAAGCTAATTAGTGACTAAATAAACAAGTAATTAGTGTTTGGTAAGTGTGTGGTGTATTAATTTGATGGGTATACGCATTTAGGGTTTAGTTGCATATTTTTAGTTAAGATAGATGATGGGTTTTGTGTTTGGTTAGTGTTTGGATCTTGAATGATTGGATTTGGATATTGTGGAATTAAATTGGTTGTGTTTGGTTGTGTGTTATGGGGCGTACGAACCAAGAAGCCCACGTATGGGTCTTGGTTGTTTTCGTACGTGACCCACTTGGGTCATGGGTCCGAGTCGGGTCAATTTGGTAGCTTGTTGATTGGTATTGTTGATGTTTGGATCAGACGCGTGGAGCCGAAAAGCTTTTAGAAGCTTGTTTGGTTCACGTGGTCTAGATCGCGACCGTGTCATGACCATTAGGGTCATAACATTGGTTTCGATTATATTTGGTTGATTGATTGGTTGGCGAGATTGTTTTGAGTTGTTTGGGATTGAATTGCGATATTGTGACTTTTAATTTGGACTTGATATATATATATTGTTGACTTTGAGCTACGTTGGCGTCAATTTGACTTTAGTCAATAGTTGACTCCGGCAAAGCCGTAACATGGACTTTAGTATAATTTGGACTATTGATTGATTAAAAGCCGAGAAGTTATGACTCGTGCTTGTGGACTCGAAACGAATAACGATATGATATTTATATTGGAATTTGACGAAATATATATAAACATGAAAATGCTAATAGAACTATGAAATGTAAATAATAATGGGCTTTTATACCAAAAATGTCGATGACAAGTCTTATCTTGTTATTTACTATTTTTAAACGGAAAATAACGACTAAATTGGAAATATTTTGAAATAAATAAGTAATTAATGTTTTCGAGTACACGTTATCATAAATGTTCAATTGTGGACATTAATATTGTTTAAGTATTTAATTGCTACGTTGTGTGCATGAGATTACGGATAACCTAGCATAATAGTGTTGATCCACGTGGGTAGACGGACTTATTAGGTTGAGAATCTAATAAGAGCGCTAGGTACGTTGGGTAACTATTAAGGGTGACTTATCCTTATGACTCTTTAAGGATACGATTGATTTATGGGTAATAAGACGCTCGAATAAATAAATGAGCTTATCGAGTTGACGAATTCGATAAGGTCTACTATTTATTCCGAAACTTATTGAACTATGGAGCTTATCGTTTAGAGGTCTCATTGTGTCGCATTGAATTATATATTGGTTGTTTGAGTGCATTCATGGCATCATATTGAGTCGATACACCCACATGAGGATTACCAAACACTAGGATTAAATGGTGAAACGAGACATTTAGGAAATAACGAAATGGAATACATTGGGGTAGATAACGTTGATGTTGAGGAATGTATATATTAAGTTTGGTCTACATTAATAGGTTGTGCCGAGTCGATAGTTGCTGTGCTGTGATCCGTTATCACTGCTAGTGTTTATTTGTGCGTTGATTGCTTGCGTTGATTGCTTGAGGTGAGTTTCATGGCCCCACTTTTATATACGTTTTATCTGCGTTTTGAACTATTTTGGGGTGAGAATCATGCTACTGTTTTGGACCGTGAAAACTATTTGGTTTGCTTATGTGCTTGACTGTATAGATAGATGTGCGGTAGTTGTTGCCTTAGTCTAGGTTTAACCGTGCCTAGCTAAGAATAGACTTCTACATCGACCTAGTTCAGGGTTGGCAATTGTTTTAGATTTTTCCACAACAGTGCTGGACTAGAGTCGCATGGGCCCTAGTAATCCCTGGATGCGGGATTTGATTGGAGATCCGGGTAGGATCATGTATGAACGGTATTTATCTATCTTAGGTCTTGCATAGCAAATCAACTCTGACAGGTCCACTATGATTTTTTTGAACTTAAACCTATGAACTCACCAGCGTAAGCTGATCTTTTAGCATGATTTCTCAGGTATTTGAGAGATGTTTGGATTACGTGATCGGTGGAAGCTTGGCAAGAAGGCGGGGTTCAAGGATCATTTCGGACTCTGATAAACTTTGGGACCTATCTTAATAAACCATGTTTTGGGCCTAATATTTATATTTTGGATTAAATTTTTTGAATACTTAATTTGGGATTTGTTTTAATTGTTAAATGACTATCTTTTTGGCTATACTTGTGTGCGATACCAATCCAAAAAGTAACGCCTCGAAAACTTGATTAAGTCTTCCGATGTACCGAGATTTGGGGGTGTTACAGATTGGTATCAGAGCTCAAGGTTATAGAGAATTAGGTATTTTATAAACCCTAAACTATAACCACTTTTGAGAAAAATTGATCCTCGACCGACGCACGCCCGCTTGCCAAGCTGAAGCTTCTTATTTGATTATGGTATGAACTACGAATTGAATTATGAGATGAAATGTTCAGGGATATTGTGAACTGATTATGGAAACGTTATGATATGGAGATATGATTATGGATTTCGGAAACGATATACGATTCTTGATTTTTAAAATGAGATATGATTATTGGTTTTGGAAAATGAGATATGATTATTGGTTTTGGAAAGTGAGATGTGATTATCGAGATATTACGGAATTTGATTTGAGTAAACGGTATCTTATGATTTTGGAGTTTTAACTCGATTGATTTGACATGTGATTATGTGATGGAACGAAACTTATGATTTTGAACTCGATTGATTTGATATGCGATTATGTGATGGAACGGAACTTATGTGTTTTATGTAAAGGCATATTTTGAGTAATGCGGTACCTATACTCTTAAAAGCTTTCATTATGTGATATATGTTTTGGGTTAAGTTGATGCACTTATTAAAACTAGTTGTTTCGAACACTTATACCTACCCTATGCCATTGTCACAGACTATGCCTTCACTAGCTTTTGATGTGTCTGAGGAGGTCCTTGCTGTTGCTAGTTCGCCAGCATTGACTCTCATGACGGTTGCGCAGGGTGATCCTTATGAGATTGCCCGTCACACTAGTTCATCATCATCGGATCGTCCTAGTTCGTCTAGGCAGCTCACTTTACATCAGGTTTTAGCGCGAGCACAGACTCCTAGGCTTGCTTATAGCACTGCCCGTATGTCCGTGAGACCACCATCATCACCTATCCGTTTAGCAGCATCACCATGTCTTAGGAGGACTAGATCTCCTAGTGTACCACCTCAGGATTTACCAGTACAGAGACTCCAATTGGACTCTCCCTATAGATGAGGGCGAGGAGGAGCATGAGGTCGAGGAGGAGGATGAGATTGACGAGCAGTATGTAGATGAGGATGAGGATCCTCAGGAGGAGGATGATGAGGATATCCCAGAAGGGGGTACTCCTCCATTGTAGAGTCCTGCACATTCTCCAGGACCAGGTTCTCCTTTGCCTGTGCCTGAGTCCCCTGGACAGCCTATAGACATCAAATCACCACCTTACTTACCTTATATAGGTAGCCCGTTAGGATCTGAGATACCATCGGAGATTTTTTCTGATCCCGAGGAGTATGGTGAGACAGGTCTGATGTGGGAGAGGATTACCTCTCAGGGTACTAGACTTAGTCAGTTGACGGAGCGATTGGTTGGAGTATCTAGGGTTAGTATTGTGGATCTGAGTGTTGATATGGGTACTGTAGTCAGGAGGACTAGGGTTTTGCATGATGGTATGTCGGAGCTCCAGGAGCAGGTTAGGGACCTGCGTAGAGGGTTCGCGACAGCTCGTGATGCTGATAGAGCGATTTGGCGTAGGATTGGTGAGTTGGAAAGAGAGGTCGAAGAGCTTAAGAGTGATCGCGACGCTCGACGTGTTGAGTTAGCCTCTTTGTGGAGAGAGGTTGATGATGTTAGGAGATCCGTGAGTGATATTCGTAGACGTGGCTAGATCGTGTTAGATTCATGGTTTTGTACCGTCTTGAAACTGAGTAGTACTTGGTTCGAGATGTAGGATTATCCTAGTTGTCTTACTAGTATCGTTATTAGGATCGTTTTTTATTTCTTCGAATCCTTCCGTGTATTTCCACTTTTGAAACCTATGAGTTATGGTTATGGAAACATGCATCCTTTAGTTATGATGCGGTATCTGATTGTTTCGCTTCGGTATAGCGTTGTCCTTGTTGACCTTGACTATGATATAGAGAGTTATTTAGTGATCATTGGAACCCAACTCTATTTTAGAGCGTGAATTGTGAACTTATGAAACTGTTCTTCTTGCCTCCAGAATGGTGGCGACAAGACGAAACTCGCTTAGGAACAACCGAGCAGCTCCTGCTGCTGTTGTTGCCTCTGGTCGTCGAGGCCGTCGTCCGGCCTCCACCACACCACATGTTGAGAACCCTAACACTGATAACCCAGCTGTAGAAAACCCGAATGTGAACGACCGTGCTAAGAATGGTCCTGTTCCACAAAACCCTCCACCTGTGAACCCAACCCACATTGACCAGCTAGTGTCGCAGCGTGTCGCTGAACTGCTAGCTGAGGCAAATCTCTCTAACACTTCTAGTGGGACCGCAATGGTGAATTGAACTCGAGGTTGTACCTATAAAGAGTTCCGATTCTGTGGTCCCATTGAGTTCGGAGGAACTGAGGGAGTAGTTTACCTGGCTAGGTGGTTGGAGAAAACTGAATCTGTGTTTGCTGTGAGTAATTGTGATGAGGACTGTAAGGTTAAGTATGCAACCTTCACTTTGAAGGACGAGGCGTTGACCTGGTGGAATAACTATCACAGATCAGTAGGAATTGATGTAACTTATAGTATGACTTGGACTCAGTTTAAGGCTCTCCTGATTAAGACTTACCGTCCTAGGAATGAAGTTAAGAAGTTAG
Source organism: Chrysanthemum makinoi (assembly GCA_910596185.1). NCBI lineage: Eukaryota > Viridiplantae > Streptophyta > Magnoliopsida > Asterales > Asteraceae > Chrysanthemum > Chrysanthemum makinoi. The sequence goes on along the minus strand of OU343222.1, from coordinate 106,469,075 downwards.
AGAGTGAGTTCTGGAACCATAAGGTTAAGGGTACTGACATGGCGACTTATACTCGTCATTTCCAAGAGTTAGTTATGTTGCTTTGCCCTGAAATGGTTCGCACTGAAGAACTTAAGATTGAAAGGTATACTGATGGATTGCCTTTGGCTAATCGAAATGATGTCATCGCTGCCAAGCCAGTTAATTTGCAAGAGGCAATTGATGTGGCTCAGAGTTTGATGGACTCTTGTGTGCTAGAATTAGGAGACAAGAGTAAGAATGATATGAGTGATAATAGGAAGAGGAATGAAGTTGTTAAAGGGAATGGCAACAAACGGCATGAGACAGCCAGAGTGTTTGCCATAGGAAATGGAGATAAGAAGGGTTATGAAGGTAGTAAGCCTGTGTGTGGTCGTTGTAACCGACACCACCATGGACCGTGCCCGATTGTATGTAGGAAGTGCTCTAAGGTAGGACACATAGCCAAAGACTGTAGGTCTCGTCGACTTGATGCAACTCAAACTGCACAAGGAGCGGACTGGAAGACTACTGTCACCTGTTTTGGATGTGGAAAGAAGGGACACTTTAAGAATGAGTGTCGAGAGCCGTGGATGAGAGGAAATCTCAGAAATGTAGGAGGATTTGCTAACCGAGGTATAAGAGGTAATGGCTTAAACCATGTGAAGCGTGAGGTTGTGGAAAGCCAGGGAAACAATGGTGCTAGGAATCAGCAGAGAGACATGGGAGTAGCGCGTGTTTACGCTATTGGGAAGGAAGCTGGTGAGGACCCTAACGTAGTTACGGGTACGTTCCTTCTCAATAATCGCTATGCTTCCATACTGTTTGATACCGGTACGGATATAAGTTTCGTATCCACCAATTTTATGCCATTACTAGGAATCTCCCAAACACCTCTAGGGTTTAGTTACGATGTGGAATTAGCGAATGGGAATAGAGAGAAGATAGACACCATAGTCCGAGGTTGTACCTTAAGTTTCCTAGACCGCCCATTTAGTATAGACCTATTGCCAGTTACCTTAGGAAGTTTTGACGTTATTATCGGAATGGATTGGTTGTCAAAGAACGGTGCACACATCATTTATGATGAGAAGATTGTGCGTTTACCGTATGGCGGAAAAGTTCTGAGCATACAAGGAGATCGAAGCGACTGTGGGAGCCCTTCCCGGTTGAGCATCATCTCTTGTATTAAGGCCCAGAAGTACATCGATAGAGGAGGTTGTCTTTTCTTGGCTCTAATTTCTGAAAAGAAAAGTGAGGAGAAGAGCGAAAGACACCTTAACGATGTACCCATTGTTAGAGAATTTCCGGATGTGTTCCCCAACGATCTGCCAGGGATTCCACCTGTCCGACAAGTGGAATTCCAAATAGAGTTGATACCCGGTGCGGCACCCGTAGCCGGGGCACCATATCGACTTGCTCCAAGAGAATTGGAGGAACTATCTAAACAGTTGGCATAGTTGTCAGAGAAGGGATTCATTCGACCAAGTTCGTCACCGTGGGGAGCACCAGTGGTGTTTGTGAAGAAGAAGGATGGATCGTTTGGGTGTATGATTATAGGGAGTTGAATAAGTTGACAGTGAAGAACCGATACCCGTTACCTAGAATAGATGACCTATTCGACCAACTCCAAAGAGCTAGTGTCTTTTCTAAGATCGATTTATGATCTGGTTATCACCAGCTTAGAGTTCGAGAGGAGGATATCCCTAAGACGGCGTTTAGAACCCGTTATGGACACTATGAATTCCAAGTGATGTCGTTTGGTTTGACCAACGCACCAGCAGTTTTCATGGATCTCATGAACCGAGTGGGTAAGCCATACCTGGATAAGTTTGTGATAGTATTCATAGACGACATCTTGATATACTCTAAGAGTAGTGAGGAGCACGAAGAGCATTTGAGGCTCATTTTAGGATTGTTAAAAGAGGAGAAGCTGTATGCCAAATTATCTAAGTGTGAATTTTGGATTCCGTCCTTGCAATTCTTAGGCAATGTGATAGATAGTCGAGGTGTTCATGTTGACCCAACTAAGATTAAGACCATTAAGGAATGGGAAGCTCCTAAGAACCATCAGAAATCCGACAGTTCTCGGGTTAGCAGGCTATTATAGGAGATTCATTGAGGGATTTTCCAAGATAGCTAAGTCGCTGAACAAACTAACGCAGAAGGATGTTAAGTATGAATGGGAGAGAGAAGAAGAAGAAGAAGAAGCTTTTCCAACTCGGAAGGAGAAGTTGTGTAGTGCGCCCATCCTAGCTTTGCCTGAAAGAAGCGAAGACTTTGTCGTGTATTGCGACGCTTCGCATAAAGGCTTAGGTGTTGTTTTGATGCACAGTGAGAAGGTGATTGCTTGTGCATCCCGACAACTTAAGAAGCATGAGAAGAACTACACCACCCATGACCTTGAGTTAGGTGTTGTGTGTTGCTCTTAGGATTTGGAGACATTACTGTATGGAACCAAGTGTGTAGTATTACCGACCATAAGAGTTGAAGCATATAGTAGATAGAAGGAAATGAACATGAGACAACGTCGTTGGTTGGAATTGCTTAGTGATTATGACTGTGAGATTCGTTATCATCCTGGTAAGGCTAACGTTGTGGCTGATGCCCTTAGTCGTAAGGAGGACATTCCATCCCTATTTGTTAGATCATTAGGAATGACCATTGTTTCGCCCTTACCATCTCAAATTTTAGCCGCCCAAGCAGAGGCATTGACGGAAGAGAACCGTCCTTATGAGAATCTTCATGGAATGGTAGAAAGTGAAAACGGCTTCTTGAACCGTTCCGACGGAACATTATGCTTCACAGACAGAAGCTGGATACCATTTCATGGTGGAATCCGTGAGTTGATTATGCACGAGTCGATAAATCAATACTCATCACCCGGAACCGATAAGATGTATCAGGATCTTAAGAAACTTTATTGGTGGCCCAATATGAAAGCCGATATAGCTCAGTATGTTAGTAGGTGCCTGACTTGTTCTAAAGTTAAGGCCGGACATCAGAAACCATCAGGACTTTTAGTTCAACCCGAACTCCCGGAATGAAATGGGAGCGAATAACCATGGACTTTATCACTAAATTACCGAGAACCGTTAGCGGCAATGACGCTATTTGGGTAATAGTTGATCGTTTAACTAAGTCTGCTCACTTTTTAGCTATTAGTGAAACCGATAGTCTTGATAAGCTTGCTCGATTGTATCTTAAGGAGATAGTATCGCGTCATGGAGTACCGATATCTATCATTTCCGATAGGTATAGTCGTTTTACATCCCACTTTTGGAAGTCGTTACAGACAGCATTAGGAACGAATTTGGATATGAGTACTGCTAACCATCCACAGACCGATGGTCAAATCGAGAGAACCATTTAGACTTTAGAAGACATGCTTAGAGCATGCGTTATTGATTTTGGCAAAGGCTGGGAGAGACACCTCCCTTTGGCCGAATTCTCTTACAACAATAGTTATCACTCTAGCATTAAGGCCGCCCCATTTGAGGCAATGTATGAGAAATGTCATTCTCCTGTTTGTTGGGCTGAAGTTGGCGAGAGTAGTAATTACAGGTCCCGAACTTGTCTTAAAAACCACTGAGAAGATAGTACAGATTCATAATCGGTTGCAAACCGCTCGTGATAGACAAAAGAGTTATGCCGATAAGAGACGTAAACCTTTAGAATTTCAGGTCGGGAGAGTGTTTATTGAAAGTTTCTCCTTGGAAGGAGTGATTCGTTTTGGGAAACGTGAAAACTCAATCCCCGATATATTGGTCCCTCCAATCCTGGAAAGAATCGGACCGGTAGCGTACCGTCTGGAGCTACCATCGGAATTGAGCAGTATACACAATGTCTTTCATGTTAGTAATCTTAAGAAATGTCTTTCGGAGGAAAAACCTAGTTGTGCCTTTAAGAGATATCCGTATTGATGAGAAATTGAATTTTGTTGAGGAAACGATTGAGATTATGGATCGTGAGATTAAGAGGCTGAAGAATAGCCGTATTCCGATTATTAAGGTTCGTTGGAACTCCTGGCATGGACCGGAGTTCACTTAGGAACGTGAGGAAGTTTTCCGTAGGAAGTATCCTAAACTGTTTATGACACCAAGCAACTCGGAGTGAAACCCGGGACGGGTTTCTTCTGAGGCTGGGAGGCTGTGACAACTGGCAAATTTAGGGAGTCTATTTTAGGTAACCGCATTACGTTAAACTAAACTGAGATTTGCCTTTAACACTATTTTTATAAACCATGACTTGATTTTATATCGTCTATTGGTTTTTATGATTTATTTCATTATTAAATGAGTTATCGTATGAGTTTTAACTCTATTTGGTAGGCACTATTCGATTCGGCACTAGAAAAGCCTAAAACAAGAATTATTGTAACTTTTAGACCGTAACTCAAAAATTGACAAATAAATAGTCAAAACTCGTGGAAAAACGTAAATAACGATGTTGGAAAGTTGAATAAATGTTGTGGGACACTCGGGGGACAATATGTGAGCTCGAGAATGGGTAAACGAAATAGTTACGAAAAATTACAACTCCGACCCTCCCCTTTTCTCTTGAAGCCGGCGCCTCCTCCTCCTAAATAATTATTTTTAGGTCCCTAGTGGCCTAGTATAAATACCCACACAAATCCTCATTTCACCTCATTTGTTTCTCTCTCTAAAACACACACACACTAGTGTTTATCTCTCCACCTTTCTCTCTCTACAAGAAATAAACCCTAACCCTAATAACACCACCCTAACCGCCAGCCACCTCCGGCCATATTCCGGCCACACGGCGGCGCGTCACCCACCACCTCCACCAGCATATAGAAGCTCTTTTTCTCCTCTTTCCAACCATATATCATACGCTCCATTTGGACTTCAATAACACCTTCAAATCTTTGAATCAAGATTCGTACTTTTACGGTTTCAAAGGGCTTTTGCAATTGGTGATTAGATAAGGTAAATGGAACATGTTTTGAGCTTGATTGGGCAATAATAACCCACGAATTGTTATTAGGGTTTCGACCAAATTATAGTTTTTGGGGCATTTGGGTGGAACATGAAATTAAAGCTAATTAGTGACTAAATAAACAAGTAATTAGTGTTTGGTAAGTGTGTGGTGTATTAATTTGCTGGGTTTATGCATTTAGGGTTTAGTTGCATATTTTTGGTTAAGATAGATGATGTGTTTTGTGTTTGGTTAGTGTTTGGAGCTTGAATGATTGGATTTGGATATTGTGGAATTGAATTGGTTGTGTTTGGTTGTGTGTTATGGGGCGTACGAACCAAGAAGCCCACTTATGGGTCTTGGTTGGTTTTGTACGTGACCCACTTGGGTCATGGGTCCGAGTCGGGTCAATTTGGTAGCTTGTTGATTGGTATTATTGATGTTTGGATGAGACGCGTGGAGCCGAAAAGCTTTTAGAAGCTTGTTTGGTTCACGTGGTCTAGACCGCGACCGTGTCATGACCATTAGGGTCATAACATTGGTTTCGAGTATATTTGGCTGATTGATTGGTTGGCGAGATTGTTTTGAGTTGGTTTGGGATTGAATTGCGATATTGTGACTTTTAATTTGAACTTGATATATATATTGTTGACTTTGAGCTACGTCGGCGTCACTTTGACTTTTTAGTCAATAGTTGACTCCGGCAAATCCGTAACATGGACTTTAGTATAATTTGGACTATTGATTGATTAAAAGCCGAGAAGTTATGACTCGTGCTTGTGGACTCGAAACGAATAACGATATGAGATTTATATTGGAATTTGACGAAATATATATAAACATGAAAATGCTAATAGAATTATGAAATGTAAATAATAATGGGCTTTTATACCAAAAATGTCGATGACAAGTCTTATCTTGTTATTTACTATTTTTAAACGGAAACTAACGACTAAATTGGAAATGTTTTGCAATAAATAAGTAATTAATGTTTCGAGTACACGCTTATCAATAAATGTCAATTGTGGACATTTAATATTGGTTTAAGTATTTAATTGCTTACGTTGTGTGCATGGGTTACGGATAACCTAACATTAATAGTATTGATCCACGTGGGTAGCGGACTTATTAGGTTGACGAATCTAAAAAGAGCCCGCTAGGTACGTTGGGTAACCTTATTAATGGGTGACTTATCCTTATGACTCTTTAAGGATACGATTGATTTATGGGATAATAAGCGACACGAATAAATAAATGAGTTTATCGAGTTGAGAATTCGATAAGTAAGGTATAAATTTATTCGAAACTTATTGAACTATGGAGCTTATCGTTTAGAGGTCTCATTGTGTTGCATTGAATTATATATTGGTTGTTTGAGTGCATTCATGGCATCATATTGAGTCGATACACCCACATGAGGATTACCAAACACTAGGATTAAATGGTGAAACGAGACATTTTGGAAATAACGAAATGGAATACATTGGGGTAGATAACGTTGATGTTGAGGAATGTATATATTAAGTTTGGTCTACATTAATAGGTTGCGCCGAGTCGATAGTTGCTGTGTTGTGATACCGTTATCACCTGCTAGTGTTTATTTGTGCGTTGATTGCTTGCGTTGATTGCTTGAGGTGAGTTTCATAGCCCCACTTTTATATACGTTTTAACTGCGTTTTAAACTATTTTGGGGTGAGAATCATGCTACTGTTTTGGACCGTGAAAACTATTTGGTTTGCTTATGTGCTTGACTGTATAGATAGATGTGCGGTAGTTGTTGCCTTAGTCTAGGTTTAACCGTGCCTAGCTAAGAATAGACTTCTACATCGACCTAGTTCGGGGTTGGCAATTGTTCTAGATTTTGCCACAACAGTGCTGGACTAGAGTCGCAGGGGCACGAGTTATCCCTGGATGCGGGATTTGATTGGAGATCCGGGTAGGATCATGTGTGAACGGTATTTATCTATCTTAGGTCTTGCATAGCAAATCAACTCTTACAGGTCCACTATGATTTTGTTGAACTTAAACCTATGAACTCACCAGCGTAAGCTGACCTTTTAGCATGATTTCTCAGGTATTTGAGAGATGTTTGGATTACTTGATCGGTGGAAGCTTGGCAAGAAGGCGGGGCTCAAGGATCATTTTCTGACTCTGATAAACTTTGGGACCTATCTTAATAAACCATGTTTTGGGCCTAATATTTATATTTTGGATTAAATGTTTTGAATACTTAATTTGGGATTGGTTTTAATTGTTAAATGACTATCTTTTTGGCTATACTTGGGCGATACCAATCCAAAATGTAACGCCCCGAAAACTTGATTAAGTCTTCCGCTGTACCGAGATTTGGGGATGCTACAAAAGCATATCGACATTCGACATCATTTCATCAGCGAGCAAGTGGAGAATGGTGTGGTGGAACTATATTTTGTGTGGACTGAATATCAGTTAGCAGACATCTTCACCAAAGCTCTTCCTAGAGAACGTTTTGAGTTTATCCTTCCACGACTTGGTCTCAAGAGTCTACAACCGGAAACACTCAAACGTCTTCAAGAGGAAGATGAGGAGTAATATATGTTAGCAGACATTTTCACCAAAGCTCTTCCTAGAGAACGTTTTGAGTCTATCCTTCCACGACTTGGTCTCAAGAGTCTACAACCGGAAACACTCAAACGTCTTCAAGAGGAAGATGAGGAGTAAAAGCTTTTCTTCATCCATCTCTTGTAAATATTTATTCAAAAATCAAAATAAAAAATTATAAAAAAAAATAAATAAAAAAATCAAAAAAATCAAAAAATCTTTGAAAAAGCTGAAAAATATTTTTTCCATCTTTTCTATTATTCGATTTCATCTACGGCATTTGTGTTGTCATTCAAAGAGTGACACGGGTCTTTAGATGAAGTTCGAATGTACATAAATTGATAAAAAAATAATAATAATAAAAAACTAAAAAAAAATTGAGAGAATGAAATACAAAAGGTTTATAGTCATTTCAGACTATACCCCGTTTTTAAAAGCAAGAACAGAGCCATGCTTTATCTTATTTTTCATATCTCTTGCTCTGATTCTAAAAACAGATGTTTGTCACCAAAAAGACAAATGTTTCCTTCACAAATATTTTTCCGTCTATAAATTCTTCTGAAAAATATTTGTTATCTAATGAAAACTAAATAGCTTTGAAAAATAACTCGAACTCAATTTTTGAAAATCATCTGGACTTGACATTTGTCAAAATATCTACCTCTCAATCAACAACGTATGTCATTGATTGAGGGGGAGAATGATTTCATTTAAATCAAAAGGTTATTTTTCATACAATTGGTTCAGACCAAGGCTAACGTCATGTTTTTAAAAGATACTCAAGCATGTTTAATTGTTGGAGTTTAAAGTCTCATATTTGATCCTTATCGGTTAAATGTTTTTATAAGCAAGTCACAATTCTTTTCCAAAGTTTTTAAAATTAATTTAAATCAATCGAGATCACAAATCTCAATGGATTTGAAAATTGTGATTGGGGGAGAATATCGTGATTTAAATTGGATTTAAACTGATAATTCGATAAATGGTTTTATAAGTGATTAGCAAGCTCTCCTCCCTACATGTGCCAAACAATTTCAAATTTTCCATGCACATGTTAAGGGGGAGCACCTATATCAAACCAAAAGAGGATTGAAACGTGATTGATTTGTCTCTAAATGCAGGTTTTCCCTAGTATGTGCAAAACACTTTTGAATCTCGATGCACATAATGAGGGGGAGCAACTTTTTGAAAACCACATCCTTTCCCAAAATTACCTTTAACAAAGTATTTAAAATACTAATTTTGATCGGGAAAGTGATGTCGATAGTTTTAGAAAATGTTAATCAAAGAAGAGAATTCTTCCTCTTGCCTCCATGTGAAAAATGATTTCAAATATACGATGCACATGTTGAGGGGAGCCTTTTAAAATATCAAAACAATTCAGGTACAAAATGCTTTGATAATATATCACAAGTACCCGGATTGATTTTCAAATGGTTTTCAATTGGTTCCAATGGCGGAAGAACAATACCAAAAAGACCGACCAAATTTAATTTATGTATGGAGATATAAGGATGGTTAGGTTAGGTATTCGTTCCCACGATCCCGGCAGAGCCGGAGGGATCTACCCAGGGACAATCCACTAGATAGTGTAGAAGTCCTTAGGTATGATGAAAAAAGGAGAAAAGTGAGAAATAGGAAGAGTGCGAACTGAGATAGAGCTAGAACTGGAATAAACCCAACAAGGTTCTAGTAATGAAGTCTCGGTAAGCACTGAAGGGGTTGAAGAATGAAAAAGAAATGAATGTGAAAAGGGTGAAAAGAAATAGCCCTCCAATAATTCAACCTTAGGGCAGAAACCGGGTTCAATACATATGCTACTGGTTGTTACTAAGGTAACACTGGTATTGAAGACAAGACGTCATGGACCCAGTGACACACTGCATTCCATCTTCCCAAGCTACTCAAGTTCCTCTTAAAAGGACTTGTTTCATCCTCACGGGGAACCTACATTATCTATCGACTTTGTCTTAGAGATGGTTGATATTGAAGAAGGAGACCCTCTCCCTAGTATCCGGCATAGGAACCAAATGTGCACTATTGAGTCTAGAGCTACGAGATCATCAATAAATCTCATTAAGACACAATCAATGAAGACTCACCGTCTTAAAGATGGTTGATAATATTTCTTATGAGTCCTACGCATTATCCTTGTGGTATTGCCAGAACATCTGAGTGATATGTCAACATACTCACAATGAAGATGGAAAGCCTTCTAGAGCCAACATCAAACAAGCACTTGGTAGGTGGCATGTGAGATCTATCCAATAGATCAACCATGTGACAACTGAACAGAAACAATGGGGCGATTCAAAATTATGAATCAATCCTGGTTCAGGTAATGGATTGACGGATACCTTTGAAAACCAGTCGTTGTGTTTAAAATTCTTTTCTCTAGCACATCGACTGTGTATTAATATTTCAAAAATAAAAGGAGTTTATGATTGATAATTGATTTTCCTTAAAAACCTTCGTTGTACTGCAAAAACACGTTATATTGAGCAGTACACGATTGTTTTTCAAATCTCTTTTCATCAATCACGGAATCTCAATTCGTTGGTTCACTCAGTCCGTGTTGTCTTCTTTGAGATGTTCCGGTTTGAGAACAGCTAGAGCAGCTGTGAAACCCTGTCAAGGAGATTCTTCAGAATTATACCTAATCACAGGAAGTACATGTACTGATCAACGAGGAACCGTGGGCCGTGTACCTCAATTCAATGAAAGTGATCAAAGACACTTTTCGTGCGCTTTATTGCTAAATGTTGTATGCAGGTACACCTAACGTTTGCAGTTGATCAGAATTGAGAGGTCAATCCATAGCCGCATGCTCACACAACACATTCATCTCTAAAGAAATCATGATAAATTCATCAACGACTCTGATATTCTCACTCCATGCTTCTGCTACGCTGCTGCAAATATCATGAATCAACTATAGCTTCCGCTACTCTAATGAGTAGAAATCATGATCTAGAATGTGAGAATGTCGGTCCAATGTCACAACATCACATAATGTCAACACTACAAAGGAAGAGTCAGAGATTTATGGAAGCTGATGATCTCAAATCAGGCTCAAAACTCATCATCATGTGGATCAGTTAAAGACCTCCACTTGGATTAACCAAACATGCAAAACATGAAGAATCAAAGACTACGGGCTATAGAGCAATGAACTTAAACAAGAATCCATGAACAATCTTAATGTAATATCTGTTTGTACTCTATGTAATTTGAGGTGACCTCCCTTAGGGGGAGATTTTTAGGATTTAGAAAATCCAGTCATTAAAGTGTCGGTCACCTCAAGTATATGTAATCGTTAGAAAGCTCGTACTCGTAGTTATTTAATGTTAGTTAGTATTTAGTTAAGTAACACCGTGGAGGACGGACGGGTCTTTACCCACTGTATGCCTAATCCACAGCCCGTAGGGGGCGTTTTGTGTAAGGTACTATAAATACCCTCTACCTCCCAAGGTAGAGGGTTGGAGCTCATAATAAGATTTTTCTTGCGCTCTCTAAGTTCCCTAAACATCTAAACTTTCTCTCTCTAAAACCTTAAGTCATACGCCACTTATAAGTTATGGTTTGATGTGTTTGTGAAATCCAATATGTTACATTGTCTTTAGTTCTGAGCTCGTAGACTTCAATTCTTCAAGTTCTGCAATCTTTGTGCTTTAGTAGCGATTCTTCAAAGTCCGCATAGTTTTGTACTTTTAGTGGAGGCCTTTAACTGATCCACATCTTTGATGATCTTCGAGCTTTCATTGAGATCATCAGCCACAGTAAATCTCTGGATCACCCTTGTAGTGTTGCCTTCATGTGATGTTGTGACTTTTGGACCGACATGCTCACACTTTCTGGATCATGACATCATTTCATCAGAGTAGCGGAAGCTTTTACTGGTTTAAGATATTTGCAGCAGCGTAGCAGAAGCATAGTATAAAAATATCTGAGCCAGGTTATGTAGATAAGCACTTGTCATGATTTCTTTAATTAAGTGTGGATGCTGTGAGCATGCGGCTATGAATTGAATTCTCAATATCGATCAGCTGCAACCATCCAAGTGTACCTGCAAACAACAGTTAGCAATAAAACATACGAAAGTGTATTTGATCACTTTCGTTGAATTGAGGTACACGGCCCACGGTTCCCTGTTGATCAGTACAATTATTGCCTGTGATCAGGTATAATTCCTAAGAATCTCCTTGACAGGGTTTCGCAGCTGCTCTAGCCGTTCTCAAACCGGAACGTCTCAAAGAAGACAACACGGAGTGAGTGAACCAGCGAATTGAGATTCACTGATTGATGAAAAATTGATTTGAAAAACAATCGCGTATTGCTTAGAAGAAAGAATTTTGCAATACGACGAAGGTTGTATGAGAAAGATCAATTTTCAATCAAAAATACTTTTTGTATTTGAAAAGAATTCACATTCGATGTGCTAGAGAAAAGAAGAGACTTGCACATCGAACGGTTTTTCCAAAAGAATTTTTTTTTCAATCAGAGATACTTTTTGTGTTTGAAAACATGAATACACATTCGATGTGCTAAAGAAAAGAAGATTTGCACATCGAATGGTTTTTTCAAAAGTATTCGTCAATTCATTTCCTGGACCAAGGTTGATTCAAGAATGAATCGCCCCATTGTTTCTATCCAGTTGTCACATGCTTGATCTTTAGAAAAGATCTCACATGTCACCCACCAAGAGCTTGTTTGATATTGGCTCTAGAAGGATTTCCATCTTCATCGTGAATACTCTACATATCAGTCGGATGTTCTAGCAATACCACAAGGATAATGCGTAGGACTCTTAATATATTCTTACTTTCCACATTGTGTGAAACAGCAAGTCTTCATTAATTTTGTGTCCTAATGAGATATTTTGGATGATCTCTTGGCTCTAGACTCAATTGTGCATTTTGGTTTCCTATGCCAGAGACTAGGGAGAGGGTCTCCTTCTTCAATATCAACGATCTCTAAGAGAAAATCGATAGATTATGTAGGTTCTCCGTGAGAATGAAACAAGCCCTTTTAAGAGTTACTTGAGTAGCTTGGGAAGTTTAGTGCAGTACGTCACTGGGACCATGATGTCTTGTCTTCAATACCAGTGTTACCTTAGTAACAACCAGTAGCATATGTATTGAACCCGATTTCTGCCCTAAGGTTGAATTAATGGAGGGCTATTTCTTTTCACCCTTTTCATATTCAATTCTTTTTCATTCTTCAACCTCTTCAATGCTTACCGAGACTTCATAACTAGAACCTTGTTGGGTTTATTCGATTTAGCTCGTCTCGTCAACACTCTTCCCGTATTCTCAATTTTCTCCTTTTTTTCATCATACCTAAGGACTTCTACACTATCTAGTGGATTGTCCCTGGTAGATCCCTCCGGTTCTGGCAGGATCGTGGGAACGAATACCTAACCTAACCATCCTTATAACACCATGCATAAAGTAATTTTGGTCGGTCTTTTGGTATTCTTCTTTCCTTCTTGAAACCAATTGAAAAATCATTTGGAAAATCAATCAAGGTACTTGTGATATAATATCAAAATCATTTTGTACCTTAATTGTTTTTGATTATTTAGAAATGCTCCCCCTCAACATGTGCTTATAATTTTGAACTTTTTTTTGGCACATGGATAAGAAACCTAGACGTTTTCCCTAGACCATTAAGTGATCCACCGTATTATTCAGATTCAGTTAGCCTCATTAGATAAGAAACCTAGACGTGTAGGTTTTGACATAAGCGCTTTTGACCATACACCCTGATTTCGCGAACCTAAGGGTAAACCTTTAAGTATCATCGATTGAATCGCGAGGACGCGATTCTTCTGACATGGGAAGAATGTCACAATTCTCAATTTTTGGTCATTTCTCAAACTCCATATTCATCATTTCATATCAATTTATGCATGGGTTTTGCATACTTCATTAAACGTTTATTTTCTTATTAAATAAACGCTATCGCGTAAACATTATTTTGAACAATTGATCCGTTACTTCTAAAAATTTATCACAATATATTTTTATACTCATATTAAGTTTATAAAAATATTATTATTAGTTTACCCAGTGTTTTGAATTTATTTTGTATGTTAAGTTATATTACGCATTTTTTGTAAATTCAACCCGATAATATTATTCACTCAAATCTTTCAAGAAATGTATTTTATAATTTTTATGACCTCAATATATTTTATCTTGACCCGTTAAAACTTATTTTTATCTAACGCTACCCTAAATGCTTAAATAAATACATAAGTTACTAATATTTCTTAACAAATTACACTTCTATTTATACCCACAATTAATTAACTACATCAAATCACATATGGTCTTCTTTTTCTTTTGATGATGTCGACCAAACAAAATGACTCACACAAATTCACTAAATATCTCATGTTATTATAATGTATTATACATAAACACTACACATACAAACATAATTTCTCAAGTGCAACACCATTTTCTCTCTTTCTCTTCTCAACAAAACCGGCAACAACAAGGGTGCAAGAGGAATTCATCAAAAACTTTTCTAGTCAAGTTTTATTCACTCTAGTTACACTCTTTGTATAGGTTTTGAAATAAAAACCTAGGGTGATTAGGAAAACCCTTTGTTCTCATAAACCTCATCAAGTATTTTGTAAGCATCATGTCCATTTTTCATCTTCATATTCATTCATATTCATTTCATCATATTTGAGCAAAACATGCAAGTCATATGATGTTGTACCACTTTTTCATTGATTTTAAGAGTTATATATATTATTCATCCATAATTATTCCTTTTGTTATAAATCACATTGGTGATGTCTAGGAACCCATGACACCTAAGAAGGTGTATGGTAGGATTAGATAGCTTCGAGTTGTTTTGAATGGGTTAGAATAAGTGGCGCGAGGAAAAAACTCATTTCGAAGTTTTAAATAGGGTCTGTCCATATTTTTATGGAAAATCCGACGTGGGTATATATTTGGGCTAGATATTTAAAATACACTTTAAACGAAAACCGTGGCCGCTTGAACGGATTAAAACGGAGCTATAACGCAGAAGAGATGAATTTTCAATTTTGACGATGAAAACTATTAATTTCCGAGAAATTTCAGCATGAAAATGTCACTCTTCGAGTCAAAAGAGAGTCTTAAGCTATAAATTGTGTCGATTTATCAAAAATATATTAGTATACTTGACAGAATCTAAGGATGTAGGAAAACGTAGGAGAAAGGACTTGTGTAACCATTATTAATTACACGCGATAAAACAAGTTGCCGTAACTTTATTCTATTAGCAAAATTAATATATTCTCTATTAAAACATACTACGGCAACTAAAGGACCATATTATTTTTACAATGATGTAGAACTTTTTATAAAGTCTTCTAGTAGTAAAGTTGTCAGCTATTTTCCAAAAATGTTTTAACCGTTTGTTGAGCGGAGTTGTAACGAATAACATAGTCATCAAACTGCGAAAACCACCTTAAACTATATTTTGGACTAAAATACAATACTTAACCAATACTTTTCTTTGTGATCGAGACCTCTAGGATGGAAACTTAAATACTAAAACTTTGAGATAATGATACAAGCTTTCCAAAACTGATGAGTTCGTTTCTTAACACTCGATGTGCACCATTTTGCGACTATCATAGGAGATTGTTTCAACGTAACTACATGTAGAGTATTTTATTTAAACGATGGGATGTCATAAACATATATTTCGACGATAAATTCTATTTTCAAAAACTTACAAGTGGTATAGATTACATATGGATTTGCATGCACGACATTGTATCACGCATTCACGACAACATATCATAACTCAAGTCATGATATTCATTTTAGGTCGTGGAAGAAATGAGTGCTTTTGAAACAATCACCCTTTTAAAACCGATTTGAGATTTAAATCACGATCTCTCCCACGATCAAAAATTTCAAACCAATTGAGATTTTGGATCCCGATTGATTTAAATCATTTGGAAAATTTTGGGGAAAGACGTGGCTTGATTTAATTTTTGAAATTGACTGATGAGGACCAATTATTCCATGTGGAAGTGGAATAGACATTAAAGATTGTTAGTGTCAGGTATGATAGTTTTTAAGAGATCTTTAAGTAAAATAAAACAATTTCACAATCAAACAAGAACAGAAAATTTTTTTATTTTGTAAGATCTTTGAGTTTTAAAGAAAATCATACCATGACATAACATTAAATCTTTAGATCACCACTTATTATTGTACAAAATAGAACTTTTATGAAGAAATATCGTTTGAAAATATTTTGTTTTAAATCACTCTCCCCCTCAATCGATGACCGTAGTCGATGATTGAGTGACTTAAGTTTTGATAAAATGAAGTCCAGTGATTTCCAAAATTAAGTCCAATTTATTTTCAAAACCAATATTTTTCCATTTTTCAAAACAATATTATTCAAAAATTGTTTAAAAACTGGTACCATCACTATTATCCTGCACAAAGATACGTTAGGTGGTTGAGCCGCGTTTGTTGTTGTTGCTGTAGGGCAGGAAGAAAACCGTCTGCAAATGCAGTGAGACCTCTTAAGTTGCATCTATCGTGCCAACTCTCCATGGAGATCTAATTACGCTCCGTTTCTTTATTTGTCAACCCAAGAAATAGTTGCCCTTTCCTTTCGGCATCCAATCATCTTCATATGTGGGATCCGGATCGGGAACATTCTTATAAACCATCTTATCTGCATATGTTAGTCAACATACATACAAATATATGGTGGTCGACGTCACCCAAACAGCAATCGACTAATAAAAGTCAATCCAACATATCAATCAGATCATGTAAAGCATGGGAATTATGTTTATCAAAATCTAATCTGTTAGGTCACTAGATTTACCACACAAGCTTAATAGAAAGAGATAAAGGCGATTGAACAATAAATCAAACACACACACACACGATATGAGTAGGCGGTTATGCGTAGAGATGTATGTGAAAGAAATAAATTGAACAACCAACCCTCAAGTGAGGGTTATACAAGAGTATTTATAGGAGAGAAGCTAGGGCAACACTCCTAGTTCCCTTCCTTTTCCTTATTGGACTAGGCCTAGGCTTATGGGCCTTCTACATAAGCCTAAGGCTAATAACAAACATAAAGGCCATAATTAAGCTAACTATTACATGTGAATCACTAACACTTAATTTAGGTTTAGGAGTGATTCCAACAATCTCCCCCTAAGTGTTAGTGATGAATGAATGTAAACGGTGAAGGTGTGGATGTAATAGTAGCTTTGACGTCTTCTGACATTCTTCTTTCTTGTGAGAGGAATTGCCTTGAATCGAACAATCTCTCCAGTGTAGAGAAATTGTCTTCTTTGAACAGTTCTGCTTTGACGTCATCTTAGTCTTTGTTCTTTGATCATTGTTCTTTGTGATGGTTGTGATAGTGTGTTGTTGTTGTCTGCATCAAGTCTGCCTCACGTGCCTTCATTTGCTACAGGTTCCACGTCATTCTTCAACACGCTCATACGCTTTGACGTTGGATTTCAGTACCGATGAAGTTCTTTAAGTCTTTAACTTTGTAGATTCTTTGGTTTGACGAAGAATCATTCTGACTTTGTGTTGCTTTTAGTTAGAACTTCCATTAGTGATGATGTTGGTATGAGCATGCGAAGAATCTGCACGATCATTCCGCTCCAGAGCTTCCATAAGAAGAAAACATGAAAACGGTTAGTAATAGCGGATTCCGGCACTTACAAGTTTGAACTTGAGGTGTTAACGACATAGTGTGAAACAACAACTCTAATTCTCACAAAGGCCGTTCCTGAACGGAGTCCCACAAGTGAGATAACGCGATGTACTGAAGTACATCTACGGTTCGAGATGAGTCGCTAGGTACACCGAAGCATCACCACATGATTTGTAGACCGTTTGAGACCACTATGCATAATCACGGGGAGTTCCGTTTAAGCGACCTGCCGGGTGTTTGATATAGACCCTGGCAGGAGTTTCCATTCAATCACTGAGGATCATAGATGTGAGCCTCTCATAAATGTTCTCGACAGATTGCTAAGATCTGTGAAGGACTCGATAACGTACCACTGATGTTCTTATTGTTGAGCATCAAGTGATGAAATGTCAAGTGTACCTAAGAGATCTTTTGATGAATCTCGTGGTTCTAGACTCAATAGTGCGTTTTGGTTTTCCTGAGCGGAGACTAGGGAGAGGGTCTCCTTCTTCAATACCGGCAATCTCTAAGAGAAAGCCGATAGTTTACGTAGGGTTCCCTGTGAGAATAAAACAAGCTTCTGTTGAGAGAAACTTGAGTGGCTGAGAAGGTTTAGTGCATGCGTCACTGGGTCCATGACAACTTTTAATCTTCAATACCGGTGTCATATAGTGACAACCAATAGCATATGAATTGAACCCGGTGTCTGCCCTAAGTTGAATAATCTGGAGGGCTATTTCTTTTCACCCTTTTCTTTGCATTTTTTTTAATTCTTCAACTCCTTATTTCTCCGATTCTCATTTTCTCCTTTTTATAATCATACCTAAGGACTTCTAAATTCTAACTATTGGTAGTGTCCTTGGGTAGATCCTTCCGGCTCTGGCGGATCATAGGACGGTTATTCCTAACCTTAATCACCTTATAACTCCATTGCCATAAAACCATTTTCAAGAAAATCTCTCAAAGGGTTTGTAAATGAAAAACATGTTTGAACCACTGAGAGAGTTTTATCTTTTAGCAGAAATACTCCCCTCCACATGTGCTTTAGAGTTTTGACGGAAATCTGCACTGTGAGGGAAGAGCGCGCACTTTGCAATTGATCGACTCAAGATAGACATTCCCCCGCGAGACACGGTTACGTGGCATAGTTAAAGAGTTGCATTGTCAGATTTTAGGTGACAACTATCTCTAATAACTATCTTGAAGGAGTGGACAACCCCGAAAGGTTGTCAAACCCGTCAAGGTTCATGTCTACCAAGAGTTTCTCGAGTGGTACATTCTACTCGGACAAGTCCTTTGCGAGACATGTTTACATCACTAGCGAACTAGCTTGAAATTATTACCGTCCCGGACAAGTCTTTTCGAGTTACTAACAGTTAAGATCTCGTCAATTCGGTGGTTGAAGTCTTTTGCACGAGAGTTCATGAGTAAAACACAACATATTTCTTATCATGTATTTTTCTCCCCCTCAAAAATGGCATATAAAGTGTTATTTTTGAAAAGTTGAGAATGAATATGACCATTTGATGTGGGAAGAATGAACCACTGTGAACAATTTGTGAACAAATATTTTAGTCAAGTACTCCCCCTCAACGAGTGATATAACGGTTGAGGTTTTGAAAATCATAAGGGAAAGTACTTGTTCTTTTGAGCAAAACCTTGAAAAGTGAAAGGTTTGATAGGTTTTACTCAAAGTAAGAAGCTTTCGCTCCTTTTATAAGGATTGTGGCACTTTGGCGTACTACGGGGTCCTTTCTTGACACGTACGGTTGTACCTTTGTCATGTGTGCACAAGCCATTGACATAATAAATCATACATCCAAAGTTATAATGAAAGAAGCAGTTCAAGGGGTACAGGTAGTCCGAGATGTTGCCAGAGTGTGAATCGGGCGTTGAAAGCCGGTGATGTTAATCCTAGGTCGACCACCAACAAAGCTTTCCAATCTTCTGAACTGATCCCTTTGATACAACCGTTCATCAATCATCGTGATGATCCTCTTCACATCCCTTCGATCCGAATTCCATAGCTTAGGAGACCCAATCTTTTGATGTATATCCTTCAACCGATAAGCCAATCCATCCCTAACCATCTTCAAAGTGTGATCCCCAAACTTGTGAAGATCTCTACACGCCATTAAGCAATTTCTTTGAAGTTCACTTCGATGCGCCGAATGGTTGCTGGATGGCGTATATTGTGAGATCTGGTTGATGTCGGGAAGATCAAGCTGCGGTAGAGTGAGGTTGACACGGGTCTGATAAGATTCAACTGCAAGCTGGAGATCTTCTACACGTTCTTTGATGACTATGCGTCTGATGAAGATGAGCAATGACTTGATGAATTCACGTTGTACTTCAGCGGAGAATTGTCTCATACGACCCTGTACTTTGGCAAGGTACATGTCTTCGATGTCGTTGATAGACAAATTCTCAAAGTCAGCTTCAGAGAATGCATAATCCCTTTCGTCTTGCCTTTTGACCACAATCTTCTTGAGAAAAGTGTAGTCCCATTTGGACGAAAGATCAACGTGTTTGATGGCAACGATACTCTTTGTACTGAACACTTCATGTTGAGATTTCTGAACCTGGCAGCTTCGGTAGTAGATTCTTCGGCGTTCTGGCCAATGATGAATCCCATACATTGCATCTCGGTTGTACTCTTCCACTTGGTTGGAGAACAAGTGGTTAGATCTTTCCTCGATGGCTATGCAGTTCGAGTAAATTTCTGCCGGGAATGGAAGTGTCAAAGATGTAGCGTATTTCCTTGAACCATCGCCACCGTGTAGAAGAAATTCCAGGTCTTTGTTGAAGAAATATCGGAATGGAATTCGAGGCTCATCTGGTTGGCCAATTGTTGGTAGAGGTTTAGACCAGTCGGTGTAATATGGAGGGTTGTCCCGTTTGGTAAAGTCGATGTTTGCTTCTGGGTTGAGCCAATCCATGTTGTTAGACATAGCTCTAGCAATGTTTTCAAGGTGATATTCGACCTCGATGGCACTTTCTGAGCTATCTTTTAACAGTTGAAAAGCTTCATTCTTGATTCGCCGCAACTCAGATTTCGTCATCTTCTTTATTCGGAATCTTTCTTGCAATAACTTAGCATGCTCCAATGTATTACCGTCTACCAGATCTTGACCTTCAGCAGGGTAGGGAGTGGAGTTAACAAGTGTAGAAAACCATTCAAATTCCTCTGTGTTATCGTCATCTAGCCAAGATAGGACGTCTGCCTTGGGCGCCTTCTTCTTCTTTTTCTTAGGTCTAGATGAGGGTTCTGGTTTTTGTACTTTGTCGGGAGAGGCGGGTTGTTGTTGGGGCTCATGGTATTCTTCATCGTCACCCCCCGTATACTCAAAATGATCACCGGTTTTCTGAGTCTGGGGTGGTGTCTCGGAATCCTGAGGTTTATCTGCAGAAGAGGGAGGAGGAGATCTTTGTTGAGCAGGAGTCCTTTGTGGTGGAAGCTGCATTGAGTACTGAATGGAAGATGATTCACCAGACTTATTTGTGCGTTTAGGCTCCTTATCCTTATCTTGATCTTTGTCTTTGTCATCTCTTGAACGTTTAGGCCTTACAGCTTCTTCTTTGAATGATGACTTGAGTTGGTATTCCAGGAATGCTTCAAACAACTTAGCTTCGTGGGAGGCAAATGTTGCAGAGCGTTTCGACATTTGGGCTACTAGCCGGTTCACCAATTCATCATCTGAGAAGATTATAGTTTCAACTGGATTGATGCTCAAATTCATCGGAGTTGATTTCATGGCTTGCTTGGCTAAATGTAAGAGATTCGGATAAAGTTGTCTGGTATACATCTCCTTTGTCAGTTTGAACGACCTCCATTAGAACTTGTGAGAAGTATCCTTTTATCATTTCGTCCATGCTTCCTTGAAGATCATCCTTCATAAGCTTCTGTACATACTCTCGTTCAACTTTCATCTCGTCATTCTCATCATGAAGATACGTTATCTGATCAGCGAGGAAATTCAACTTTCTGTAGAGAATATCTTTCTTTCTGACTCGTTTTACAGCTTTAACGATTCGATTCTTTGATTAAGAGATACAAGATGGAGTTGGCTTCTTTACTGATTTGGATGATGATTTGGTTGATTTCTTTGATGGTGGTGGTGAAGAGTGAGAAGATGAATCCGATGATGATGAGATGTGAGGAGACTCCGGATCCTTTGGTGGCTCAGAAGTTTCTTCCTTTGAACGTGCAGGACTATCGAGAAGAAACTTATCATACTCAACATCTTCTTCATCTCCAGACTTAGCTGTTTCATCAGCTTTGGCTTTAGCTGCAGCTTCTTCATCAGCTTTTACCTTCTCTACCTTCTCAGATTCTGGTTCTTCAAGAGTGTCCTCCACACGTGTTTGTTGTTGTACCAAAGTGGTGGCACCAGATCCCTTATCGGGTTGATTAACTGCATCAGGACATGGTGAAGGTTGAGCTCCACCACTCGACCCTCCGGGGCCACCCATTTGTTCTTGAGCAAATTGTTGTGCAACGTGTTGAAGTCTAACGAATTTGAACTTCTTCATGTATGATTTATCCAGTTGCTCTTCATCTGAGCTTGAGCTTTCTTCATAAGGCACAAGTACTGGAGTCTTTCCTTTTCCTTGATCAACTGGAGGACTGGGAGGTTTAGATACTGTTGTAGTGTCTCTTCATCTGATGCAATACCCTCAGAGTCCTCGTCCATTAGCTTTCTCTGCATTTCAGGCTTAGATACGGGAATAGGAACTGCTTCCTTGGCGGGAATTGTCCCCTTTCGTGGAGGATTCCTCCTGGGGAACGTCCTCTGACTGTCAGTGCTTGCAGCACTTCCTCCACTTCCTCTTCTGGTTTTCCTTATAGGTGTACCAGAAGATTTCTCATCGAGATGACCAACTTTGCCTTCTTTTACCGCTACTAGATACCTTTTGTATGTCTCGAGCTTTTTTATTTCATTAGTCAGAAAGTGATCAGGTAACACAGCACCCTGTTTCTTTGTTGACGATTCCTTGATTCTGACTGATAGGGTAGGCTCAGTCAACATATCGTGATTGTCGGGGTCATTGAGCCTCTTGGGAATATCAGGATGAAGTCCAAGTGCTCTCTGGATCAACAGTTTTGTGTATCTGACATAGGGAATCTTTGAGCCAAGTTTCTTGTGAAATGACATCATGTCTTCCCATAACAGTGCTTCAATTTCGATGTCCTTTTGGTTGATTAATGACCAGAAGATTTGTAGTTCAATGAGCTTGGGATGCTCATAGCCACTATCACGACCAGAGACAGATTTGGTAATGATGATGTAGAGGGTTCTCCACGGTTGAGGAATGTTCTTAAAGCTCCACATGAGAATTCTTAGTGATTATTCCTGAAGCTTCATCATAGCCAATATCAATCAGGAATTTCAGAACTGTCTCTTCAGTAGGTGTGGCATAGATATCGGTTGGCTCGATTTCAGGAATTAGAAGAATAGCCCGTAGATCTGCATGTGTGATGGTGATCTGTTTGTGATTGAGCGTCACAGTCACCGCACTTTGACCTTTGATCCTTTGCATTGAATTCCAGAATTGTTGAATGTAGATCTCTGGAACAGTAGCAGAGTGTGAGAGCATGTTCTGGTAGGGATGATTCCTAAGAACATCAACAGCAATCAAGCAAGAAGACTCTGAGCATGAGAGAGTTTCAAAATCAACTGTTAGATTGTTCTTTCCAATCTTTCTCGGATAGCCATTAGGGAAGATATCAGCAATGGTGAGAACCTCAGGTGCATCCATATTCAATTGAGCAGCCATGTCGTGATCTGAAATAACATTATCCAAAAGAACCAACATATCGAAAGACATAATGTTAGTCAATAGAAGGTTTTATTGTCTAATTATTGAACGTATAAAGTCAATGGTTGTTACGAGTCCAAAGTCACTTGTTTGTCTAATAGTCCAATGACGTCGCGATAAGTTTCGTGAGTTAGTTAACTTTAAGTTTTAAAGTTTATGTTATCACTTATTTAACACAACATATTTAACGATTAAGTTTATTAGTGACATTATTGGTTTCGTGACGTTATGATTCATTTATATACAAGTTTGCACGCGTAACAATTCATTATGAAGGTTTGATCAAGGCTTATGCGTAGAAATGGTAGCTTATGCGTAGGCACAAGCTTACGCGTAGGAATCTGTCTTAGGCGTAAGAAATGTTACGCGTAGGAACAGAGTAACCTTATGCGTAGAGCTTACGCGTAGGCGTATATAAAACCTTACGCGTAAGGCTTACTCGTAAGAGTAGACCTTATACGTAGAGGTCACTGTTTACGCATATCCTTCACAGGATACGTGTAGTCCCTTTGTAGAACCTTACGCGTAATAGTTACGCGTAAGATTTCTCTTACGCATAACTTTCTACGCGTAAGGTGATCCTTATGCGTAGAGTATCAATGACCTTGATTCTGAGTTATACGAGTAGCAAGCCTGAAATAAAATCATCATATCATCAATCTTGACATATATTCATTTTAAGACAGATTATGGCATGAAAACTTGTTAAACAGTTTAAGCGTAGAAAGTCATACGCGTAAGTCAAAACCCTAAAGTTTATGAATTACGCATATGGTTTCTAGCCATAGGAATTGCACCAAACGTTTTCTGGTAAGTCTTAGATGTTGTGAGAGTGTAATAACCAAGTTTTAACACCCAATTCGTGGTGAATCAAAAGTACCCAAAACTCAAGAACATTAAACCCTAATTTCTAATTCTAAATCAGTTAATGTTTCTGGGTTATTTCTGTGACAACTCGTATTTTCAGGTCATTTTTCAAATCTTTACTCATGCTTCACCATTTATCGTTTATCGTAAACTAGGTTTACGAGTATCAAATTCGCGTAACCTTAATGGTTTAGCTGTGAATTCATGAACAATCATCAAGGACATTCCATATAGACTAGGTTTAGTCTACATATCATTAGCATCATTATCATCATATTAGTTCATGCATGGTTTTGCATTTTACATTAAATGTATAATTTCATATTAAATAAACGCTATTGCGTAAATAATTATTTTGAACAAGTGATCCGATACTTCCAAAAATTATCCCGATATATTTTTATACTTATATTAAGATTATAAAATAATATTATGAGTTTACCCAGTGTTTTAAATTTATTTTGTATATAAATTGTTATATTTATATAATTACGACGGTTTTCTTAAATACTACACGATAATTATTATTTCACTCAAATTTTGCAAGAAATGTATTTTTATAATTTTTATGATTTCAAAATATTTTATCTTGACCCGTTAAAAGTTATTTTTATCTAACGCTACCCTAAATACTCAAATGTGTATACAAGTTACCACATGTCTTCAATTAAACTTTACATTATACATCTATATACTAAATAAAAAAAAATGTTTTAAGAGATGACTAACACCCCCTTGTCGACAAGGGGGGGGGGGTGAGTCATTGGTCATTTGCTAAATATCTCTACACTAGTATAATGTATTATACTTCTAATTACAACACATACACACAATAATATCCAAGGTGAAAAACTAAGTTCCTCTCTTCCTCTCTTCTTGCTAGAACCGGCCACACCAAGGGACCAAGAAGGGATCATCAAAATATTTTCAAGACAAGTTTTTACACTCTAGTATCACTCTTGATTAAGGTTGTGAAATAAAAACCTTGGGTGATTAAGAAAAATCCTTTGTTCTTATAACCTCATCAAGTTAACTAGTAAGCATTCCATATTCATGATCATATTTCATATTCATTTTTATGTTCATTTCATTAAGCTTGAGAAAACATGCAAGTCATATGATGTTTATACCACTTTTTCATTGATTTTAAGAGTTATATATATATAAGTCATCCTATAATTACTCCTTGTTATATATCACTCTTGGTGATGTCTAGGAACCCATGACACCCTAAAAAGGTGTATGGTAGGATTAGAATAGCTTCGGAGTTGTTTTGAATGGGTTGGAATAGGTTTGGCGCGAGAAAAACACATTTCGACAAGTTTTCTAAAGGGTCTGCCCATATTTTTGAAATCTGGAAAATTCGACAGTAAGTAAAAATTTTTGGCCTAGATATTTAGAAAATAAACTTTAAAACAAAAACGTGGCCGCTTGAATGGATTAAAACGGAGCTATAACGAAGAAGTTATGAATTTTTCAAGTTAGGCGACGAAAACTATAAATTCTGGAAATTTCAGCATGTTACGTCTAATTTGTACGAGTCAAAAATTGAGGCTTAGGCGTTATATATTGTGTCGACTTATCAAAAATATATTAGTATACTTTGATACAAAGCTAAGGACATATAAAACATAGAAAACGGATTTGTAACGATTAAATTATACACGTTTACAAAAAGTTGTCGTAACTTTATTATATAAGAAAAACTATTAAAATTCTAATAGACAAGTATTACGGCAACAAGTGACCATGTTGAAGGTTGTTTTTAACATTGATGTAGAACTTTTCATAAAGTGATGTCTTCTAGTAAAAGTAAGTTCGCCAAGTATATGTTCCAAAATGTCCGACCGTTTGTCTAGCGGAGTTGTAATGAATTATATACGGTTGCTTAAACTTTGCCGAAAACCACCCTTAAACGATATTTTGGACAAAAATACCATACTTTACCTATATTTTTCTTCGAGATCGAGACCTCTAGGATGAAAACTTAAACACTAAAACTTTGAGATAATGATACAAGCTTCCCAAAACCATTGAGTACGTTTCCTAACGCTCGACGTGCACCATTTTACGACTAGCTTTTAGAGGCCGTTTAGTCACTTTCATGAAAATTTCAACGACATTATTTTACGACGAAAAGTTATAATTTCATAATAAATCACTAAATGATTATCGTCGGATATCATTTCAACGTAAATACATGTGGAGTAATTTAGAAATGGTCAAGACGTTAAAAGATTATTTTCGACGAAAAGTATTATTTTTTTTTTCAAAAATTCATAAGTGGTATGGATATCATCCGAATTGCATGCATAACATTACATCATAACTTATTACGTATCATATCATTCATAATAGGTCAAGGTTAGGGATTCACGCTACATTTCGATGTACTCACTTTTGTCATCACATCAATTCATCAAGTGAGTTTTCATAGCCCCGATTTATTTAAGTTTTTACTTTATTTCAAACCTACGGGGGAGAATACATTGCACATCATTTTTTTTATTTACGATACCAAGTATATCAAATTCATTTACATTGCTTAAGTTACCTCATGCCAATTGAATGTCCCCATTATATAACATGAACCGTTAATTTCATAGAAGTGAGGGTGAGTGGATAGATCTATCGAGGGTGACTCCTCCATCCGGTTTGGTGGATTCCAACTGGTTAAACGAATGCATTTCATTTAATATCATTATTTGAGTTGTTTGGCAAACACTCTGTTGGGGCGAACACCATGATCAGTCTAGTTTCGGTGTCATGGACTTATAGCAATTGTAACATTTTTGTGACATATTTGTCATACATAATTTATACTTGTGGTAGTCGTATTAAACATTTACTTAAACTCTATGAACTCACTCAACCATTGTGTTGACACTTTTAAAAATGTATTTTCAGGTAACTAAGACTTTCGCATCATGGCACGAATAAGGAACCCTCATAGAGTCGCGGCGTCGACGCGTCTTATTGTATATTATGGCATTTCAAAACATCGTTTGGACTTGTAATGAACATATTTCCGCAAACGTTATCAACTTTTGGGACCTATCTTGTAACTCTGAATGTTTTAAATAAATATCAAACGATGTGTTTATAAAACGGCACTTTAGGTCGTTCAATATAACTGTGATTGTGATGCTATGACAGTCAATCCCCAGGAATTCCATTCCGCTGCAAAACATGTAATTTGGGGGTGTGACAATTTCTGGGTTAACATATGATCAATTCATGTTGAAAACAACTTCAAACAACAATCTTTAAGACCAAAAACATTCACATTTGAAAGTACCCAAAACCACGCATAAACCCTAGTTCTTCAAATTCAAATCATACGTGATTATGGGTGCGTTTTGAGTAGAAAAATGGTATCAGTGATGTTTAAGGAACATTTTGACACAATTATCTTAACACCAAAACTCACAACCATGATCAAGTGTTCTTACGCATATGCGAAGAACACAAAATCAACCATACACGTAAATTCAACCGTTGGATTTGTTTGAAAATCAAAACCAATCTTTAAAATCATGTTAGAAACATTAATCCACTTACAGTTTGATGATCAAAAAACACGGATTGGAAGAGTGATTCTTAGGCGTAGGATTTTTTTGGTTAGGGTAATAAATGTGAAGTGAAAGTGTTAGGTGGGGTGTTTTTATTAAAAATGACTTTAAGCTTTTTGCGGTTTTGGTCCCTCCACCTTTTCCTTTTTCATCCAAGGCCATTTAACTTCCATTTTGGTTACTAAATGAAAGATTTTAAGAAAGAAACTTGACGACACTCCCCCTTGACTTAAGAAAATCATGAAAGGTTATAAATTTTAGTCCGAGGAGTGTCAGTTGAACCAGAAAATTTACCACCATTGATAAAGAAACAACCGAGAATATGGTAACATGCAAGTACGAATGTTTTGAAGCAGTTAAGTATTTATTTTCTCCCCCTCAACACTTGATCGGAAAAATACTAAATTTTGAAATATTATAGTGTTGACGGAAGAAATGTACTTGCAATGTTTAAAGAAATATAGATAGAAGAATATTTTTGTTGTTTTTATCTGATTTTATATTTTTGTATTTTTTTTTTTTGAAAATTTATTTACAAAAGAGATTTTGGTGTTTGACATGTGTTTAAGACTGTTTTAGGAGGTCATCAAATTCCTCTTGAGTCAAACACCTCATACCAATTCGGTGGACCAACTCATTAAACCTAGCAGGAGGCAAGGCTTTGGTGAGTAGATCTGCCAATTGGTATTCTGTACCCACGAAGTATAATTCAACTGTACCCTGTTCCACGTGATCCTTGATGAAATGATATCGAATATCGATGTGCTTTGATTTCGAGTGTTGGCTGAGTTGCACGAGATCGCAATAGCACTCCGATTGTCGCATGTACATCGGGATTACATCAAATACGTAACCACAGTCTTTGAGTTGTGTTCTCATCCAAATGACTTGAGCACAACACGCCGACATGGCTACATATTATGCTTCGGTTGAGGACAGCGACGTACAATCTTGCTTCTTCGATTGCCATGACACCAGTTTATCACCAAGAAATTGTAAAGCTCCTGAAGTACTTTTCGTGAATCTAAGCATCCTGCGTGGTCAGCGTCTGAAAAAGCGATTAGTTCAAAACCAGAATCCTTCGGATACCATATCCCCAAATTAATGGTTCCCTTGATGTATCGGAGGATTCTTTTAGCCTCAAAGAGGTGGGTTTCAGTTGGTCGCGACTGATAACGGAGCAAAGATATCAGGCAAATACAATATCAGGTATGCTAGCTGTTAGATACATGAGAGACCCAATAATACTACGGTATTTTGTAGGGTCCACCAATTTCCCATGTAAATCAGCGTCTAGCTTCTTGGTATGAGCCATTGGTGTGGCGTAGGAGTCACAGGTTTGCATTCCAAATTTGTGTAACAATTCAAGGGTATATTTGGACTGACTCAAGAAAATACCACGGGGTGATTGATGAACTTGTAATCCTAGAAAGAATGTAAGTTCACCCATCATGGACATTTCAAAAATTTTCTTCATTAGTTTTGCAAAAGCGATTGAGTACTTTTTATGTGTAGACCCAAAAATGATGTCATCCACGTAAATTTGAACAATTAAGATATGTGCCCGTGATATTGTATGAAAAGAGTAGGGTCAACCGAACCTTTGGTGAAATTATTGGCAATTAGGAAAGATGATAGCTTATCGTACCATGCCGAGGAGCTTGTTTGAGACCATACAGAGCTTTGTTCGGTTTGTAGACATGGTTCGGGAACACGGGATCAACGAATCCTTACGGTTGGTGACATAAACCGTTTCTTTAAGTTTTCCATTTAGAAACGCGGTTTTGACATCCATCTGAAGATCATATTCATATGAGCCGAGCGAGAAATATCGAACGACCTCAAGGCGAGCAAGCGAGCAAAAGATTCTTCAAAGTCAATACCCTCTTCACGACGATAACCCTTAGCTTGAGGGCGTGACTTATTTACGATTACGTTTCCTTGACATCAATTTGTTTTTCCAAATCCATTTGAGACCAATGGCGTAGACCCCTGTTGGTCTTTCAACCAGTTCCCATACTTCAAGGCGTTTGAATTGGTTGAGTTCTTCTTGCATGGATTCGATCCAGTTGTCTTTTGTCATTGCGTCTTTGATGTTTTAGGTTCAAATTGGCGGACGGTGAGTGCATAAATGCAATGTTCACCATCTGAGTGAAGACGTTGTCTCGTAACGGCTGGTTGATTCGGGTTGCCAATAATATTTTCAGAGGATGGTCTTTTGTCCATCTATGTGTGGAGGGTTGATGTTGGTATACATTGTGAAATTTTGAGGATTCAAATGGCTTGTTGATGATTCAGCGACATCAGGTGCAGCGGTGTCATTAGCAAGCGGGTTAAAGAGCGCATTTGGATCAAAATCTGCGGTGGGGGTACTTCATTGAGAACATCATCGGCCGGTTCATCATTGTTGGAAGCGGTTTGTTCAACTGTTGTGTTGGAGTCAACCGGTGGTGCTTCTTCAACCGTAGTTGTTGTAGCAGGTGTATCGGTATATAGAGTAGTATCGGGTTGAGCGGCGGAAAAGCGGATACACCTAGAGCACGTTCATCAATATCATCATGAGCAGAGGAGCAAATAACCTTTCCATTTGTTGTGAGTGAGTGGGGGCTTTGTTCAGGTGATGATGGGGTTTGGGGAAGTTTAAGCGGTTGTGATCGGGTTCTAAATTGTTATACTGAAGCCATATCCGTAAGTTCATCAAAATGAGCATGAATCGTTTCCATAACCTCCTTTGTTCGGCGATTCCAGATTCGGAAACCTTTAGAATTATCACAATATCCAATAAAGACTCCAATGTCGGCTTTGGCTTTGAGCTTTCCAAAGTCATCACGATCATTATTCGGATAGCAAAGAGATCCAAATACATGAAAGTGTTTGAGATTCGGTTTTACATTTGTGGACAAGCTCGAAAGGCGTTTTGTTGTGGCGTTTAGTAATCATAGAACGGTTTTGAGTATAGCATCAGATGATACGACTTCGCCCATAAGTAATCTTGAAGTTTAGCATTGATTAACATTGTTCTTGCAGCTTCCACTAACGTTCGGTTTAGTCTTTCAACAACTCCATTTTGTTGGTGTATGTGCAATAGATGTCGATCTGAATCCCACTTTCTCATAAAATTCACGAAGAGTTTGGTTAACAAATTGAGTTCCTTTATGCATTCGATTTGTCGGACGGTGTTTGAAGAACACTGTATTTTCGTGAGAAGGTGATGATCATTTGTGGAGCTTGGTCTTTGCTATGAAGAAAGTAGACCCAAGTCCAGCGTGAATAGTCATCAACAATTACTAAGATGTAGCGTTTGCCATTGATTGTTTGCAGCGCGTCGGGCCACACAAATCCATGTAAAGAAGATGAAGCACATCTTTGAGCATGTTTTCACCTTTGAAGGAAAATGAGCACGAGTGCTTTTCCCTTGTTCACAAGCTGAGCAAAGGTGATCTTTAGAATACGAAATCGTGGGAGTCCTTCAACTAGTTTGTGTCGAGCAAGGTTGGTGATGGTTTGAAAGTTTAGATGTGAGAGGCGACGGTGCCATAGCCATGATTTTGTTGATGTTGCCTTTGAAAGTAAGCAAATGGGAGATGAAGCAACCATGTCTTGCATAGAGATAGTGTAAAGACTGGAATTACGTGAGGCAGGACATAAGGTCGTTTCCTTGTAGATCACGAATGAAACAAGTTTTCTCCCTAAAGCAACCTCCAAATCTCCATCACAGAAGCTGACCCTCACTGAAAGCAGTTGTGACCGAGGCCTTCCACATAATAAACACTGCTAATTTCGATGTTCCCATTGATATAGTCTCCGTAGCCCATGATAGCTGCGAAGTGATCATTCGAATCGGCGGTGCCAATGAACTTTGCAATAAAGTTTGATAACAGGTTTAAGGTTGCTGTCATGTGTAGGGAACATCCATATCAACAATCTAGAGAATGATATGTATCACACGCATTACACACGGGCGACACGGATGGAATAGAAGTAGATGTGGAACTGAAATGTTAGAGGGTTCGGAGCGATTATAGTAGACATACACATATCAATTGCTTTGGGTATCCATTTAAATCCTAGTGTGTTATATATCCATTTCTGCCATCTCCAACTAGTATTTGCTTTAGTCTTAGTGAATGCACTAGGTGGTACTACATTCCTAGGAGGTGAAACTGGAGCTATAGAGACAACAATGCATTCCTTAGAATCTAAAGAGGGCGGTCTACCAAGCACAGACTTAGAAAGATTAGTGGGCCTAGAGGTATTCCGATTCTTAGGATTCCTTAAGCGAGAGATGATAGCTTTAGCAACACATTTATCATGACAATCAGAATTCATACTTTTACAACAAATAACACAAGGTGCATTAGACTGAATATCAAAAGTGCTTAAAGGTTTAGCATTCGTTACATCACTATTTCTATTACATTTGCCGGACGCAATATCTATAGTGGAAGCAACGTGAGTCTTATTCATAGTCCTAGGGTGTTCTTCTACTTTAGCATTCCTTATTGATCTTTTCTTAGGTGGCAACTTCCTATTCTTCGATGTAGTGCTCCTAGAACGTGAAGTGCGGACGTTTGGAAAAGACGCAACTATTCCTGTTTCAGTAGAAGGAAGCACGTTAGCAACTTGTGATTTGGCGGTAGGGATTCTAGGTTCACGATTACTAAGTGTTCTTGGTGCTATTCTCTTAATCACGGTAGCGGAAGTTGTTCATACTTTCCTAACATTTCTCTTAACTTGAAGATAGTGTGAATCAGATCTTGATTTTTGAGGGCCGAATATTTCGGCAAAATGCATAACTTATTTAGTGTGTGCAAGATAATGATCAAGTTCATTTGATGCTTCATCACGAGTCTTTTTGAGTAAATCAAATATGACACCATATTCCTTTTTAACTTTTACAAGTTCTTGTTCATATTTTGAGATTTGACACTTAAAGACACGTTTTGATCATCCAGTTGCTCAATTTTGGATCGAAGTTTTGTCCCAAGCTGGCGATTTTGTGTTGAAAAACAAGTTGTTGATCGTGAATATCTTTTTGACACCAATTAAGGCGACGTATTGCATTTGAAAGTTCGTTTGACAATCGTTTATTTTCAACTTTTAAGGACTCGATCTGAAGCATATTATCAGTGTTCTCAACATTTACCATAGAATCAATAGTATCGTGAGAGATATAATCAAATGCATATGACAAAGAATTCAATAACACAACATTATGGACATCGGCCACGAGATGACATCTTCCAAGAGTCGATCAACATCTTTTCTAACATTTTCTTTTTCGTTTAGTATTAGAAATAGATGTTTCTCTTTTCTCGAAAATGACCTTCATCAATCCAAGTTCCTTATGAAAGTCCTTTCCCAAGACAATGCACAACTTTTCAAATTTTTAACATTTGGTAAAAGATTTTTCTGAAAAATATCTCTTTGTTCTCGCTCTAGAGGCGATTGAAAGTGTTGAACTTTGATTTGAGAATGATATTCTATCTCATGTTGTAAAGTTTTGAGGTCAGCCATGAAAAGGTCAAAATATCGAAGAATTTTGCGATTTTCGGGTTTTGAGTTTACTTCACTGATGGAAGGTAAAGGACCATAAGTTTGTGCATAATCTGGTTTGGGATTAACATTAGAAGACTCGGCGTTTTATGATAATCCTTAGTGTGTTAGAAGAATCCGTTGGTGTGACGAAAGTGACCGCTTTTGAATAGTTAAAAGGTTTGTTGTAAACAACATTTTCTAATTTTGATCGACTCTCGTCTTATGCATCTAATTCCTCTTGACGATGATATTCAACAACACTCATAACAAAATTATCAATTTTATATTACTGCGACTTTGGAAACTTCAGGATTTGGTTTGAATGCTTTGGTTGAAAGCTTAGGTTTGTATCGGCAAGATTTGGTCCATAGCCATTTGGATTAGGTTTTAAAGTAAACTTTTCAATAGCTTTGACCGACTCACCATGTTTGTAAACAACAGTTTTAAACTCTTTAAGTTTGTTTTGCAAGCCGATGATTTCTTCAAGATGATCATCTATTCGTTTCGTTGAATGCTTTTGTATCAGAGAAGCTTTTTGACAAGTTAACAACTCATCCTTAGCTTTTTGATTTTCCAAGGTGAGGGCGTTAATTTGCTTTTTATGTTCATGTTTCAGTTGTTCTATTTTAGACAACAAAGCATTCTTGAGCGGCTAGATCAACATCTGTCTCTCTAAATATTGTTCGTTTTGATGAGATTTGGCAAAGGTCAAAACCTTTTTCACGTTTTTCTTGAGTTTTGAAAAA
This sequence comes from Chrysanthemum makinoi, assembly GCA_910596185.1. Lineage (NCBI taxonomy): Eukaryota > Viridiplantae > Streptophyta > Magnoliopsida > Asterales > Asteraceae > Chrysanthemum > Chrysanthemum makinoi. Next base: position 106,435,324 of record OU343222.1, on the reverse strand, counting down.
GTTGAGTTGCTTTTGTAAACATTCAAAATCCTTGGTTAACAGTGCATTTTTACTTTCAAGTCCGATTAATTGCGACATTCTTCCACTAAGGTTTGTTGGTCTTGTATTAAGCGAGCAAAATCTGGATGAGGCAAAAGTTCGGCGTGTTCAGCGTGAGTCTCAACATGATCATTACTGAGATCCTCAAGTATAACCACGGAGTCAATTTGATTATCAAGGAAACCATTTGGTCATCTTGATCGTCAAATATAACTACGGGGTCTAGTTGAAAATCGTCGGAATGAGATGTGGACGACTCATTTTGAACATTCTGAGCCTTGCCGAATTCAGATGTTGGCGGAGATATTAGATCAGAGATGAATATGGTTTGTTGAATTTTGAGACAAGCCATCGAGTGTCATACCTGGGCTGTGTCACTCATGTGTAACTCATGCATATTAGCCATCAACATAACAGCTGCATTGGCATGCAAATCCTCCATATCATCATCCGAGTCGCATTTGCCATAAAGCTCTGTTCTTTGTCGTGAGAGTTCCACCAATTTCATCCTTAAGAGCCAAAAGAAGAGCCTCTTTGTGATAAGCACTGCCCCTCATCCTCGGCTTTGGGCATGCATTAGCCAGGTGTCCCTTCTCATTGCGGTTGTAGCATCGAAGACCATTCAACCCATTAAGAGCATTTCCACTGTTCCACCACTTGAGCTCTGTTGTTATTCCTACCCACATTAAACCCTTGACCACGCCCATCGACAACCATAACCACGATTATGAACTTCAACTCGTCCATTGTTCACAACAGCTTGATTCCTTGTGTTAGATGAGGAGCGAATACGATTGTTGGATTTGTTGGTATAACGGCTAAAAGCATTAGCAATCATAACAAATCCTTGTTGCAATGCTTAAGCGGATCGATTCCTCATTAGCTTCGCTAACAAGTGCTTGAGCATTGTTGTTGTTGTATGGAACCAATTGAGTTTGTTGAGATTGTTGCGTAAGGATCATATGTTGTGATTGTAGCGATTGGTTGAGTTCTTTGGTTGAGGAGGATAACTATTTTGAGCATACAAAGCAAGTTGTTGATTTTCCGGATTTGACGTTGAAGCAATTTGAGCACGGAGAATCCTTTCCTTATCAACTTCCTTTTCATGAGGCTTCAAGTAATCGTACAACAATCCATATGTAGAATGATGCATGTTCTTCGCTTGACGGAGAAAAATGACATACTTCTCCCATTCAGGACCAAGACTACTCAGGAACTTAGTATTAACTGCAATTCTTGGCATGATGATGTTGTGTTTATCCAAATCATTTATGATGTCTGAGAATCGATGATGATAAGACTCGAGTGTCTCTCTAGGTTCAATCATGAAGTGTTCATAAGCCAAGTAAATTTTGGATTCCATGTCCTCCTGATTGAGTGCAGATCCTTCCATAAGAAGATGAATATGTTCCCACATCGCCTTTCAGATCTTTTGAGCATCAACACTTCGAAGAATTGGTTAGGTAATCCTAAGAGGATATATTGCATTGCAAGTTCATCAGCTTCATAGTGTAGAAGTTCTTCGCATTCAGTTCTGCTTGATAGCAATGTTTGATTGTTCATCTCTTGGTGGATTAGCATTTGGATCGTAGTACAATGACAGGTAGGCATCTGAAATGGACCTTCTAAGATAACCTTCTTTAAGAACTTTCCATGTGGCTTCTTGAGATCACAAAACCTAAAGAACCTTATCACCCATTGATCATAGTTTCTGGAGTGAGCATTGGAGGTCTATCAAGTGCCTCATGAATTGATTGTTGGCTGCTTAAAGCTTCACACATCTTTGCAAACCAAGTGGGTTCCTTCATAGTGTTCCTTGATGGATGTTGATTAAATTCGTTTGTGTAGGGTTGAACTTGAAGACTTGGTGGTGGTTGAACCATTTGAGGTTGTGGGATTGCGGCAAGTTGTGGAGTATGTTGTTGATTAAATTGTTGTTGATAAATTGCTTGTTGTTGATTCCATTGTTGATGTTGTGGACTTAGTTGTTGTTGACGTTGAGAATAAGTGTAAGGGAAATAGTTAGAGTATGGTGGTTGTGACATGTTGAAAACTTGTGTTGGTAAAAATGGATCTTTGTAGTCGAATGAACCTTTGTTGATGAAGTATCCTTAGGTGTAGAAATCACAATAAACCAAGTAGGACTTATCGTAAAACACCAAAGTTACGCAGCGTAACAATGAGAGGTTACTGCGTAGTTTTAGCTTACGCGTAAGTAGGGAAAAAGACACTAAAGTTATGCGTAGACACAAATTTAGGCGTAGAAACGTATGCGTAGGATTACCTTATGCGTAAGACTAGGCTTAGGCGTAAGATGAATCTTATGCGTAGGATTTCTACGCGTAAGCTTTATGCTTATCCGTAAGTTTAGGGTTTTATCCCAAGTGATCTTTTACACTATCACAGTGCAAAAGATATCCAAAGTCGTCGTATTTCGAGGCTTATCCAAGCAAGAAAACGGAGTAAACCTGAAGATCAAACCAAGGAGTGAGTTACGCGTAAAAATAGGGTTTTAGTTACACGTAGCTTACTCGTAAAAGTGATTTTGCCCAAAGTTGTTTCTAAACCAGATTTTTGTTATGGAATAGCTTCAATATCACCAAAATAACACAAAAGTGTGAAACTTGATGAATCAAAACGGCTAAGCAGGAGTTACGCGTAGAACGAAACCCACGAACAAAAACAAGCTTAAAAACTATGATCCACGCATAAAGTTTGAAACTTTTTGCCAAAAGCAGTTATTTTAACACCTTAAAACATTGAAAGTACAAGAATCTTGGATTAAAAGTGTAAAAACGTGTTTTAAGCGAACCAAAGATCTCGTTACCTTTACGCGTATGACCAAAAAAGCAATAACGATTCACCCAACTAGTAGGCGATTGATACCACTGTTAGGTCACTAGATTTACCACACAAGCTTAATAGAAAGAGATAAAGGCGATTGAACAATAAATCAAACACACACACACGATATGAGTAGCCGGTTATGCGTAGAGATGTATGTGAAAGAAATAAATTGAACAATCAACCCTCAAGGGAGGGTTATGCAAGAGTATTTATAGGAGGGAAGCTAGGGCAACACTCCTAGTTCCCTTCCTTTTCCTTATTGGACTAGGCCTAGGCTTATGGGCCTTCTACATAAGCCTAAGGCTAATAACAAACATAAAGGCCATAATTAAGCTAACTATTACATGTGAATCACTAAGACTTGATTTAGGTTTAGGAGTGATTCCAACATAATCATCTAGTCCTAACAATCATATCCTAGGCACCTAGTCCTTCAACCTAGGTTAACATGTTTTACATTTAAGTATATAGGATAATTAGATGAGCTCGTTAGATGATATAGATTTGAAAACATTCTCCCCCTCAATCAATGACTTATTTTTCTGAAAAGTTTAAAAGCGCTGAAGTCATTGATTGAGTTTTCAATTTTTACGAAAACTCTGAATCTGATTGATTTACAAGCAACTCATTTACCACCATTTTTGAAAACAACAAATATTTTTCTGAAGAATTTATAGAAGGAAAAACATTTGTGTAGGAACAACAGTCCTTCGACATACTTTCCTCAATTTGTTTTAGGATAAGTGCACGAAATATTTGAAAATTGGTTTAGCGCAGCACTTTCCTTTCTTGAAGAACGGGTTGCTATCTGAAATAATAGCAAACCAGGGTTTTAGTGCGGGTTACAGTCTGAAGTAACTGCAAGCTATTGTTTAAGCACGGGTTACAGTCAGAAGTAACTGCAAGCCATAGTTTTAGACATGTTTTGAAAAAGAATATTTACACCTCCTGCTCGAACTTCATCTATGGTCCTGTGCCATTATTGAATGACATTTCTAAGACCGTAGATGTTATCGATACCAGAAGACATGTCTTTAGAAAAAAATATTTTTGGTATTTTTAAATTTTCTAATTTTTTATGGGTTTTTGTTGGTTTATATTTTTCTATTTTGTTTTGCTGTTTTTATATTTTTGTATTTTCCTGTTGATAAATATTTAAAGATAGAGTAGATGATATAGTTTAAGAAGATGATGATACGAGTACCGAGATAAGGATATCGAACAGCACGTCGTAGAAGATAGAATTCGTCATTTCTTAAACTTCCACCATCAAAGCTTCCGAGGCTCCAAAATAGTCAGAACATGGGCCTTTAAGAAAGAGAATCTTTGGTAGCTTCCCCCAAAACCGAAAATCCATTAAATGAGCAGATTCGAAGCTCTATTTCAAGCTTGCCTTAGCCAGGTGCATAGAGGAGCACACCATTATCATAAATTCCGCTGCTCATTTTAAGAACGATAATCGAGATTCTCCGTTCGAGGATATATCATCAAGTAAAACAGCAAAGAATCATCCCACACATAAATAACTCTTCCCCCGATTAGTTGAATTGATGCAGCCTGTCTCTTAGAATAGAGCTCAAGAGCCCGAATACACAAATAGAGTTCCAAAGAATAAATGATAGCACCACACCCAATGCACATTTATCTTTCCTGATGATTGTGTATGAAGCTCAAGAACCCCAAGTACCCAAATTCCCCCACACTTGTGTGCCTCTTTTATCTTCAGAAACTGTCTCTTACATCTCTTCCCCACTTAGTTGGAATAAGAGCACTAAACGCCATTTGTCAAACCTTGAGTTTCTCTGCGGTAATGACATTTGCCTTCCCGGGATATCTTCAATCACTTAGAAGTATTAAGTTCATCAAGATTACTCGCATTTAGATGAGTGTCTCCTTCCCCCTTGCCGGTTTTGATACCTCAGAATCAGCAACTCATTATACGCCCATATACTTGAAATCTATTGAGAAGAACACTTGAAGACTTGTGAGAATCAACTTGCTGAAGTAGAATGTGAGCAAGTTTATTAGGGATTAAATATGACTTTTCACTCTCCCCCAATTAGTGCTCTCCCCTAAACTAACAATCTTTATGATGAATGCCCGGAATAATAAGAAGTATTTAGATCGTTAAATGCAATTCATCTTTAGTCTTCTAACATGCAGCAGAAAATGTAGAACAGACTATAGACTCGACCTTCTTCAAGATTGTCCATTTGGGGAATAGAAAGTTAACATCTTCATCTCACCAAATGCGTTCCAATTAACTTATATGTACCAAATCTCCTTAACTAAGATCCCTCCCAATCAAACAAGAATAGAAAGATGTTCATCAAAGAAATCATCCCAGCAACTAGAAGCACTTTGTCATTAATCATCAGTTCGTGAGAAGATGTCAACCAGCGGCTCTTAGAAGAAACTCCATGTAAAGGTAACCCGATAAGAAGAAGCCCGGTTCTTACATGAGTTAGGAGCCGTATGACCATATTGATGCAGGTTTTACTGACCAGGTCTTAATATTTATAGTGTCTCGCTATAACTATGGTCTACCCTAATGCACTAACGGGCAGTGTACCCAGTCGTGTGTAGTGTAGTAAATGATAAAGCCGAGGTTGTCCCAAGAGCTATGTGTGTTGGATTATTACTAAGTCTAATTGTCACAGAATTATAATGGTTTTGATAAGGATTTAATTAATTAAACTACTAATGCAGAATATAAAATAACAGCAAATAAATGGTAAAGGGAAATCAATAGAGGAATAGTGGTGCTAACCTAGTCAATCCTCCTAGCTAGTTATGTCTACGTCTACCTACTTCCAATTACTTCAGGTGGGGTCAAATTCGAGAGGACAGCATTTGGTCAATTCGCCCTAACCTATCAGCAAAGATGCCACCACAGGAGAAATGGCGTCATAAGTCATGTTGTTCCTGGTCCCCTAAGCCGAGTCATTAAGTGCCGCTACATGCTAGATTCTAAATAGTGAGTGCCCGACCGTTAGGAACTTAGACACTACACCCCCCCAATTCTTAAGTTCATCCAAACGATAGGTGATCAGTTGGTCAAATCGCACAAGTAGAAAGGGTCTTCAGTTGTTCATATCTTACCCTTCCCGTCTCAGTCCGCTCACCTAGGGTCAGTTGGTCATATCTCCTAGGAAATTGGCCTCTATCGCCATTCAAAACTACCGAACCAAGGGTGACTACCAAAGAACTATGCATGCATACACTTAGAAATAATTGTACAGAAGTAAAGGTAAACGCAAACAAAAAAATTAAGGAATCATAACTAGGCTAGCACCAAAGGGTGCTTAGCCGTTCATATTAATCATGCAAATCAATTCAATATTCAAAGTTACGAAATACATGAATTAAAAGTAAAATAAATAATAAACGCTAAAGCTTATCGTAATGGTGTGACTTCTCCCTTGGAAACAGCTCCGTATGCTTCCCTTGACCTGCCTTGAGCTTTTTCCCACGTTCTCAGAGTGTTGTGTGTGGAATGGGATGCTTTGAAATGCTGGAATTCGTGGGGTATTTATAGGCCAGGTCTGGGTTACGGTGTAACCAATAGAGGAGTTACGCCATAACCTTCTATTTCCTCGTAAATGCACTAGATCTGCTAGTTACGGCGTAACCTTATAAGGGGTTACGCCGTAGTCTTCAATAAACTCGGTTACGTCGTAAGTGATTCAGTAGTTACGGCGTAAGTATCAGCGGCGTGGAACCTCTTATGACCTAATGGAGTTACGTCGTAACCTTTGGGAAGAGTTACGCCGTAATCTCTTGATAAGTTGGACTTCTGGGTCACGCAATAGTTACGGCGTAATGTGAGAGACGAGTTACGCCATAACTTCTTCCAAATAAGCATACTGTGATAAATCTTTAGTAATATTTCCATTTCCGCGTATCTTTAGCTCTAATGCTCGTAATTTACCTGAAAGTGGAAAACAATGGAAAACAAGCGTAAATCCATATAAATGATATAAATAACGAGCATTATCGGGGGAAATTGACACTTAATATTCAAGACTATTTGATGTTATCAAATATCCCCCCACTTGAACTCTACTTGCCCTCAAGTAGACCTTATTAGATAGATTCCTAAAGATATCTCCCATAACCTGGAAAATATGAGTTTAAAAATCCCTTATGCTAGAATAAAACAAAGCCAAACACCTCACGAAAGGGGAACAAACACTCAAATCTCTCAACTATTCTAAGTGTCAATTTCGTGGTGATCACTCAATCGCACAGTCATAGCATGTATTCTATCATAAGCTTGGCGGTTACACAAATCTCCACCACTAGAGTTAAGGGCTAAACAATTCTCGAAGGCAATATGGGTAGACACGACAAAGGTTAAGGGGTGACTCGTCATTACTAACATGTCACGCGAAGTGGACAAAATCAATGATACATGACCAAATCCATGGCCAAGACACCAAAGATTGCTCTGCATCACCTAGACTTGCTTCATGACTAAAGGGTAGGATAAGACATGGGATATATAATTGGTGTAAAATGAAAAACAAGCAGGTAGTCTAAATCTATAACTAAGTCATCACCACTTACCGTCCTCCCAAAGTTCAAGCTTAGAAGTCTAGAGACCGGATCATGAAATGCAAGGTAGATGCGTCATTAGAGGACGTCGTGATGGGCACACTACCCTTTTCTTCTTCAGTTGGTATACCTCAAACTCCAATCTTCTAATGTGACCGAGGTGGCCTCCTCGATACTAATCAATAAAGCTCATACTATAGTGCTTATAACATCGCACTTTACAATATCATAACTCAATCAACTATTTTTTTTTTTTCGAATCATTTTTTTTTAACATAACATAATAACATAACATCCCCCCACTTGAGATGAACAAAGGGAATTCGGGGGGTCTTCAATGATCTTCATAAATGTTTTCGATGAAAGCGTGATTTCCAAACCTTTCCACTCGAACCTTGAACTTAGGCAAATGATGACTTCCAAATTACAAATAAAGACTACAGGGTAGGCTAAGGTGTGAGGGTGTAACGAAACAATATATTGGGTTGACAAAATGAAAGGAATGGCTCAGAAGGGTGTATCTAGAGGTATCTTGCACTAAAGGGGAGTGCAACAAAAGGGTTTCACATGGGGGGTCGAAAAGTCGAGGTGACTAATCGATAGACTCACAATGGTAGGCTGTTTGGGTGATAATCCTATAATATTGCCTTCTAAAACTGAAAAGTATAAATACATCGAGCTAACTCAACATACCTCGTCTATGGTCTCGAAATTATGCAAAGGCCAAGTTCTAAAGTTTACAAGCTACCGGCACACTCATAATTTGGTGGATTTGGGGTAAAATATTGGAAACGGATAAGGCTAATCTCACCATGTAATGTCAAGGGTTGTATGTGCTCGGCTAAGGTCTAATCTAGTTAGGTTCGGAAAAACATGTCAAAATTTTCAAAATGGCATAATTTTTCAAAATAAACTATAAAAATGAGGGCGAAATAAAGTTGAAGATATAATTCTACTCCCGTCCCCCCACTTGAATTGTACAAAGTCCCTTTTGTACTAGGCATGAAAATAAAGGTGAAGAGAAAGGTAGAATTAGAGCGAGAACTTCCCTGAAATTTGCTCCAAAAAGAATAAGGCCTACGAGAATGAACCGTGCCTTCGTTTAAGCGTCATGAACAAACTTCCATCCCTGAAATCACAATACCGACAAACATAATTCTAGAAAGAAAAATAAAATAAAAAACAAACCTAACTCACTTTCGTAGGAATCACGGTTGCATTTAGCGAATGCAACAAGCCTTTTAAACCACTTGGTGTCCCAAGTGGACGAGTGAAGTCTCGTGAGGGTTTACAGGGAACACACCCACAAAGTTCATTTAAAAACTAATACAAGGTTACTGTCTTTTAAAATGAAAGAATTAAAGCAGAGAAGAGTTAAGTCGTAACTCCTATTAGGGAGTTACGCCGTAACTGGAAAAACCTGATATGAGCTGTGAAGCGAGTAGTTACGGCGTAACCACTGAGATGGTATTACGCCGTAATTAGTAATGCGTCAATAATTCTGCTGCTAAAATGTTGGTTACGGCGTAATCACCAAGATGAGTTACGCCGTAACTCTGTGCAGATCAGCAACTGTAGCAGCAATTAGTTCCTCACTTCCTGCAAAATGGTTAGAAAACACAAAACCCAACAGAAAGGAAATAAAAACAAAATAAAGGGATAATTCAGGTTGTCTCCCGAAAAAGCACTTTTCTTTATTAACGAGTATTTAAGTTAGACTCAGAGCCGCGGGGCTACTAGACTGGTGCGAAGAATTCATCACCTAATAGCTTGCTAACATCCTGCCCGTAATAAATCTTTGCGCGGTGTCCATTTACCTTAAAATATACTCCTTCCTTGTTATGAACTTCAATAGTCCCGTAAGGGAATACCTTACTTATTGTGTATGGGCCAACCCAATGAGATCTCATTTTTCCAGGGAATAATTTGAGTCTTGAGTTAAAAATGAGAACTTCCTGTCCTACCTCGAATCTTTTATCCTTGATTCGCCTATTGTGCCATGTTTTGGTCCTGTCTTTGTATGCTCTGGCATGATCATATGCTTCGTCTCGTAATTCAGCTAAACGGTTTATTTGGGAAAATCTGTGCTCCTTGATTATATCAGCCTCCAAGTTGGCATTTTTGAGAGCCCAATATACTTTATGTTCCAACTCCACGGGAAGATGACATGCTTTTCCGTAAACAATCTTAAAAGGGGTGCTTCCAATAGGAGTTTTGAAGGCCGTTCTGAATGCCCATAATGCCTCATCAAGCTTGTCGGACCAATCTTTTCTGTTACTGCTGACGGATTTCTCAAGAATTCATTTGAGTGCCCTGTTTGCGTTTTCAGTTTTCCCATTGGTTTGTGGGTGATAAGGTGTAGACATTCGGTGGAGTACTCCATATCTATTTAGGACTTTCTCCATAATAGCATTACAAAAGTGTGTCCCTCGATCGCTAATGATGGTCTTAGGAATCCCAAACCTAGAGAATAATTTTTTCAAAAAGCAAATGACACTCCTAGCGTCACAAGTTTGCAGGGCCTCAGCTTCAACCCATTTCAAAACGTAATCGACAGCTACAAGGATATAACTTTTATTCTTCGATGGAGTGAAAGGTCCCATAAAATCAATCCCCCAAACATCAAAAACCTCACATACCATAATATTGTTGAGTGGCATCTGATTCCGAGAAGAGATGTTCCCTGCCCTTTGACAAGCGTCACAATCCCTAACATGTCTTGCGGCGTCTTTGAAAATGCTTGGCCAAAATAATCCGGCCTCATAAACCTTTCGAGCAGTATTGTCGGCTCCATAGTGTCCTCCTGCAGGTCTGTTGTGGCAATGTTCCAGAATCTGTCTTTGCTCTTCCCCAAATATGCATCTCCGAATAATACCATCAGGGCATGATTTAAAAAGGATCGGATCATCCCAGAAGTAATACTTAAGATCCGAGAAGAACTTTTTCTTTTGGTCGTAGCTTTTGTTGCTAGGTAACACTTTGGCTGCTAGGTAATTAGCGAAATCTGCGTACCATGGTTCGACACTGGAATCTTTAATTCTAACTGCCATGAGGTGTTCATCGGGGAAGGAGTCCCAGATAGTTTCTGTGTCAAGTTCCTCGAGCTCAGGGTTTTCTAATCGAGACAGGTGATCAACTGCTAAGTTTTCTGCTCCTTTCTTATCCTTGATTTCAATATTAAATTCTTGCAGTAGCAGTACCCATCTTATCAACCTTGGTTTGGCATCCTGCTTATTAAATAAGTACTTCAAAGCAGAATGGTCATTGTAGACAATAGTTTTTGACATTACCAAATAAGATCTAAATTTATCAAAGGCATATACTACAGCCAGGAGTTCTTTTTCAGTGGTTGTATAATGCTTTTGTGCCTCATTTAAGGTTTTACTAGCATAATAAATGGGTTTAAAATTTTTATCCACCCTCTGTCCTAAAACAGCTCCCACAGCATAATCACTAGCATCGCACATGAGTTCAAAATCGCCCCCCAGTCAGGAGCAATAATAACCGGGGCAGTAGTTAGTTTTTCTTTTAAAATGTCAAAATCTTATTTGCAATCATCGTTAAAATCAAATTTAGCATCTTTCATTAGGAGTTGGGTCATACGTTTGGCAATTTTTGAGAAATCTTTTATAAATCGTCTATAAAATCCTGCATGCCCAAGAAAACTCCTAATGCCTTTTAGGTTGGTCGGATAAGGCAGTCGAGAAATAACGTCAACCTTAGCTTTATCAACTTCGATCCCAGTTTGAGAAATTTTATGCCCCAAAACAATCCCTTCTTTAACCATAAAATGACATTTTTCCCAATTAAGGACAAGGTTGGCTTCTTCACATCTGGCAAGCATTTTAGATAGATTATTAAGACAAGATGAGAAGGAGTTACCAAAAACCGAAAAGTCATCCATGAAGACTTCCATAAAATCTTGACACATATCAGAGAATATAGCAGTCATGCACCGTTGGAATGTGACGGGAGCATTACATAGTCCAAAAGGCATCCTTCGGTAGGCGAATGTTCCGTAAAGGCAGGTGAACATTGTCTTTTCTTGATCCTCAGGGGCAATAGGAATTTGAAAGTACCCTTAGAATCCATCAAGGAAGCAGTAATACTCATGTCCAGAGAGTCTTTCTAGCATCTGATCGATAAACGGAAAGGGGAAGTGATCCTTTCGTGTAGCATCATTTAATTTTCTGTAATCAATGCACACCCTCCAGCCTGATGTCCTAGTTGTATCAGCTCATTATCTTCGTTGGTGACCACTGTCATTCCTCCTTTATTTGGCACAACATGAATGGGGCTAACCCAAGGGCTATCGGAAATAGCGTAAATTAGACCCGCATCCAGGAGTTTAATGATTTCGTCCTTCACAACGTCTTGTACTTTAGGGTTTAATCTCCTTTGTGGTTGCACTACAGGCTTAAAATCATCTTCCATAAGTATCTTGTGGGAACAATATGAAGGGTTAATTCCTTTAATGTCAGAGACTTTCCATGCAATTTCCCCCTTGTGCTTGCTTAAAACTTGTAGTAATGACTCCTTTTCTTCGTTAGATAACAAAGAGGAGATCACAACAGGGTAATTTTGATCTCCATTGATAAATGCATATTCTAAATGAGGAGGTAACTCCTTAAGTTTCGGGGGAGCATCGGCTTCTTCCGGGGTTATTGCTGAACAAACCGTCTAATTCTTCGTGGTTAGTTCCTCTGTTTCGCTTTCTTCATCGCTGGATGTCCCATCATTATCTTCGAATGTTAATGATCTCAGAGGGTCAGCAAGAAAGCATTCCTGGGTATGTTTCTGAGTGTTAGCTTCGATAAGGTCGAGATCATCAAGGTTGTCATCGGTGAAAGAAGCATATCTCATTGATTTTTCCAGGTCGAATGTAATTTTGTCATTACCAATTTCCAACGAAATCTTTTTGTTAAAGACATCAATCATAGCATGTGCGGTTGCAAGAAAGGACCTTCCAAGAAAAATAGGGATATCATCTTCTTCCATATCCAGGACCACGAAGTCGACCGGGAAGTCAAATTTATTGTTAGGATTTGGAAAATCCAGTAGTTAAAGTGTCGGTCACCTCAAGTATATGTAATCGTTAGAAAGCTCGTAGTCGTAGTTATTTAATGTTAAGTAGTATTTAGTTTAGTAACACCGTGGAGGACGGACGGGTCTTTACCCACTGTATGCCTGATCCACAGCCCGTCAGGTGGCGTTTTATGTAAGTACTATAAATACTCTCTACCTCCCAAGGTAGAGAGTTGGAGCTAATAATAAGATTTTTCTTTCTCTCACTAAAGTTTCCTAAACCTCTAACTTTCTCTCTCTAGAACTCATCTTGTACGCCTACTTTGGTTATGGTTTGATGTGTATGTGAAATCCAATATGTTACAAATGGTATCAAGAGCCATGGTTAGATCATCTCTTACATATCTTTGGATTTCTAGTGGTTTTTGAGTTTGAGAAAGTTTAGTGGTTTTTGCATCATTTGGTTGATTTCTTGTGTTAATGTTTGGATTTTTATTGTACTTTTGTGTTTAGGATCATCACAAATGTTTAGGTTTTGATTTGGAAGGCTTGAATCATCGTGGTTGGGTTGTTTTTGGATTGAAAAGTGTGTTTTGGAAGTTTTTCAAGTTAGCGACTTGGCTCTCGGTGTAATTTCTTGATAGCGACTTGCTTCAGAAAACATTAGCGAGTTGTAGTGTTGTTTGGTGGCGATTTGGTCCTAGCGAATTGCCTTTAGAGACAAGCCGACAAAAAGTATTGTTGGTGGATTCTCCACTACGGGTAGCGACTTGGTAAGGTAGCGACTTGCTTTCAATTTTGATAGAGACTTGTTCTTAAGTTTCTTAGCGACTTGGTGTTAGCGATTTGGATCAGTAGCGAGTTGCTATTTAGAGACTTGATTTCTTAGCGACTTGGTGCATAGCGACTTCTTTGTCAAAATTTGTAGCAACTTGGGTACTTAGCGACTTGTTTTGTTATTACTTAGCAACTTAGTACTTAGCGACTTGGTTCAAGGATTATTAACGACTTGGTTAACTTGTGTTTGTAATAAGGTTTTCTCTTGATTTAGTAAAATCCCCGTGAAAGAATCTATTTCCCGGTTTAATCATAGAGTTATAAAATCCCGTGTAAATCTTTAAACATGTCTACCAACGTTCCTACAATCATCTCCACCTCGAGGATGTTCAAGCAACTGGTTCGTGAGATACCCATCCACCCATGCTTGACAGAACCGACTACTCGACTCTTGGGCTCAACGAATCAGACTATACTGTCTTGGAAAGGAAAATGGGGTCAACATTCTCAAATCAATTGATGAAGGACCTTATCCAGTTGAGACTACAAGAGACATAATTGATACTACTGCAGATGGAACTATGATTTTTGGACTGGACAGGCCAAAGACGTATGATGAGCTCAATGATAAGGAGAAAAAGAGATTCGATGCTGATATCAGGGCTTCTAACATCATACTTCAAGGTCTTCCAAAAGATATCTACAAGCTTATCAATCACAACACCGAAGCCAAGGCAGTGTGGGATAATGTCAAGATGCTTCGTCTGTTGAATTAACTATGGAAGAAGACAGAGAATCCCAACTCTATGATGAATTTGAGCACTTCAAAATGAAACCAGATGAGAGTGTCTATGAGTATTACGTGAGATTCCACAAGCTTGTTAATGACATGAGGAACATCAGAATGACTATGCCAAACATTCAGCTGAACTCAAAGTTTGTGAACAAGATGAATCCCGAATGGCATAAGTTTGTCACTTCTGTAAAGCTAACCAAAGGATTGAAGAATACAAACTATGAGCAACTCTATGTCTTCCTTCTTCAGAATGAGAGACATGCTATGTTTGAAAAAAGGATTCTTGATCAGTTCAAAACTAACCAGGGAGAGACAAGCTCATCAAATGATTCAACTGCTTTCTACTCAAACATTGGAATTACCACCAAAGCATCTCAAGTTATACCCATGGGTAATGGTAATCACAAACTCATTCCCGATCCTATGTTCAAACAAGCTGATGTTGATGCACACGTAGGAAACTTCATTAATCAACTGGCTCTCCTGATTAGTCAAAACATGAACTCTCTTCCACACACCAACAACAATCTCAGAACTGCATCCAATCCACACAATCAAGCCACTGTCAGAGATGGGAAAGTTATGAAAATGCAGCCAGTTCAAGAAAGGCGGTAAAACAAGGAAGAGGTGGAGTTGGTAGAGGATATGTGGCAAATCGAATAGGGAAGGAATGGAAATCAGGAGTCAAGCAAAGCCAATCAAATGTTACAAATGTGGAGGTGAGGGTCACATTGCAAGGAACGCACATCGCCAAAAGCGCCTCGAATGAGAGTACTTCAGGGATAAGATGTTGCTTGTGCAAGCTCGGGATAATGGTGCAGCTTTGGGTGAAGAGGAATTGTTGTTTCTGGCTGAAGGAAATGCTAAGACATATGATGCAGATGTGGATGAGCAACCAATTCAGGAGATAGGCCATAATCATCAGAATGCCTTTCAAGTAGCTGATTGTGATGCATACGACTGATGTTGATGATGAACCTCTTTGCAAACCATTTTCATGTCCAGCATTTCTCCAATGGTCTCTCCTAAAGTCTCTTCATCACCACAAGCTGACCCATCCAAAGACAAAATCATTTCTGAGGTATTAAAACTATACGATGATGCTGATGTACATAAGATGCATGACAAAGTACTATCAACGGAAACTATTGAATCAAATATTGAAAATATGGGTAATATCAATGTTGTCCCATATGATCAATATGTGAAACAAAGTGAAAGTGTGATCGTACCAAGTGATGCATCTTCTGCAGTCAACGATGACTATGTTTTTTATGAATACACTACATGTGCCCCTGATGATTCTGTTATCTCTGAACTTAATGCCTATAAAGAACGAGTTGCCATTTATGAACAATGTGCTAAGTTTGAGCTAACTACTCAAGCGAGGAGTTGGATAACCATATGCGTACAATTATTAGAAAAAGTAATTTTAGAGAAGAAGTGTTAAAACAAGAGTTAAACTCCTTACAAGAAAAGCTTTCTAAAACTGCTAAGCAAAAACAAGAACTTCAAGAAAATGTTAAAGTGCTTAAGCAAGAATTTCATGCTAAGGAATCAAAACTTTTGAATGATTTTTCTAATCTAAAACTTTGAAGAACAAGCTTGAAAATAAGTTGTACGTACAAGGGAATACCATTCAGAATGCTCACATGGTCACTAAGCATAGAGTTTTAAGCGATAAGCATAGTGTTCCCATTATTGATAAACCCAACCTTGAGTACGGTAAGATAGCAAAAGCTGCTCAAAATGTAATCTATGATGGCAATGAGATTCTTAAACCTAGACAGAAACCTAGTTGCGTTGAGTGCAGAGAGGAAGATAGAAAATTAGATGATGCATCTAGGGAGAAAACGAATAAGAAGCTAGAAGATCCCGAATGCAAAAAGAATAACATCACGATCAAACCCCATGATTACAAGAAGGAAAACTGGATCTCCTTAAACAAATTTAAACCTCAAACGTTGTTAACACACGAACAAGTTTTCGGAAAAGGGACTTAGACAAGAAAAAAGCTGAAAATCTTGTTGAAACAAACCCTCCCCTTAGGAAAATGCCTGCGGTGTATCCTCCAAATAAACTAATGCATTTAGTTCCTAGAACTATTGCCACTAAAAGCAAGACCTTAATCAGTCAATATGTTATCTTTCAACTATTTGTCGATTTTGAGAAAACTTGTAAGAAAAGGATCACACCCACTGGGATAACTGAAGGGGAAAAGGGTTTTGAACAAACAAAAGAATGCTATTTAACTGAGGTCATGCCTTTCTTTAAACAACTAAAAGATCATTTTGAGAGTCTTAAAAAGGGGATAGATTCAGATATTAAAGGAATGGAAAAGGAATTTGATGCAATGATAGTTGAGGTTAGTGACTATGAGCGAGCATTAAAATATAATGAGATTGAGAGGAAGAACTTGCATACCTTGAATGAGAATCTTATTTCTAAATGTATTGCTCAAGATGTGTTTTACACTGCTACGAATTGCTCCATTAATGCTTCTCAATTTCATGAATTATCTGTTGCTTTGAAAGTCTCCCATGATCGTGTCATTGAGCTTGAAATCAAAAACTCTAAACTAAGTGAGAAAATTGAACAGGATGATCACGATACTTTGGTAAAAAATTTTCTAAACTAGAAGTTGAACATTTTGATTTACAACTTAAATATCAACATCTCAAAGAAAATGTTAAAACCTCAAACATCAAGATATCCACGGATGTTCCAGAGTTTGATGCAGGTTTTGAAATAAACAAACGTGATGAACTGATTCAAGCTCACTGTAACACGATCAGAAAGTTGAAAGCCCAAATTTCTCAGTTAAAGGGTGAAAAGAACAATGTGACTTGCTCCCAAATGCCTCCTCCTTTAGATTCTCGGAATTCTCAAAATTTTCATCTTCAAAATTTGGTTAATACTTTACAAAAGGAAAATGAGAGTTTTCTAGAAGAAAATGAAAAGGTTAAACGTCATTTCAATGAGTTATTTGAGTCAATAAAAGTCACTAGTAACAAAAATAATGAAAAAATAACTTCGTTGCAAAAAGAGATTGAGAATCAAGAGTCGGTAAAAGAGAAAATGCCAATGACCAATGGAGAATGTTGTGCTTAAAGGTGCATGTCTGAAATAAATATGCTTTGTCAGTGAAATATGTTCCTCCTCATCTTAGGAATAACAAACTTGCCATTCAAACATATTTCTCATACCTTAAGGATAGTCTAGAATGTCTTCGTGAGATTGTAGAAGAGGATAAGATAGAGAAACCACTTGATAATGCAATTGGCCATGCATGCTTATATGCCAAACGATCTCAAGAACTTCTAGAATGCTTAATTACAATATGCCCTAAATCTCTAGGTGAGCAAGTCAATCCCTTGATACCTTGTTCTATGCCTAATGCCAAGTATGCAAGTCATGCAAGTCATTCAATGCCCAATGTTATGAATGTGAACTTTAGTAGGCCTTCAAATAGTTCAGATCCCAGCACCTCCAGTGTTAAGAAAGTGAATCCACCAAATCGTCCCTTCAAATAGTTCACATCCCAGCATCAAAACAGGAAAGACAAAAGTAGCAAAACCAACTAATGTTCACGTTCCCTCTACAGGAGTAATCAGTGACATTAAAGCGAGCAGGTCAAAGTCTCAAGGCAATATAAGGAATGATAGGACCTCGCAAGCTAAGAATGTGCATTGGAAGAAAGTAGAAGATCACCGTAGGGAGAATTTGAATAAAACGAATCGTGTTGATTCTAGTGTTAGCTCTAAGCATACTGTAATTAATGCGAATTCTACTACTTTTGGCAAAACATGTAATGATGATTGCGTGGTTTCTGCTACTAATCTTGAATGTGGTATGAATGATTTGTCTAATGCTGTCAAATGCCCAGTTAAAACTGTTAATGTTAAAAATCAAGCTAAGAAGGCTAAAAGGCAAAAGCGAAAGAAAGTTAGAAAACAGTGGAAACCCACAAGAAGAACATTTAGTAATATAGGTTATCAATGGATACCTCTTGGCCATAAGATTAATCAAACAATGCCCACTAGAAAATGGATGCCTACTGGTAGAACTATTCCCTTAAGAAGTGAACATACTTTGAATAGGTCAAATACGGATACTAGCACTGCATCTATTTCTGATGATTCCAATACTTCTATTTCTGATGTGGGTGTTCCAATCATTGTTACTAACCAAATGGAACCCATTCTTGCATGGGGATCCCAATTATCCAGTTATCCATTCTTGTCCGTGTTCAACTGCAGATCATTCAAATCGTTCTGTGGTACCTGGACTCAGGCTGTTCCAAGCATATGACTGAGACCGTCGCGCTCATGAACTTCGTTAGTAAATTCATCGGGACTGTTAGATTCGGGAACGACCATTTTGGAGCAATTATGGGTTATGGTGATTATGTAGTTGGCAAAAGTTTAATCTCCAGGGTATATTATGTGGAAGGTCTTGGTCATAATTTGTTCTCTGTTGGTCAATTCTGTGATTCCGATCTAGAGGTGGCCTTTAGAAAACATACTTGTTTCGTTAGAGAACTTGATGGTGTGGAATTATTAAAAGGTACTCGTAGTTCTAACCTATACACCATCTCTATCAAAGACATGATGAAGTCTTCTCCAATCTGCTTGCTGTCAAAGGCTTCTAAAACAAAGTCATGGTTATGGTATCGTCGTCTCAATCACTTGAACTTCGGCACCATTAATAACCTTTCCAGAAAGGATCTTGTCGAGGCTTACCCAAATTAAAATATGTAAAAGATCATCTTTGTTCAGCTTGCCAATTGGGTAAAAGCACGAAATATGCCCACAAACCAAAACCCACAAATTCAATAATGGAAGTTCTTCATACCCTTCATATGGATCTATGCGGACCAATGAGAGTGCAAACGATAAATGGGAAGAAATACATTCCAGTAGTTGTTGATGACTATTCTCGATTTACTTGGGTAAAGTTTTTGAGGACAAAGGATGAAACTCCAGATGTCATCATCAAACTAATCAAACAGCTTCAGGTTCGACTCAATAATACAGTCAGAATTGTTCGAACAGAAAATGGCACAGAGTTTGTTAACAAAGACTTAATTCAGTTCTATGAAAATGTTGGAATCATTCATCAAAGAAGTGTTCCACGAACTCCTCAACAGAACGGTGTAGTTGAAAGACGAAACCGAACTCTTGTGGAAGCCGCAAGAACAATGCTAATTTATTCAAAGGTTCCAATGTTTCTATGCGCTGAAGCCATTGCCACTGCTTGCTACACCCAAAATCGTTCCTTATACACACCTCTCATGGAAAAACTCCATATGAACTTGTTCATAAGCGAAAACCTGATCTCTCCTACCTTCGTGTGTTTGGTGCTTTGTGCTATCCAACGAATGACGGTCAAGATTTAGGTAAATTAAGAGCAAAGGTAGATATTGGAGTTTTTGTTGGTTATGCACCAAACAAGAAGGGTTACCGAATCTACAACAAGAGAACCGAAATATCATGGAAACAATTCCGCGTTACGTTGATGAGTGACCGTCAAATGGCTCTAGACAATCCATTCTGCCTGACCCAGACTTCAAAGCATCCTATTGGTTCATCACTTGTACCAAACTCATCTCCAGCAACTCCATATGTACCTCCATCCGAAGATGATTTAAAGAAATTGTTTGATCCAATGTTTGATGAACACTATGAACCAAGTGTTGATGAATTGTCAATTCCACCAACAGAGGCTGCTCCCTATCCCTCGTGAATGAAGTCAACCCTCTCCGGCCAATTCATTAAGTCAAGAAGCGCTGTGCGATCACTCTGTCTCATCAACAAATCATCAATCATCAAATGTACATCATGGAATTGATTCTGGCATCAATGATGAAGTTAATCCCTGCTACTAAGATGCTCCATTTGAAAATATATTTGCTCCTGAATCATCATGAACCATCTTAGCATCGGGAGATATCGACTCACTGCTGCCAGTTCCACAACAACAACCACATGAACACCTTAGAAATGGACACATGATCACCCATTGGACAACATCATTGGAAACCCCTCTCCCGTATCCACACGTAAACAACTTGCACTTACCATGCCTTATGGTGCTTCTTCAACTTCATACTCTCTAAGGTCGAACCAAAAGACATTAAAACCGCCATGAATGAAGATTCAGCGGTTCAATGCCATGCAAGAATAAATTCATGAGTTTGATCGACTTGATGTATGGGAATTAGTACTGCTCAGTTGTGCTATGATCATTGTTCTAAAATGGATCTTCAAAGTGAAACTTGATGAGCATGGTGATGTCCTAAAGAACAAGGCTCGATTGGTGGCAAAAGGATACCGTCAAGAGGAGGGTATTGACTTTGAAGAATCATTTGCTCCAGTTGCTCGTATTGAAGAAATCAGAATCTTCTTGGCTAATGCTGCTAGCAAGAATATGGTTGTATATCAGATGGATGTTAAAACCGCCTTTCTGAATGGAGATTTAAAAGAGGTGGTTTCGTCGATCGACCCGATAGTTTTGTGAATCCAAAGCATCCTACTCATGTCTATCGCTTGAAAAAGGCTCTTTACGGTTTAAAGCAAGCTCCTAGAGCATGGTATGATACGCTATCAAAGTTTCTTCTATCCATTGGATTCAAAAGGAGCGATTGATCCGACATTGTTCACGAAGTCAGGCAAACATTTAATTCCGTTCAAATTTATGTTGATGATATTATCTTTGCCTCGGTGACCCCAATGAATGTGATCGTTGTTCAAATGAAATAGGTTCCAAATTTCAAATGTCAATGATGGGACAAATGTCATTTTCTTGGGATTACAAATTTCACAAAGTCCGGAGGCATTTTTATAAATCAATCTAAATATGCAAATGAGATTTTAAAGAAATTTGGATTTGTATCATGTGACACCGTGGACACTCCCATGATTGAACGTACTAAGCTGGATGAGGACCACTCAGGGATCATGGTAGATCAAACGAAATATCGTAGCATGATTGGATCCTCGATGTACCTCATGTAGAGACCGGACTGCATCTTGTTCGATTTGTGTTCATGTGTGCTAGATATCAGGCTAAGCCTACTAAAAAGCACCTTGAAGCGGTTAAGCGGGTCTTTCGGTATCTCCAAGGAACCATCAATATGGGACTATGGTACCCGAAGGACACCGGTATGTCACTAACAGCCTATGCATATCTTCGATCATGCGGGATGTCAAGATACACGTCCAAAGTACATGAGAGGTGCTCAGTTTTTAAGTGATAAGCTTGTGAGCTGGTCTTCAAAGAAGCAAATGAGTACTTCTATTTCCTCTACACAGGCTGAATACATAGCCATGTCATCTTGTTGTGCTCAAATCCTTTGGATGAGATCCCAATTATCTCACTATGGCTTTGAATTCAACAAAATCCTATCTTTATGTGATAATAAAGTGCTATTGCTCTCTCATGCAACAACGCATTACCACTCAAGAGCAAAGCACATCGACATCCGACATCATTTCATCAGGGAGCAAGTGGAAAGCGGTGTAGTGGAACTCTATTTTGTGAAGTCGAATACCAGCTTAGCGGACATCTTCACCAAAGCTCTTCCAGAAGCGTTTGAGTTTATACTTCCTACGACTTGGCTTGAAAAGCCTTCAACGAAACACTCAAACGCGTCTTGAGGAGGAAGACGAGGAGTAAAGGTCTTTTCTTCATCTATCCTTGTAAATATTTTTCAAAAACCAAATACAAAAATATAAAACCAAGAAAAAGAAAAATAGAAAAATATAAAACTTTCAAAAAATCCATAAAAATCTGAAAAATCTCGAAAATTCTCAAAAATTATTTTCTTTTTGTCTTTTCTTTCTTGATTGATATATATCTACGTCTTTTGTGTTGTCATCAAAAGAGAGTGACACGGACTTTAGATGTTGCTCGAATGCTAAAAAAAAAAAAATCAAAAAAAAAAAAAAAAAATTAAAAAAAATTTTTGGGAGAAAGTAAAAAAAGGTTTATTGTCATTTGGTCAGGCAGTAACCCGTTTTTCAAAAAAAGAACAGAGCCATGCTTTATCTCATGTTTCAAACCTAATGCTCTGATTCTAAAAAACAAATGTTTGTCATCAACAAGACAAATGTTTAACTTCAAATATTTTTCCTTCTAAAGATTCCTTTGAAAAATATTTGTAATCTTTTGAAAACTCAATTGTTTTGAAAACACTTGGACTCTATTTTTGAAAATCAAAAGAACTTATCAAGTGTCAAAATCTCAATTCATCAATCAACGACTTTAGTCATTGATTGAGGGGAGAATGATTTCTCAATTAAATCAAAAGTGTATTTTTCAAACAATGTACAGCATTGGTTATTATTATGTTTTCAAAAGATAATCATGCATGTTTAATCAATGGAGTTTAAAGTCTCAAAATCGATCCTTATCGGTTAAAGCGTTTCATATCAAGTCATAATTCTCCTTAAATGCTTTCAAAATCAATTTAAATCTACAGAGATCACAAATCTCAAATGATTTGATAATTGTGATCGGGGAGAATTTGTGATTTAAATTGAATTTAAACTGATAATTCGGTAAATGGTTTTATAAGGATGTACAAGTTTTCCTCCCCTCATGTGACAAACGATTTCAAATTTTCCATGCACATGTTGAGGGGAGCATCTATTTTAAACCTCAAATTACTAAAACATGACTGAATTGTCTCTAAGTGCAGGTTCCCTCTAATATGTGCAAAAACTCTTTCAAAATTTGAGGCATATATTGAGGGGGAGCAAACTTGTGAAAACCTCATCCTTCCTCAAAAAAATTTATCCACTCAAATTGATTGGGAAGTGATGATGATCATTTTAGAAAATGTTAATCAAAAGATTGGACCTTTCATTCTTAATCTAACAATTTCAAAGATCTCTTGCCTCCATGTGCTAAACAAATTCTAAATTTTTTTATGCATATGTTGAGGGGGAGCATTTCTAAAATATCAAAACAATTAAGATACAAAATGCTTTGATTCTATATCACAAGTATCTTGATTGATTTTCAAATGGTTTTCAATTGGTTCCAATGGCAGATGAACAATTCCAAAAGAACCGACCAACTTTACTTTATGTATGGTGATATAAGGATGATAAGGTTAGGTTGAGGTCCCATGATCCGAGCAGAACCGAGGGATCTACCCAGGGACAATCCACTAGATAGTGTAGAAGTCCTTAGGTATGATGAAAAAGGAGAAATGTGAGATATGGGAAGAGTGCAATGAGAATGAGCTAGAATGCTGGAATAAACCCAACAAGGTTCTAGTAATGAAGTCTCGAGCATAAGCAATTGAAGGGGTTGAAGAATGAAAAGATTGATGTGAAAAGGGTGAAAAGAAATAGCCCTCCATTTATTCAACCTTAGGCGAAACCGAACTCTGGTGGTTACCAAGGTAACATCGGTATTGAAGACAAGGCGTCATGGACCAGGTGACCATCTTTGCACTTCAACTTTCTTAACCACTCAAGTTCCTCTTAAAAGGACTTGTTTCATTCTCACGGGGAACCGACATAATCTATCGACTTTCTCTTAGAGCTTTTGATATTGAAGAAGGAGACCCTCTCCCTAGTCTCCCGCATAGGAACCAAATATGCACAATTGAGTCTAGAGCCACGAGATCATCAATAAATCTCATTAGGACACTTTCAATAAAGACTCTCTATTTCACACAATGTGGAAAGAGATATTATATCTTATGAGTCCTACGCATTATCCTTGTGGTATTGCCAGAACATTTAAGTGATATGCATACATATTCACGATGAAGATGGAAAGCCTTCTGGAGCCAACATCAAACAAGCTCTGGTAGGTGGCATGTGAGATCTATCCAATAGATCAACCATGTGACAACTGGATAGAAACAATGGAGATATTCAATCTTTTGAATCAACTCGGTTCAGTTATGGATTGACGGTACCTTTGAAAACCGTCGTTGTGCTTAAAAACTCTTTTCTTTAGCACATCAACGCGGTACTTATTTCAAAAATAAAATGTGTTTATGATTGATAATTGATTTTCATTAAAACCTTCATTGTATTGCAAAACAATTTCTATTGAGCAATACACGATTGTTTTTCAAATCTCTTTTCATCAATCGCTGAATCTCATTTTCACGTCACTCACTCCGGTTGTCTTCTTTGAGACGCCGGTTTGAGAACAGCTAGAGCAGCCGAAACCCTGTCAAGGAAATTCTTCGAATTATACCGATCACAGTAAGAGATTTGTACCATCAACGGGAACCTGGGCCGTGTACCTCAATTCATCGAAAGTGATCAAAGACACTTTCGAGCTTTATTGCTAATGCCTTATGCGGTATGCCACGCTTGCAGCTGATCGTAATGAAGCGGTCAATCCATAGCCGCATGCTCACACAATACATTCATATCTAAAGAAATCATGATTAGTGCATCAATGACTCGATATTATCATTACATGCTTCGCTACTGCACGCCAATATCATGAATCAACGAAAGCTTCCGCTATTCTGATAAGAATAAATCATGATCCAGAATGTGAGCATGTCGGTCCAAAAGTCACAACATCACATAATACCAACACCACAATGGATGAGTCGAGATTAATGTTATGATGATCTCAAAGCTGGCTCAAAACTCAAGATCACGTGGATCGCTTAAAGACCTCCACTCGCATTATCCAAACATGCAAAAATGAAGAATCAAAGACTACGCTAGCTGAGAGCAAAGAACATGGACAAGAATCCAAGAACAATCTCAATGTAATATCTGTTTGTTTTCTATGTAATGTAATGTGTATTTGAGGTGACCTCCCTTAGGGGGAGATTGTTAGGATTTGGAAAATCCGTTAGTTAAAGTGTCGGTCACCTCAAGTATATGTATTCGTTAGAAAGCTCGTAGTCAGAGATTATTTAATGTTAAGTAGTATTTAGTTAAGTAACACCGTGAAGGACGGACGGTCTTTACCCACTGTATGCCCGATCCACGTACCCATCGGTGCTTTTATGTAAGTACTATAAATACTCTCTACCTCCCAAGGTAGAGAGTTGGAGCTAATAATAAGATTTTTCTTTCTCTCACTAAAGTTCCATAAACCTCTAACTTTCTCTCTCTAGAACTCATCTTGTACGCCTACTTTGGTTATGGTTTGATGTGTATGTGAAATCCAATATGTTACATTTATCGATCATGACAAGAACATTTTCAGCGATCCCTTTTGGATATTTAGTAGTTTTATTAGCCAGCTCGATACACATTCTAGTTGGTTTTAGCTCTCCCAATTCCAAACATGAATAAAGAGAGAATGGCATAAGACTAATGCTTGCCCCAAGGTCGGCAAGGGCCTTGTTGAATAAAAAATTCCGATAGTGCAAGTTGTAAAGTGAAACTCCCGGATCTTCTCTTTCTTTGAGAGTATTTTAAAAAGAGCAAAGCAGAGCATCTGATTTAAAGTAATCAAGGTCCGACGTAGAAAGTATTCTATGGGTAAGGAGATCCTTCATAAATTTGGCATATTTCGGCATTTACTCCAAGGTTTCAACGAGAGGAATATTAATGCCGAAGTTGTTGAATTTTCCATGAATTTTTGAAATAGCACCGTTTGTTCCTTAATCTTTCCTAAAATGGAATTGTGGAATGTAGGACGGACTTTTTTCGGCAGTATGCTGAGCCTCCTTGGTTTTTATGTTGTTATTCTGGGGTGTTTCGGGCCGATCATTTGAGTCCCAAGGGGTAAGCGGTTCCTTATAGTTTAATCCACTTTGTTGTAATAGCGTGACGTATCTCGGTGATTTGTTTCGCCGTAAGCAAGTCACCTTCATCCCAAACTCTGATAGATTCTGCCAGTTTTCCCACTTGATTTTCAAGTCTTCTAATAGCATCTGCTTGTGTTCTAAGTGCCTTGTCGTAATCTCGTTTGAGATTTGGTATGTGCTAAAACACATACCTTTTTGTTATCAAAACTGACCCAAAATAACCAAGAAAGAGCCGTTTATTGCTAATATTTGTGGTTTTGAGTTTGTGCCAGTGTATGGATATGTAAAAACGCAAAAAGGAAACCAACCGTACGAACCAGCACGAGAGATTAAGAGAGCTTTAAGCCGAAAGGAAGGTTAGAATTATGCCTTTATGAAGATTTCTAATCTCTGAGGATGATTTGTGAAGATTTGATCAAAGTTTGAAGAAATGTCTAAATGGTCCCCAACTTCAAAGAAATGACAGAAAACACCATCAAGTTTCAAAAGTTGCAAATTCAGTCCCTGGTCTATTGAAGAATGGCAAATTCAGTCCTTGAAGAGAATTTCAGAAATTACATGTTTGGTCCCTATGGTTACTAGTGGGTCTAATATCAATCCATTATCACATTATCCAAGTCCAACTAATTTAACAACCTTCGCCCAAAACAAATCTAATATTCCGCCCAATAAATAACTACAAACCCGCCACCTTAATATTCCACCATTTACCCACATAACCCCACCTTTTAACCCAAATAAGCTACTAGACCCGTCAACAACAATCAAATAATTATATTATAACCAAACGCTACTTCAAACAAAGAAGTCCTCTCCCCTCAGTTCTCTCCCAAACGCACCCATTCACCTCCTTTTTTCACCACCATTTACCAACCCAAACACAAACCAGATTTCTTAGCATCTATCAAAAACCTTATCCCCAATTGAATTTTTAGATATATCTGCTTACGTGACAAATGGAAAGCTATCATTGATTCGACACCTCATCAAAGGAAATGGAGCACTCATTGGATAAGGTGACAAATGATGGTCAAAATTTCTAGGCTCTTCCAAAGGGATCCCAAGACCTCCATTCAAGCTATAAATAGACCCTTTAGGCTCACAATGTAATTGGTGTAGTGTAGCATCATTTCCTTTAAAATTTAGTTTATGTTTATTGTATTTTCAAGCTTTCAGTAGTTTAATGTTATATTAAAGTTTTTAATTTCAATATCTTGTAATCTCTTTCAGCTTAATAAAAGTTTCCAAGTCTCTTCTTTGATCTTGCATTTCATGATTTGAAAAATAAAGAAACTGTTTTTAAGATTGAAATAAGCTCATACAAGCCTGTCTATAGCTTTGTGAGCTTATTTGTGTTTCCTTTGTTCCATCTAAATCATTTACATTCACATAAAAGGTCAGTAACCAAAGTCAAACCGTCCCTCATTTGGTTTGAAATGGATGGGTTGATTATGATGCTAGATTTGGTTGTTGGTTGATGTTTTACATTGGGTTCATACTGTTACTCTGCCCAAATTTGGTTGGAATAACCAAGTGAGTAGTCATTTTCTCTTCTCAACTGCTTTGATTAATGATCATGTACATTGATGTTTGTGCTTGGTTTAACACATTTGATGCTCTCGCATTTCAATTGCTTAGTCAAGTTATAATCAATTTATAAGTAGGTTTAGGTTTAGCTGTTTTGGTTTGCTTTTTAAATCAAGTAAAGGGGTGTTTGGATTAGCATTTAAAAATGAGCTAGAGGTGAAAATATAAGAGTAGAAGTTGTTATAAGTTTGCTTTAGTCATTTACATTCAAACTGTCCTCAAGCCTGCATAAATTTCATCATAAGTCAAAATAATTTGTAACTGCTCTTATTAGCATACCTGTAAAAATCAGTTCAATGGAATCAATTCATGTGGGTTAAAAAGTTGATAAACTAGCTTGATAAACTTTCATTTCATCAAATTATATCCAATCACCAACATTTGCTTTAAATCTCACCAAAGTCAAAATACCAAATCACCTGCTTCAAAAGTCAAAATGGGGTAAAAACTGCTTTATGCAAAACTTCTGGGCAAAAGAGTTGCACAAGGTTTAATACAAAAGTTGTTAGAGTCTCATATTTGGTCCAGTTGATAGTCAGCTAGGTGGTCTTTAAGACCACATTTTCTGCTTTTGGCTTAAGCCCTCCTGATAAGCTTGAGATTAAGCTCAAAGTAGTACCGCTCACTGCTTGCTGCTTAAAATCGCTAGCTTTATAATCCATGCATCAAGCTTATTTGAGCTTAGGAGTAGCTATATTTAGTTGATATTAGCTTATTTCAAGATAATATAGCTTAATTAGAAGTTTGGTGGCTTAATTTGTCAATTAGCTTATTGAAAGTGCTTATTCCATATCCATTTACATCAACCTTAATTCTCACACACATAAGCACCTTATTTGATATTTTTCATAGAACCAAATAAGATTTTAGCATTTCCATTTTCATTATTTTTGTCCTGTTTGCTATTTTTTTAGATTTAAAATAGTTTTTTAATCACTTTATATAGCTTTAATTGCAATTATTAGAAAAAGTTCAAAAAATAATTTTTTCAATTTTCTCAGTTTTAAAAAAATATAAAAACAAAAAAGATTTTTCCTTATTTTTCTCCCCTTGTATTTGGTATTTTTCACAATTTAAATTAGATTCAAATAGTTTTAAATTATAAAATAGAAAATTAATCTGAAAATAAAAAAATAGTTTTAGAAATCTCTTATGATATTTTAGATTCTATAAAAGTAATTCCATATTTTTCTCCTTAAATTTCATATTTTTTTTAGAATTTTAATTTAAGGTTTAAATAGTAAAAATTAGTTTTTAATTTATATAAAATCCCCAAAAATCCAAAAAAATAGTTTTAATTCTAAATTACATTTCTAAGTAAAAGTAATTTTAGGCATTTTAGGATATAATTTAGAGCGTATTTGCATTTTAATTACGTTTTATTAATTAATTTTTAGTTATATTCGCACTTAGGATTTCCGTAGAATAGATTCCTTAATTACTTCCCCATCCGTTGTTTAAATAATCAAAATCAAACAATCAAAACATCGAGCATTAAATTCCAAACCAAAACGACGTTGGCAATTCAGCCTCGTTGGAAACGATTGGGTTTGACTAATCCGTTACACATCACACACGGGATTTGATCTATTATTCTTTTTCCTAAAGGAATTTGAATCTATCTTCGTGATTATTTTGATATCGATATTGAGGTTTTATCCCACACATTACCCTGAAGCCTTCATTATCATAGATTCAGTGTCCGAGCCGTTTTAAGTTTCTTACGGTTAGTCATTCACAAGTGGCTAGCTTGTGTGAGTAAGCTTGACGTTGTTTTGGATTCTGAAATCAAATTTTGGCGCCGCTGCCGGGGATGTTGTGTCACGACAATATCGTTTGAGGTTTGACGATTAGTGACTCGAGATCCTTCATTCGTGAAGTTACTATTTTTCTATAAAATAAAAAGTAAAAAAAATATTTTCCTTTTTCTTTTGTATATATATATCAGATTAAAAATACAAAAAGATTTTCTCTTGTGTTTTGCTAATAAATAGAAGACACCAATTATATAACATTCTCAACGGAGGTGTTATCATTATAAGTTCCCGAACTAAATATCAAAAACTTGCCTTTGTGTCGCTTGTGGATTTATTTATTTCTATCGGACAAACAACCTGTGTGGTGGGTATAAGGGCGGCTGAATTAAATTGCGGCTGAAAAGAAGCGGGTTTTTTATAAGCTTCGCGCTGACCTAAAAAGCTTCTCCGCTCGCTTTGCGTTGTCTTGTAGAGGTTATTTATTCACTTGGGATTATTGGTTAAGTTCACTGTGTTTTCGAATACCGTTCGTTTTTAATTGCCTTGGTTTTTGAAAGTGCATGCGCACTCGTTCTAATAACTACAGACCGATACGTGAAGCCGCTACAATTCCGCGAAGGCGAAATAGACGTGCTCCCTTAGTCGAACCCGAGATTCGAACTAATCAAACCCCACCCATCATCGAAATGGCGGAGGACAACCGATCTATGCTAGAGCAACTCCAAACACCCACCGAGGGTTATGGAGAAGCCATCGTCGTCCCGGCAATCGTTGCCGATAACTTCGAGCTTAAACACGGATTGATAAATTTGGTTTCGTCAAGCCAATTTTACGGATTCGAGAGAGACGATCCTCACTCTCATATCCGACGGTTTAACAAGCTCACGTCTACGATCAAGTACCTAACGCTCCGGAAGAGGCTATCAAGCTACTACTCTTCCCGTTTTCACTTGGAGGGGCCGCCCGGATTTGGCTCGAAAAACTACCCCTCGATCGATAACCACATGGGAGAATTTAGTATCAAAATTCGTGAACGAATTCTTCCCACCGTCTAAAACAACAAGCCTTAAAAATGAAATAACAAAATTCACACAAAGATTTGATGAATCATTTAGTGAGGCATGGGACCGATTCAAAGATTTGCTTAGGCAATGTCCCCATCATGGTTTTTCTGAGTTGCACCAACTTGATACGTTTTATAACGGTTTGAATGAGAACGATCAAGACTCTCTCAATGCCGCCGCAGGTGGTAATTTGTTGACCCGATCAACGAGAGATGCCTTGTCCATTATCGAGAACAAATCTAAAGTTCGTACATCCCGTAGCAAATCGGTTGCTGCTCGAGTGAATGATACACCATCGTCCTCGTCTCACGGAAATACGTCTAGCACCGATGCTAAGATTGATAAGCTTACGGATATGATCCAGGCTTTGGTTAAGATTAATTCTCCTCCACCCGCTCAAGTCAAAGCGGTGGAAACGACTTGTACTACTTGTGGTGGCCCGCATGCCTACTACAATTGTACCGCCACCGATGGACATCCTTTCGATGCTAATGCCGTAACAGGAGGTAACCAATACCGTTCTCAAGTTGAACCGAATCCTCGTGTTAGTAATCAAATGGTACCTCCGGGATTTTCTCCATCGAACAATCAATCAATCGCTTTTAATCGAATCAAGTTCGTGGACCAAATGTTCAAAACCAATTCAAAGCTCCACCAAATCAATACCCAAACCAAGGAGTTAACTACAATCAAGTATATCACAATCCAAGCTATCAAGCTTCACCTTTGCCTTCAAATGAATTCACAACTTACGTTCAACACACCAATTCTACCATCAACACTATGCAAAATCAGATTACAAGTTTGAGAAACGAGTTTCAATCTTCATTAACTAGACAAAGCAATGAGTTTAGGAATGAGATTCGACTTCAGAACAACAAATTGGAGACTTCACAGAATAAACTCGAAAATATGTTGAATGCTGTTTTGTGTAAGGTCAGTCAACCCTCATCTTCGGGTTCTCTTCCGAGTGATACCATTCCCAACCCGAAGGGTGAGTTGAAAGCTATAACCACACGGAGTGGTAAGGCTTATGATGGACCCTCGTCTCCTACCCCGTTGGTGAGGGAAGAGGAACAAGATACCGAGGTTATTGAAGAAAATGTGCAACCCGCACCCGTACCACCTCCGGTCGTTCCAACTCCGATTCCGGAACCCGATGTTCCGAAGACTACTCTTAAACCTTCACTTCCTTATCCTTCAAGACTTCATAATCAAAAGCTTCGTGATAAAACCGAAAACCAAATGGAGAAATTTGCTGAAATCGTTCAATCCTTGAATTTTAACATCAGTTTCACCGATGCTTTACTCCTCATGCCGAAATTTGCTGCTATGATCAAGAATTTAGTAAGTAATAAGGAAAAGTTGGCAGAAATAGCGAAAACACCGTTGAATGAGAATTGCTCGGCAGTGCTCCTCAAGAAACTTCCCGAAAAGTTAGGAGACCCCGGAAAATTTCTTATACCTTGTGAGTTTCCGAGAATAGTGAAATGCTCCGCCTTGGCCGATCTTGGTGCGAGTATTAACTTAATGCCTCTGTCGATTTACAACAAACTTTCTCTCCCGGAACTCACACCTACTAAGATGACTCTTGAACTCGCGGACCGTTCAACCTCTATTCCGAGAGGAATCGCCGAGGACGTCTATGTGAAAGTAGGACCACTGCATTTTCCCGCCGACTTCGTTGTCGTTGACTTTGATGCTGACCCCCGAGTACCTCTTATTCTCGGGAGGCCGTTTCTAAGAACGGGTCGTGCGATGATCGATGTTTATGAAGGAGAAATCACTTTACGAGCTAACAAGGAAACCGTCTCGTTTAATATTAACCATCCTTCGAGATACTCCTCCAACTACGATGATGCTTCTATTAATCGAATCGACGTTCTCGATATTGCTACGGAGGAGTATGCTCAAGAAGTTCTTGATTTTATGGGTGGCAATCCCACCATTCCTTCTGAAAATGTTGAACCATCTTCTGAGCCTATTATTGCCGATTCATTCCTCTCACTCCGCTCGAGGGAGGTGACTTCATTTTGGAAGAGATCGATGAGTTTCTTGTCGATGATGAATCAATTCCACCGGGAATTGATGATGGTGTTTATGATTCAGAGGGAGATATCCGTTATCTTGAACAATTGTTGAACGAAGATCCATTACCGTCACTCCCTCCGAAAGAAATTACGATTGAAGAGATCAAAGAAGTACAAACATCTGATGAAAATCCTCCGGAGCCCGAGCTCAAGGATTTACCTCCTCATCTTGAATACGCTTTTCTTGAAAAACCGAACAAATTTCCCGTCATCATTGCTAAAAACTTGAAAGATGAGGAGAAAACCGCACTTTTGGATGTCCTACGAAAACACAAAAATGCAATCGCTTGGCAAATTTCTGACATCAAAGGAATCAATCCTCGTTTCTGTACCCACAAAATTCTGATGGAGGATGATTGTAAACCCGTAATTCAACAACAACGTAGGGTTAACCCAAAGATTCATGATGTTATCAAAAAGGAAGTTCTTAAACTCCTTGACGCCGGAATCATTTATCCCATCTCCGATAGCTCATGGGTTAGCCCTATCCATTGTGTCCCTAAAAAGGGAGGAATAACCGTCATTTCTAACGATGAAAATGAATTGATTTCCACACGCCTCATCACCGGATGGAGGGTGTGTATTGATTATCGAAAATTGAATGATGCTACTCGTAAGGACCATTTCTCGCTACCTTTTATGGATCAGATGCTCGAACGTTTAGCGGGGAATGAGTTCTATTGCTTTCTTGATGGTTTCTCCGGTTATTTTCAAATCCCGATCGATCCAAAGGATCGGGAGAAAACCACTTTCACATGCCCTTATGGAACTTTTGCTTACCGACGCATGCCTTTTGGGCTATGCAATGCTCCCGACGCTCCAAAGGTGCATGATGGCTATTTTTCATGACATGATCGAAAAATCTATGGAAGTTTTTTTGGATGATTTCTCGGTCTATGGAGATTCTTTCACTTCTTGCCTCTCTCATCTAGACCACATGCTTAAACGGTGTGAAGACACCAACTTGGTCTTGAATTGGGAGAAGTGCCATTTCATGGTTCGAGAGGGCATTGTCCTCGACCATAAGATTTCAAAATCTGGGATTGAGGTCGACCGAGCTAAAGTCGACGTTATAGCTAAACTCCCTCATCCCACTACCGTCAAAGGTATTGGGAGTTTTTGGGTCATGCCGGTTTCTATCGCCGCTTCATCCAAGATTTCTCTAAGATAGCCCGCCCTCTGACCCATCTCCTTGAAAAGGATGCTCCGTTTATCTTCACCAACGAATGTGTTGAAGCGTTTAATATCCTAAAAAAGAAATTAACTGAGGCACCGATCTTAGTTGCCCCCGACTGGGATTTGCCCTTTGAACTCATGTGTGATGCAAGTGATTACGCAATTGGGGCAGTCTTGGGGCAACGTAAGTCGAAACATTTTCAACCCATACACTATGCGAGTAAGACATTGTCTGAGGCCCAACACAATTACACGACTACTGAAAAGGAATTATTGGCCGTTGTTTATGCTTTTGAGAAATTTCGACCCTACCTTGTCTTGTCGAAGACCATAGTGTATACCGACCATTCTGCCCTAAAGTATCTTTTGGCAAAGCAAGATGCTAAGCCACGATTACTTCGGTGGGTTCTCCTCCTTCAAGAGTTTGATGTTACTATTCTTGACAAAAAAGGAGCAGAGAACCTTGCTGCCGATCATCTGTCTAGACTTGAGAATCCCCATCAGAGTGTGCTCGAGAAAAAGGAGATTACGGAAACATTTCCTCTTGAGACACTTGGGATGGTTGCTAAGAAAGACCCGAACACCCCATGGTTTGCCGACTTTGCAAATTACCATGCGGGAAATTTCATCGTGAAAGGGATGTCGTCCCAACAAAAGAACAAGTTTTTCAAAGATGTTAAGCATTATTTATGGGACGACCCCTATTTGTTTAAGATTTGTGCGGATCAAGTAATCCGGCGGTATGTTCATGGACAAGAGGCTATTGATATTCTCAATGCTTGCCATAACGGACCCACTGGTGGCCATCATGGTGCAAGCTACACCGCTAAGAAGGTTTTTTATTCCAGATTCTATTGGCCGACCATATATCGAGATGCTCATGATTTAGTCAAATCTTGTGATTCTTGCCAACGTCAAGGGAAAATTTCACAGAAGGATGAAATGCCACAAAATGCTATTCAAGTCTGTGAGATTTTTGACGTGTGGGGCATCGATTTTATGGGGCCATTTCCATCATCTAGAGGAAATAAGTATATCCTCGTGGCCGTCGACTACTTGTCTAAATGGGTTGAAGCGAAGGCGCTCCCCACCAATGACGCCCGAGTGGTTGTTAAGTTCTTGAAGAATTTGTTTTCCCGATTCGGAGCACCTCGTGCTATCATCAGTGATCGCGGTACCCATTTCTGTAATGAACAATTTGCTAAAGTTATGGCTAAATATGGAGTTACCCATCGTCTTTCTACCGCGTATCACCCGCAAACGAGCGGACAAGTTGAGGTCTCGAATCGTGGTTTGAAAAGGATTTTAGAAAGAACCGTAGGAGAAAATCGAGCTTCATGGGCCGATAAGTTAGATGATGCATTATGGGCTTTCCGCACCGCTAACAAGACACCCATCGGGTGCACCCCATTTAAGTTGGTGTATGGAAAAGCTTGTCACTTGCCCATCGAGCTCGAGCATAAGGCATTCTGGGCCTTGAAACATGCTAATTTTGATCTTAAGACCGCGGGTGATCACCGAAAAGTTCAATTGAATGAATTAAACGAGCTTAGGGATCAGGCCTACGAGAATTCTTTGATTTTAAAAGAGAAGACAAAGAGGATTCATGATGCTAAAATCAAAAACCGCGTTTTCAACGTTGGTGATCAAGTTCTCCTCTTTAACTCTCGATTGAAGATATTCTCGGGCAAACTCAAATCCCGTTGGTCCGGACCATTCACCATCGCTCAAGTTTTCCCTTATGGAACGGTGGAGCTTTCTCAGCCCGATGGCCCAAATTTCAAGGTGAATGGTCATCGTGTGAAACATTATTTTGGAGGGGACATTCCATCTATGGTTGTCCCGGATCTCCAAACTTTCTTCCCCATGGACAAATGAATTCGGGGATCGAGTCAAGCTAGCGACTCGGTAATCAAAAACAGTAGCGCTTCGTGGGAGGCACCCCATGCTTATCCATCTATCTTCTTTCTATTTTCTAATAAGTGACGCGAAGGGGTCTGCCTCTTTGATTTCTCGTGTTTGGTTGTTTGTGATGTTGTGTAGGATTTTCCCGATATGAAGACTCTCGTGCTCGAAGTTTGTCATTTTCTCTACTCGAGTTTCATGATCGATGCTGATGGAAATCCGATATCCTAATCTTATCGACTAACGTTTATCTTCTAGCATACTTAATAAACGGCTTTTAGATTTTCGTTGATACCCTTGCTTTAAACGTTGAGGACAATGTTTCGTTCTAGTCTGGGGTAGGGTAATCTTCGATTTGATTTGACCGCACTTGCTTATTTTTGTTGTGTTTCTCTCGCAACCCCGTTTTTCCTTAAAAATGAAAATTTGTGCAAAAATGAGCAAAATTAAAAAAATTTTGAAGCTTTTGTTAAGTCTTTTTGATTGAAAAGCTTTGCTAGTCTCTTAGATAAGAAGCTATAAAATGCGAATTCTAGCTCACAAGGCCAAGATTTTGCAAGTTTCCCTGAGTGATTTTAAATATGCATAACTTGATTTCATTAGACGAAGCATTTGCTAAGTTAATATATGTTTTGACACCTTGTTGACTTTCCGCTGGTGAGAGTAGGAATAGAATTCTGACTTGACCGGGCGTGTTGAGCCCTAGCTTGTTCCCTTAACCATAGATAATCTAAAAATTATCGGCTAAGCATCTGCGGATCTCATTATTTGGGATTTTAAATTTGCAGAGATCGAGAAATGATAGAGTTACTTATGAGTTTAGATGCTAAGCGTGGAGTAGTTGGTTCTCTTTAGAGCCCATCGAAGGTACTTATGGCTTTTTGTTCCCACAAAATTGTTTCACCCCATATCTATCTAATAATAATTAGAGATGTTGAGTTTTTGGCGATAGTTAGTTCTTTATCTTCTTAAAGGAATCTTTGTTTTAAAAATTGGGTACACATCAAGGATCCGTAATAAATAAGAAATCAGTGATAAGTGATAAAGTAATAAGTAAAGTTGTGAGCTGCGGTGTCGAGATCGGACCCTTGGATCTTTAGCCGGGATTGAGTGAGGTCTTAGCCTAGCCAGTCGGGATCCTCATTTCATGAAGCCTATAGTCTTGGAATTACCCCGTGAAGCTCCGTAGTTCATAGCTCATACACGTAAAAGTCTAAGTTCTATTCCAATAAAAATTCCTTGATGTGGACCTCATTTTTGGGACAATGGTTCTTGAGAGAAGATGGATAACTAATTAGCGACTTAGCTTTATATCTTTATCGGATTAATTCTTATCGAAACGAGAATTTGAAGAAATTCATTTCTCACAAAAATAAAAAAATCTAGAGGCAATAGGAAAATGGGAACAAAAGGTAAGTACACAAGTAACTTCCATGGGTAGTGTTAGCATCTAGAATCATTTGTAACAATGATTTCGGTTTTACGCTTAGTTTGGGACTTGTGAAAAAATCAGGGACGATGTATTCTATCCGTATGGTCACTTCACGCTGTGTTGTGTTTTCTACTCCGTGATCCTAACGTGTCGTTTGAAAAATGTTGGAGTTATTGATCGACATGAAAGTTCAACAAACCTTCATTCATAATCGGAATGTGCTTAATCGTGATATCTATATATGTGAATTAAAAGGTAAACGGGGCGTTTTTAGAATCAAGGCTTTCTTAATCTCTTTTGAGGAATCTCTACTTCTTCTCTTATAATTGGTTTGTCTGAACTGTTTTAAGTTTCTTACGGTTAGTCATTCACAAGTGGCTAGCTTGTGTGAGATAACTTGACGGTTTGGACATATCAATGGTTTAGTAGAAAGAGATTGAAATCCTTGGTTTTAGAAGCGTGAGTTGATTGCATTGCGTGAGGACACGGCAATAGTCTCGTCTGGGGTATTTTGGTATGTGCTAAAACACATACCTTTTTGTTATCAAAACTGACCCAAAATAACCAAGAAAGAGCCGTTTATTGCTAATATTTGTGGTTTTCTTGAGTTTGTGCTTGTGCAGGTATGGATATGTAAAAAACGCGCAAAAAGGAACCAAATCAGACGTAAATCCGAGCACGAGAGATTAAGAGAGCTTAAGCTGAGCCGGAAGGTCAGAATTATGCATTTATGAAGATTTCTAATCTCTGAGGATGATTTGTGAAGATTTGATCAAAGTTTGAAGAAATGTCAGAAATGGTCCCTGAACTTTCAGCAAATGACAGAAAACACCCTCAAGTTTCAAAAGTTGCAAATTTAGTCCCTGGTCTATTGAAGAATGGCAAATTCAGTCCTTGAAGAGAATTTCAGAAATTACATGTTTGGTTCCTTGGAATTTCGGCTTTTACATGTTTGGTCCCTATGGTTACTAGTGGGTCTAATATCAATCCATTATCACATTATCCAAGTCCAAATCCACTTAACAACCTTCGGCCCAAAACAAATCTAATACCCGGTCCAATAAATAACTAAGCAACCCGGCCACCTTAATATCTTACCCATTTACTCACATAAACCTGACCTTTAACCCAAGTCAAAGCTACTAGACCCGGTCAACAACAATCAAATAATTATATTATAACCAAACGCGCCCAAACAGTGTCCCCTCCCCTGTCTCTCCCAAATGCACCCATTCACCTCCCTTTTCACCACCATTTACCAATCCCAAACACAAACCTCGTACTTAGCATCTATCAAAACCTTATCCCCAGCTGACTTTTTAGATATATCTGCTTACGTGGACAAATGGAAAGCTATCATTGGACGCGACACCTCATCAAAGGAAATGGAGCACTCTGATTGGATAAGGTGACAATGGATGATTTGTGTGGCTCAAAATAGCTTCTAGGTTCTTCCAACCAGGGATCCCAAGACCTCCATTCAGCTATAAAAGGACCCTTTAGGCTCACAATGTAATTGGTGTAGTGTAGCATCATTTCCTTTAAAATTTAGTTTATGTTTATTGTATTTTCAAGCTTTCAGTAGTTTAATGTTATATTAAAGTTTTTAATTTCAATATCTTGTACTCTCTTTTCAGTTTTAATAAAAAGTTTCCAAGTCTCTTCTTTGATCTTGCATTTCATGATTTGAAAAATAAAGAAACTGTTTTTAAGATTGAAATAAGCTCATACAACCTGTCTATAGCTTTTGTGAGCTTATTTGTGTTTCCTTGTTCCATCTAAATCATTTACATTCACATAAAAGGTCAGTCAACGAAAGTCAAACTGGTCCCTCATTTGGTTTGAAAATGGATAAGGGTTGATTATGATGCTAGATTTGGTTG
This sequence comes from Chrysanthemum makinoi, assembly GCA_910596185.1. Taxonomy (NCBI): domain Eukaryota; kingdom Viridiplantae; phylum Streptophyta; class Magnoliopsida; order Asterales; family Asteraceae; genus Chrysanthemum; species Chrysanthemum makinoi. Next base: position 106,396,640 of record OU343222.1, on the reverse strand, counting down.
TTGGTTGATGTTTTACATTGGGTTCATACTGTTACTCTGCCCAAATTTGGTTGGAATAACCAAGTGAGTAATCATTTTCTTCTTCTCAACTGTTTTGATTAATGATCATGTGCATTGATGTTTGGTGCTTGGTTTACTGTCATTTGATGCTCTCAGATTTCAATTGCTTAGCTGTTATAATCAATGCATAAGTAGGTTTAGGTTTAGTTGCTTGGTTTGCTTTTTAAATCTGTTAAAGGGGTGTTTGGATTAGCATTTAAAATGAGCTAGAGGTGAAAATATAAGAGTAGTTAGGTTGTTATAAGTTTGCTTTAGTCATTTACATTCAAATCTGTCTCAAGCCTGCATAAATTTTCATCATAAGTCAAAATAATTTGGTAACTGCTCTTATTAGCATACCTGTTAAAATCAGTCACTGGAATCAATTCATGTGGGTTAAAAAGTTGATAAACTAGCTTGATAAACTTTCATTTCATCAAATTATATCCTAATCAGTCCAACATTTGCTTTTAAATCTCACCAAAGTCAAAATACCAAACTGTTTCAAAAAGTCAAAATGGGGTAAAAACCAGTTTATGCAAAACTTGCAGCAGTTGCACAAGGTTTAATACAGGTTGTTAGAGTCTCATATTTGGTCCAGTGATAGTCAGCTAGGTGGTCTTTAAGACCACATTTCTGTTTTTGGCTTAAGCCCTCCTGATAAGCTTGAGATTAAGCTCAAAGTAGGTACCTGTTCACTGTTTGCTGTTTAAAATCAGTAGTTTATAATCCATAGCAGACTGCTTATTTGAGCTTAGGAGTAGCTATATTTAGTTGATATTAGCTTATTTCAGTATAATATAGCTTAATTAGAAGTTTGGTGGCTTAATTTGTCAATTAGCTTATTGAAAAGTGCTTATTCCATACCCATTTACACTGCAGCCCTTAATTCTCACACATAAGCACCTTATTTGATATTTTTCATAGAACCAGAATAAGATTTTAGCATTTTCCTGAATTTTTCATTAATTTTGGTCACTGTTTGCTATTTTTTTAGATTTAAAATAGTTTTTAATCACTTTTAATTAGCTTTAATTGCAATTAATTAAGAAAAAGTTCAAAAAAATAATTTTTCAATTTTCCCAGTTTAAGAAAAATATAAAAAGCATAAAAAAGATTTTTCCTTATTTTTCCCCTTTTATTTGGTATTTTTCACAATTTAAATTAGATTAAAATAGTTTTAAATTAGTAGAAAATAGAAAATTAATCTGAAAAATAAAAAAATAGTTTTGAAAAGTCTCTTATGATATTTTAGATTTTATAAAAGTAATTCCATATTTTTCTCCTTAAATTTCATATTTTTTAGAATTTTAATTTAGTTTAAATAGTTAAAAATTAGTTTTTAATTTATATAAAATCCAGAAAAATCCAAAAAAAAATAGTTTTAATTCTAAATTACATTTATAGAGTAAAAGTAATTTTAGGCATTTTTAGGATATAATTTAGACGTAGTTGCATTTTAATTACGTTTTATTAATTACGTTTTAGTTATATTCGCACTTAGGATTTCCCGTAGAATAGATTTCCTTAATTACTTTCCCCATTCCCGTAGTTTAATAAAATCAAAATCAAACAAATCAAAACATCGAGCATTAAATTCCAAACCAAGAACGACGTTGGCAATTCACGCCTCGTTGGGAAACGATTCGGGTTGATTAATCCGTATACACGATCACACACGGGATTTGATTTATTATTCTTTTTCCTAAAGGAATTTGAATCTGTCTTCGTGATTATTTTTGATATCGATATTGAGGTTTTATCCACACACATTACCCCTAAGCCTTCATTATCAAAGAATCAGTGTCCGAATCGTTTTAAGTTTCTTACGGTTAGTCATTCACAAGTGGCTAGCTTGTGTGAGTAAACTTGACGTTGTTTTGGATTCTGTCAGAATCAAGATTCCAAACCAAATTTGTGTTCTCATCATATTTTCTGCTAGATTCTTTAACGAGCATCTTCACAGCCTTTTCAAGATCCGTCACTCTCCCATCAATGGGTTTATCAAACTTGTGTTTAACCATCTTCACTTCTTCAGTCAGGGATTGCATCTCTACTTCAAATTCCTCCAGATTCTTTATCACTGATTGTATCTTTATAGGGTCTTCATCCCGTTCTTCATTACATGATGACGAATGGAGCGCAACTTCCTCAACTTTAATCCATCCTTTATCAGAAGTCATTAAAGGGATAGGTTCTTTAGAGTCTAACAATTGGCGAGTCTTTATGTTCAACCCGTTGTAGAATATTTGCAGTTGCTCGTGTTTGTTGAGTTTATGTTCGGGGCACTTCAGGATGGCTTCGCTAAATCTTTCCCAAGTTGTAAATAGAGGTTCATTGTAGACTTGGCTAAATCTCCTAATTTCATCGACCTGTTGAAGGATTTTTGCAGGGGTTTGGTATTCCTTAAGAAAAGCCTTCTTAAATGCGTTCCATGTTGTAATAGATCCCGATGGAAGTTTCTTTAACTAATCTCTAGCTCTTCCTTTTAGGGTAAAAGGAAAAGCCCTCATCATAACATGATCTCTTGAGACTCCAGGTGCATGAAATAAATATGTGATCTCACATACCTTTGCGATGTGTTCGTGTGCTTCTTCGTCTTTGGTTCCATAAAAGCAGCATCTTTTCAGTTCATCAAGACAGAGTCCCCAAAATTCGAATTTAACATTTTCTTCAAGAGCTGGAATGGTGATCCCCTGTTTACTTTTAGAGGTGGTGAGATAATCGTTCATATTAAGAGTCATAGTATCAAAACAAAACTTAAATAAAAATCCTAATATAACTCCCCGGCAGCGGCGCCAAAAACTTGATGCAGGTTTTACTGACCAGGTCTTAATATTTATAGTGTCTCGCTATACCTATGGTCTACCTTAATGCACTAACGGGCAGTGTACCCGGTCGAGTGTAGTGTAGTAAATGGTAAAGCCGAGGTCGTCCCAAGAGCTATGTGTTTTGGATTATTACTAAGTCTAATTGTCACAGAATTATAATGGTTTCGATAAGGATTTAATTAATTAAACTACTAATGCAGAATAAAAAATAACAGCAAATAAATGGTAAAGGGAAATCAATAGAGGAATAGTGGTGCTAACCTAGTCAATCCTCCTAGGAAGTTATGTCTACGTCTACCTACTTCCAATTACTTCAGATGGGGTCAAATTCGAGAGGACAGCATTTGGTCAATTCGCCCTAACCTATCCGCAAAGATGCCACCACAGGAGAAATCAGGCGCACCGTCATAAGTCCTGTTGTTCCTGGTCCCCTAAGCCGAGTCATTAAGTACCGCTACATGCTAGATTCTAAATAGTGAGTGCCCGGCCGTTAGGAACTTAGACACTACACCCCCCAATTCTTACGTTCATCCAAACGATAGGTGATCAGTTGGTCAAATCACACAAGTAGAAAGGGTCGTCAGTGGGTCATATCTTACCCTTCCCGTCTCAGTCCGCTCACCTAGGGTCAGTTGGTCATATCTCCTAGGCAATTGGCCTATATCGCCATTCAAAACTACCGAACCAAGGGTGACTACCAAAGAACTATGCATGCATACACTTAGAAATAATTGTACGGAAGTAAAGGTAAACGCAAACAAAACAATTAAGGAATCATAACTAGGCTAGCACCAAAGGGTGCTTAGCCGCTCATATTAATCATGCAAATCAATTCAATATTCAAAGGTAAGAAATACATGAATTGAAAGTAAAATAAATAATAAACGCTAAAGCTTATCGTAATGGTGTGACTTCTCCCTTGGAAACAGCTCCGTATGCTTCCCTAGACCTGCCTTGAGCTTTTTCCCACGTTCTCAGAGTGTTGTGTGTGGAATGGGATGCTTTGAAATGCTGGAATTCGTGGGGTATTTATAGGCCGTGCGGGTTACGGTGTAACCAATAGAGGAGTTACGCCGTAACCTTCTATTTCCTCGTAAACGCACTAGATCTGCTAGTTACGTCGTAACCTTATAAGGGGTTACGCCGTAGTCTTCAATAAACTTTGTTACGTCGTAAGTGATGCAGTAGTTACGGCGTAAGTATCAGCGGCGTGGAACCTCTTATGACCTAATGGAGTTACGTCGTAACCTTTGGGAAGAGTTACGCTGTAATCTCTTGATAAGTTGGACTTCTGGGTCACGCAATAGTTACGGCGTAATGTGAGAGACGAGTTACGCCGTAACTTCTTCCAAATAAGCATACTGTGATAAATCTTTAGTAATGTTTCCATTTTCGCGTCTCTTTAGCTCTAATGCTCGTAATTTACCTGAAAGTGGAAAACAATGGAAAACAAGCGTAAATCCATATAAATGATATAAATAACGAGCATTATCGGGGGGAATTGACACTTAATATTCAGGACTATTTGATGTTATCACATATATTCTCAGATGCAACTCAACGTGTAGAATATCATACTTCTTCTCCCCCTCAAGAATTGCATACGGAGATGCCATTCTTGATTAAACAAGTGAATATCTTTAAAATGAAGTCTCTTCACACTTCTCCCCCTCAAAGGTTGCAAATGATGTCGCCATCGCCATTTTAATTGAGCAAGTGGAATAAGAGAACTAGTAATGATAGTCCGGTTCACTTGATAACTGAAAGCGCATGGAAAAAGTATGAAGCATGTTGATGAGAATGGTCATTAATGAGAAGATTTCTCTTCTTCCGAAGATAATGCGCACTGAAGCGTACACATTTCTTTTCTGTGAGGAACGAGGCTTGAACTGTTGTGTTCAAATGTCATAAGAAGATTTCTCTTCTTCAGAAGATAAAGCACACTAAAACGTACACTTTTCTTTTCTTTAGAGTACGAGGCTTGAACTGTTGTGTTCAAACGTCATAATCTCTCTTTTCTACCTCTCTTGGCAAAACTTGTAATTAATCCCATTATCATTCAGTAGGCTCTTTGTCATGACAGCTGATGGAGAAAACCCAATATGATGAATTTGACCCTGAAGTAAAACACCCCAAACTCGTGACTTAAACTTGAACATGTGTAACAAAGAGCGGTGCCGAGACTTCATCCTCCATTGAATCTCTAAGTACTCTATACTCTTCATCCAACCAACCATCAAGTATACGATGTACATCACCTCTTGAAAATCCACAATTGAATGTGACACTGAGCACCACAACGTAACTCCTTAAAGTGATAGTTATTTTGTGGTGGTCAGAGCCCAATTCCTCCAAGTGGTAAAAGAAAAGGAAAAAGTCACCCAATAATAACTAAATTTCCAAGTCTTCATTTTTTATAATAAGCTCAAACAAAGATCTTGAAGAATCATCATCCAACCATCCCCGATACCTTCAGATACTAAGTACACTCGCCCGTGATATTTCACTTCAACCTCAATTAAATAATACTGAATTAACGCGGTTGTCACATCTTGCGGTGAAAAGTTTAAATCTAGCCTCATTTTATGTTTTAAGTGAACTATGATAATTGTTTCATCCCGACCATGGTTAAAAGCACATAATCCCGTAAAACTTTGAAATAACCAAACTGCCATGAAGAATATCCAAACACACATCCAATTCATGAAGTACACCCTTTTATCCCTTCTTCGAAGTAGAAACCGTAGCACCAGCATCAGATAAGATCCCGAAATACACTTTCCTTTCTCCAGGATGGTTCCATTATCACGGGATTTTACAATTCTATAGTTTAAACCGAGAAATAGTTTCTTTCGCGGGATTTTACAAAACTAAGAATAAACCGAGAGATAGAGCCGGAAATGCACTTTACTTACACCGGGATGATTCCATTGTCACGGGATTTTACAAATCTTTGATTTAAACCGAGAAATAGTTTCTTTCGTGGGATTTTACAAAATCACGACTAAACCGTAAACAATGTCTGCTTGAATGTGTTATGACAACTTAGTTTTCGGTGAATATCTGTTTTAGGGGAACATGCAGCGGTTCATCAGCGATTCTTTCTCTATCATCATCAAAAATTCTTAACCCATATGTAGATAACTTCACAAACCATACTAAGTCGAGTAGTATACATTACTTCCCCCTGAGGTTGACCGTAAAACATCAAAGTACACGTTTCTCCCCCATGATGGAAACATCTTGAAAAATCATGAGTGAGGATTCTCGAAAGATTTTGCTCAGACTGTGAAGTATCATTGACGTTTTGTAGCGAAGGGTATTCTATGAGAATTGCTGATCATAACTCATCCAATAAACTCTTTGGTAAAGACATCATCCACATATTCTGTAGGCTATTACTGTGACTACTTGAAAAAGTAAACCCGATATACCAGATTTGAAAATGAAGTAGAATTTCCCAGATTTGTTACTTAAGCTTGTACTAATCCCTGTGAAAAAGAAACAGTGTACCCAATGTACAAAACCTCTTAACATATCCTCAACTGCGTGAGACACTAAAGTGATAGTTACGTTGTGGGTTAATCGAGAAAGAATCACAAAAGTAACTAAATAGCCAAGTCTTTATCACATTCTTTAAATGCCCAAACAAGTCATCTTCGCGAAAGGGTAGAAAGAAAGACGACGAAATAAGTAAACGCGCCCGGAAAACCTCACTTCAAATTCAAATAAGAGATACCGTACAAATAATTCCGTAGTCAACCTTTTCCAGTAAGCACTTTAAGCCGTGACAAAATACCCTTCGTGAAAATGCATAAACCAAAGTACCATGCCTCATAACGCATCAAATCTCATCATCACCCCAAATCATATCAACAAATCTCTTCAGTATCAGCGCTCTTATAGTCATCAAACGTAAAAATGAGACTTTTGTGATATGTCAACAATAGTGGCCTATTTGATTTGTTAGAATACACGAGCCAAAATCAAAAAATCATGAGACCCAATTTAATGTTGATTACAGCCCATCTAACAAGAACCCATACGTTCCATTCATACTTTGCCAATCCCTTTCATACTCGGCCCATGAGATCAAGTCTAAATACATAATCCAACTATTACAACTTCTACAATCTCATGCGTTACCCTAACATCACACATATACCAATCTCAAATGAATAAGGTTCGGTTTAAATCATTTGGGCAACACTTCACAGTTTGGGATTATGCGTATAAATCAGATTGGCCCAATATTAGAAAAAGATAAGGCTCGGCCCATGAAAAGAACGCTAACATCAGAATGGCCCATTGCAACACACACACCGGATGCATATCAAATTTGTCCAATTCACGGAAGTATATAACACCCATCCTATCCCTAATTTATCTCACAAAACCAAACCCTAATCATATCTCATCCGCCTCTTTCTCTGACTAAATCACATACAGCAATCTCAAACCCTAATCCTACTCACTTCAAACAAACCCTAATACATAATCGTATAACCTCCGCCCCCTAATCATTAGTAAACAAATCCAAACATAACACTTCACTATAATCAGCCCCTTAATATAACGATATACTCTAAATCTCCCATCAGACCCTCGCCACAGGGATGGCTTGAGGCTTTGATTCGCCACAGGGTTGGCTTGAAGATAGGACATGGCTTCACGATCATTGAAAAATTACGAGTAGGTTTAAATTTGCTTCTTCTTGTTTAAGTTTCTTAAATAACGAACAAGTGGACAAGAAATAACATGTTTGATATTTTCTTTTCATTGTTGTTTCGGATAGTACATGAAGCGAGTCTTCATAAGAGATCAATGATGATAAGTCTATTTCGTGTATGAATCTTGATAGTCTTGATGTTCTTTTGTATCACACGAAAAAAGATGGTCTGAGGTCTCGTGAAAATTTATCCTTTTGATAGTCTGAGGTTATATCATCAAAAAGCATACCAAACCTGAGTTGGGTCTTGATGATCTTAACCAATCCTTGATGAAATCTGAGATCGTCTTTTCTTGTATGATTTTGTGATGGTTGAGATGATACTTTGTAATGATAATATTTGAGGCTTGATGAGGAAGATCTGTGATGAGTCGTTAAATATGCAAAGATCTATAAGATCTTGAATTCTCAAAAGAGAATCGAAGCAAACATTAATCACAACAGAGATCTGTTTAAGTAATATTTGTATTGAGTATTTAGCTTAGTATGGTTTTGGAATTTGATTAAGGTCATGATGTCGAGTCAGTTGAGATCTGTTGATGTTGAGTAGGTTAAGTATGATCTTAAATTAACTGCTTTGAGTCACAAAATGCTTTAGCCCTTGTACTTTATACAAACCGCTTCACAACCTGTCCTCAAACCGCATCTGCAATTTTTGCTCAAACCGCATTCAATAATGGGTCAAAATGCATTATTTATGTGACAAACCGCTTCTTTTTCTTATCAAATAACTTTCAAAAAAGCATTTTAGACAAATCGCTTCTTTACATAATCACACAAACCGCTTTCTTATCAGCACAAATCGCTTTTGACTTTTTGACCTGATATTTAGACAAAACGCCTCTTGCATTGACCAATAATAGACAAATTGCTTTTGACTCAAAAGTCAAACCGCTTCATAAAGGCACAAATCGCTTCTGGTACATTGCATCTGGACAAAATTGTGACAAACCTCTTTGAGGCACAAACCGCTTATACATGACTCAAACCGCAAATAACAACATCGAATCTGGACATAAATACAAATCGCATCAGAAATCCTTAACAAACTATATAGAAAATCAGTTTTCAAAAACGCATTTATGAAAACCCAAACTGACTCGACATAACCAGAATTGCTATCAATATTCATTAAAAACCATCCAACTGTAAGCACCATAAAAACCAGATTCACAACAGCTTAAAACATCAAACAGTGTACACATCACATCAAAACAGAGTACCAAGCCAAGTATTAAACCACATCAACAAACAACACAAACCGCATATAAAAACCGTATAAAAAACCATACAAATCATCAAAACAACAAAACCGAGGCTCTGATGCCAATTGTAGGATCGTATATTTTATGTTGTTTAGATGATTCGGGTGGTCTAGGGAGATGATTAAACAAGAATGCCATCTTAGAGAGATGAAGAGAGGAGAGGGTATTTCTAGAGAGAGAAATAATCAAAAAATGTAATGTTAGATTAATGAGAAGCACCACCCTTCCCTTAGTAGGAAGGGTATTTATAGTTACAAACTAAACGCCCTCCTGACGGGTTGTGAATCAGGCATACAATGGGTAAAGACCCGTCCTTCCTCCACGGTGTTGCTCTAAACTAATCTACGCTACTAACTAACTAATTAACTACTAAATAATGTAAATAACGGCATGTCTACGAGCTAACATATGCTAGACCATAATTGGGGTGACCGACACTTTCACATGGAATTTCCAATTCCTAACATAACTTTCACAACAATCCCTCAATAAACTACTAAAATCTACAAAAACAGCAAAGTGTTCATACTGTAGAATAAATATTCGTGTTTTTAGGGATACCATTATAACATTCTACTGAAAGTATACATACGCATTCTACTGAATGTGTATGTATCACTGGTGATATAACACATAAGCTAAATGTTAAATCAAGTACACCGCATATATTCAGGGTTTTATCACAGTTAATTCTTCTAAATGAGACATGCTTATACGTTACAATATACCTTTAATTTTATGAATCTCTGGAGATGGAGTCAAAAATTTGATTGACGACAGAACAACATTTACTCACAGTAAATATTATATCATCAAAACTTTTAGCAAAAAAAAAGTTTAACTATGATTACAAAACAATAACAATAAAATATCAAAAGTGATACTATACATGACATATAATAAATCTTAACAAGTAAACAAAAAAAACTATCAAATAAACAAAAATTTCACAAGTGATAATACAAATATCACTAGTGATAATACATATGTACAGTTCAACTTCAAATATCACTAATGATACTACACGTATGATACTTTTCACTCACACATTTCATCAAACACTTGGTGTGCATCCATGTATACAAAGTGTTTTACTCAGAAACTCAACCAAATTTAAGCACTAAAAAATACAACCAAAAGCATGTCACAATCACAATAAAAATCACACCAAAACAAATTTATTTTTCTGTATTTTATAACAAAATTCATCAATTTACTATAACAATCCCTCAATAAAACTCAAACAAGTACATAATCATCACATGCATCACACAGTATCACATCAAAAATCAACAAAAAAAATACACAAAAATCTTCATAAGTAGCAATAATATTCATAAATAAATACAAAATCACTAGAGATTCTAATAAAACATCTAAATGATTAGTCGGAAGCATCATACCTTCATCTCGAGACCCAATAGGTACATTTTTAACCTTTTTTTTGTGGATCTGCTTCTGCACTCGATGATTCTTTCATTTTTGTGTTTTTTCTTTGATTTTAACGGTTACAAGTAGTTGATTTTGAATTTTTATGGCATTTTTTTATTTTGGTTAAAGAGAGAAAGTGCAGATTTTGTTGATAGAGAATTTGGAAAAGTGAAAGGTGGGGTGGGATTGGTGGGGTAAGTTTGCTGAATTGGCAGGAGTGGTCCTTCCGTGTTTTTTATTATTAAAAGATGTCTTTTTAATACAACGGCCCAGATGCAACCATTGGTATATAGTGGATTGTCAGTATCTAAAATAAAGCGCCTCAAATATTACTCCTTCCATTAATTGTCCATGTTTCTATATTTTATGTCTCAAAATTATTATCTATTTCTAACTTCAATCAATAAAAAAAATAAAAAATAAAAAATAAGAATGATATTTGATTGTTTGATGACTACAGTACTCTCACATTTATTAAACTACTAGCAAGGTACTCATGTGTTGCGTTAGCAACCGGCGGGTACTTTGAAATAAAATCTTTTGGTGAATGATTTATTCTAATTTATTATATTTTTTTTATAATAACTTTATATAAAAAATTTCATGTGATGTATTTTAACTCTTTAACTAATGACAACGTTTTTCATTATACAATTGTGATAATAAATTTTTTAGTGAGCAATGTTTTTCGTTGTTGAAAATATCTATTTGATTTATATAAAGCTAAGTTTTATAGATACGGATGTTAAACAAATATGTGAAACCGAAAAACCGAGCCGACCCGCTCAATCCGAAACCGCAAAAAATAATAACTAAGAAATCAAATCCGAAAGAACCAGAAATCGGATAAACCCAATTATCGCTGTTTGATTTCGGTTTTTATTTTTGAATATGAGCGGTTACCCGAATCGAACAGTGTTTTAAATACATGTAGTTTTAAACAAATTGAAACTGAATTAGAAATATGTGCAGTAAAACAAAATATAGAGAAAAATATTTTGTAATTTTAGCTTTATTATTTGTGTTTCTTAAATTGTTGTTTTTGTGTTTGAATAGTTTGTATAATATGCTTTATTATTTGTATTGGTGACATTAAATGCAGGAATTGTGTTTAAGTTAGTTGTAAAAATGTTTGATAATTTATATTTCATATGTAAGAGTTGTTTTAATAACTGCATTAATTTTATTTATTAAACAGTTAATTGTATGTAATTAATGTAAAAGTTATTTGTACATAATGCTTTATAACATGTCTAGTTGAAATTTAAGTTTTTGACGTAATTAATGTTAGAAAATTTTGTTTAATTTGATTGTACTTGATGCTTTATTTCTTGTATTGCTGAATTTTAAGATATTCAACTATTTTAATGCATTTAATGCCCAAAAAGAGTTTTATGCATTATAACGTAGTAAAAAATGTTTCATATTTGAGGAAATTAATATTAAAACAAAAAGAATATTGAATGTGAAATCGTTTAAATTGATTGTACTTGATGCTTTATTTCTTGTATTATTGAATTTTAAGATATTCAACTATTTTAATGCATTTAATGCCCAAAAAGAGTTTTATGCATTATAACGTAGTAAAATATGTTTCATATTGAGGAAACTAATATTAAAACAAAAAGAATATTGAATGTGAAATCATATTATGTAAATGTATAAATGCTATAATTATGTATATAAAGAGAATACAACTAAGAAAATGTATAATCTGCAATATTGTATATGACTTTCACAAATATGTTTCATTGTCGTATTATTATCGTCTTCAACTTGATGATCTTAATATGGAGCAATGGCGCTTTATCTAAAGTCGAGGAACTCAAAAAGAGCAACTTTTTGGATTTGTACGCAATTTACATCACGGATGGAGATGTCGATAACTTGATGGCTCATTGCAAGTCAGGAGATGATGATTTGGGTGATAAGAAGCTCACACCGAATCAATATTTCCATTGGATGTTTCGCATGAATGTTGTTTTAACAACAGTTTTCACTTGTACTTATCGTTGGATGGCGCCTGACGATACAGAATTAAAGAGTGTCACTTTTAATGCTTTTGACATAGAAATATCTATTTTATGTGGGGATAAGTACTCCATAAATAGATGTTATTGGTTAGTAAGAAAAGATGGTTTTTATTTTTCTACAGATGATCAGAAACCATTTCCTGATGGTTGGAAGTTAATGCATACATGGTGAAATATGCATGCTTGAGTTAACTGAATAAGAAAATATAATTCTCAGAACTTGTAATTCGTTTTCTTTTTTGAAGCTTTATATATTAAAAACCAGGAACTATAAGATTAAAAATGTCTAACTTGATTTCATTGTTATATTTCTGTTCCGGTGTAATTCAGTTTGAAACCATGTTGTGAAAAATATTGATAATAAAATATTAGGTAAATTGCAAAAAATGTTCTTGTGGTATATTGATTTTGCATCCTATGTCACTCTCAAACTTTAATTACAAATAATGTCATTGATGTTCACACTTTGCACAATTTATGTCCCTTTCACTAATGTTTGTTAACTTTTTCCGTTAGTAAAGGTCAAAGCTTTGCGAAATGACTAATATACCATCGTCTTCTTCCTCACTTAAGAACATCAACATCAAGCCCAGAAAAATCATTTCCAAATTCCATACTAAATATAGTGAAGGTTTCTATCAACCACAACTGATAACATCAATCGCAAAAGAAAAACTATGGCACAAAAATAACCATTCCCATAAAATTATTTATTGTGGTTGGTGTGTGTGGGCAGACCCGGATTTGGCTACGGGCCATGAGGGCGACGGCCCAGGGGCAGCCCAGAAGGGGGGCAGCAAGCTAGAGGCCCATATACATGTATACTATGTTAAAATATGGTCCATTTAAAAACAAAAGCCTGCTAAGTGCCACATTTTTGAAACGGAAGATACGTTTTACGGAATTGACGTGATTTAACATTTTTTGACTAAATCATTAAATAGACTAATATATTGGAATGGCAGTTTACAAATATAATTACAACTTAACTTCTATACTACATATAATAGAAAAATGGTTAAATCTTGAAAAGTGAGAAGTTAAAAGTCAAAGGTGAGAGAAATATATTATATAATTAATATTCTTATTAAAACACCCATTACTTAAAAGTACAATAATTTATTCACATTGTACAACCAATTAAAAGCATATCCACCAAATAAAAAATAACCAATTAAAACACTCCTTACTAAAAAGTACAATAAAAATTTTACAATGTACAATTTAAACAAGTTACAACATAATTCTAAATATAAAATAATTAAACACACTAATTAATATTATTTTTAAAACACCCTAAAATGAAAAGTACATGTTATTATACACACTATATAAATTAATAAAACACACAAAGCTTCATACAAGCTAACAAGTTTATTATACATATAGTTTTGAAAATCGGACCGGACCAACGGGTTCAACCGGAAACCGGTGTCGCCACCGGTTCGGCTAACCAATAACAGCCATTCGAAAACGAACTAGAGAGGACCCGTTGAAACCGATACAAACTGGTGAATCAGGTCTCATCGAGATATCGAGATCTATTTCTCCGGTTAATCGTCACGGGGTACCCGTCGCTGCAATGCGCGGGTACCCTGCTATACTATATATAAAGGAAAAACCAAAAAGTAAAAAGTGAAAATTTGAAACTATTAATACATGTCGAAAATCGGGTTGACCCGGGATGTTTCAAACCCGGCGGGTTGACCCTGTTTAATTTGACCTGTTTTGACCCAACCTGTCGGGTTGACTCGGTTTAAATCGACCCGTTTTTCGACGGGAACCGTTCAACCGGTTGAACCACCCGGGTCGAACCAAGTTTCAAAACATTATGTTTAATCCTCAAATCTTCAAACTTTTATTATTTTTCGTTTAGAACCCATAAACTTTTTTATAACACAAAACGATCTATCGTTATATAAATATATTATCTATATAATTTTTTATTCAAAAATGATTATAATGTTTTACAATTAAGAGAAAATATGAGCCCTTTAGTGCACATTTTACTTTTCAATAGGCTAAATACGCCCATTTGAAAAACAAAAAGATAAGGCTAAATGTGCCCAAATCTTTTACCAAATAGCGTGTGTTGTTAGTTTTTACGCGACAAATAACGTGTGTTGTTAGTTTTTATCTCATAACTGATGTAATGTTTACTTTCATTTTCATTAAATGTTTTTATATGTTATTTGATAGATGTTAAGAATTTTGTCTAGAATTTAGTTATCGTATAGTACAACCGTTTGCAATTGCATTTTCATCGGTTCACGTTCTATTTTAAACGCTACACAAAACACTCACCACAATATCACAAATCATTAATTATCTAACGCTATAAACCGCTGCCACTAGGCGCGGGTACTCGTCTAGTATATATCAAATACCATTATACAAAGATTCACGGAAGAAAGGAAAACGGTGGGCAAGGGGGCTTAAGGCTGTGAATTTGTGATCACGGGAAATAAGTTTTGAATTGGAAAGACTTTTAACAAACAACAGATCATCTTTTTTTCTCTTCATAAATTTGATCAGGTGATATTGTTCCGTACTTATTATTTTTGTTTGCGTAGAATAATATATAATTTACACTTTATATTGTCATGTTGCGTCGTTCACAACCGTCGGGTGCCCAAAATAGGAATCGAAAAAAAAAACTCAACAAGAATTAAAGCGACCTCAACACGGTTCTATGGATGGGTATGTTGTTAGAACGAAAAAAAATAATAATAATGTTGAAGAAAATAATGACGAGGTTAACGTTAATATAGATAATGAAAATCCTATAAATGATGAAAACCTAGAAAATGATAAGGTTAACGTTAATGATGATAATGAAAATCCTAAAAACAATGAAAATCTAGAAACTAATGAGGTTAATGTTAGCAACGATGATGAAAATCCAAATAATGAAAATCACGAAAGTTCTCAAGATTGTTATGTTGCCGGAGTTAATCAAAATATTTTTGACGTAAGAGTTTGGGATGGTTTATATTCAAATATTAAAGAGTTGCTTGTAGCGATTGTGAGTATTGAAAGTAGTTTTTTAGCAAATGTCGACTATGACAAGATAATTGATGTTTTTGCTTCAAGAAACGCACGAAGACATCGATTTAGATGATCAATTTTGTCGAACTTGTATTCGGAGTTTATCTCCTCAAATTGTATCGTTTTATTTAATGAATAAAAAAATCGGCGTGGGGATGAGCCGCCTGGCTTGACCAGGTTCCAAACCCCTAAAAAAATATGTTGTTTGTTTACAAGGGGCATATTCACTCGGTTCGCCCAGGGCATCCAAAATCTCAGGACCGGCCCTGTGTGTGGGCAAGGTACTAGTGCCAAATAACCGGATATGGAAGACTTAAAAATGTTATAAGTTGCAATAACATGATTGAAACCGCATAGTTGTATTCATACCTATAGTCATTATTTTCAATTTTCATTGATCATTTAGTAGTAGTAGTTAAATATCTAAAAGCTCAAAAATCATCTTTTAGGTGACGTTTGGTTCGTGAATTTGAAATTCTGAGAAATTTCAATTTCTGAGAATTTAGAATTTTGGAATATAAAATACTTCCGCGTGTTTGGTTGCCAGAAATTTATAGTATTTTGAAATATGTCCTAATGTTTGTTATTGTAAATTTTTTAGTAAGTCATGGATTTACTTTGATTCAAAAAAACAAAAAGGTAAAAATATATTTTTTTGTAATTTATAAAAAAAAATGTTTCATAGTAAATTGAAATTCTTCACTTTTGGAGTCATTCTAATTTGACTCATTTTGCTAATTTATGGAATTTTAATATCCTTCATTTGGCATACCAAACATATTATTTCAAGAAATTTAAAACAAATGCCATGAAATCCCCTCAATATACTCCAACCAAACGCACCCTTAGTTTTTTGGCGCGATCGAATCGAACAGTTCCCATTATAAATTCAAGAATTACCAACCTCTTTCTTCATTATCACTTCACAACAATGGCTACTTTTGTCCAATTCATCATCATCTTCCTCTATTCCATCACAGCCACCATATCCGCCACTCCCTACCTCCTATTGGAGGAACAACCACCACCTTCCTCACCACCATACAACATCTCAACAGTCCTAAACACCCTAGGCTTCCACCACATCTCCATCACAACAGCTAAATTGAATACATAGAAGTTGATGGTGGTTCGATGTTGATAATAGCACAACCAAACAACCTATATTCTCCGACGAACTCGTCATTGTAAGGGAAGTGATTTGGTAGTTAGATTTGCGTGGTGGTTGTCGTTTGATCGGATACCGTGGTCGTTGTGGTGGTTCAGTTTGACTAAACGATGTCTACAAAATAAAACCTAAGATCCGCAAAAAAGTGTTAATTTATTACTAATAAGTTGCTCATTTGAATTGAGCGCTGTCTATTTCTACAGTATCACTTACATTATGTATTGCAACAAATAAAGCTGCTTTTGTAATAAGCTCTACGAAGGTGATGGTGTGTGGTGGTAAAGGGTGGTGATGGTAGCTAGTGAGTGGTGGTGTTGGTTGTGTGGTGATAGAGGGTGGTGATGTTGGTTGGGTTTGTGATGTTGTGGGATAAAAATAAAGTTGCAAATTCAAAAGAAAATGAGAGTGGGGAAGAAGACGATGGCATAGTCATTTCACAAAGCTTTAATCTTGACTAACCGAAAAATAAGAAAAGTTAGCGAAAGGGACATAAATAGTGCAAAAGTGTGAACAACAATAACAGTTTTGTGTAATTAAAGTTTGGGAGTGCCATTGAATGCAAAATCAAAATACCACAAAGACATTTTTTGCAATTTACCCTAAAATATTTTAATAATCATAAAATTAATTAGAATACATCTTTTTTATAATAAAAGGACTATAAATTGGACAATTAAATCTTTGATGATTTTTTAATTGAGCAAACAACAGAGATTGATTTTGCCACATAAGCAAAATAGAGTCATCTCATTTGACAATAGAAAATCAAAATTGCAACAATTTAGTCAAACTGATCTAAGTTTCATCCAACAAACAAAAAATGTATACATGTATCAATTTATAAAAAAATACACAAAAAAATGAAAGGTTAATTAATAAAACTTTAGTTCTTAGTTTTTTAATAAATCATATAGATTTAAGTAAACTTGTTAGTTTCCACGTGTTTTTAATAAATACATAAATTTAATAAACTTTATGTTTTTATATATATAAAAACACATGTATTATTAAAATTAAATAATATACAAATGTACTATTAAAACTAGATAAAAGCAATTGTATTATTAAAATTTCATGTTTTTTTAATAACTTTATAAATGTGCATGCATAAGAATTTAGCATGCCAAGATAGAAGTTTATATTTTTAAACAATTATATTATTAAAGTTAGATAATATAGAATTCTTATGAACAAATAATCAAAATTTAGATATATCGTGACTGCATCATTGGTATAAGTTTTGTGCATCAACTATGATGAAATAACTTATAATCGTGATTTATCATACTGATAATTGTGATGCAGTAACTTATATACATGATGCATCAAGACTTATAATTGTCATGAACTAGAACATTTTTTGCGGGAATATGTTTTTTTCTCAAAAAAAGATCCAGATTATTTTTGGGTGAGGGGTGGAGGTCACTAGGAGATAAGCTGACATGATGATGTGGCAAGGGGAGACATGTCACCCTAAATTCCTTCTTACACTTTTGTAGAATAAGATCCTTCCTATATATACAGCATCATAAGTATTTGTTTGGTGCATCATAATTATATGTTTGTTGCATCATAATGATAAGTTAGTGCATCCTAGTTATAAGAAACTGCATCATAGTTATAAATTTGGTGCACTAAATTTTTACCTGTGATGCGCTAAATCTTTTGACTATGTTGCATTAACTTTTTTTCTTTGATGCACTGAATTTGTTTACTACAGTCACCAATATAATAAATACGTCGCTCTAAGTTTTCAACAATTTTGCAGCTTTTATTTTAAGCTGCAACAACTTTGTGATGTTGATTCAGTAACTGTGATGAGGTAACTTATAAATATGATGCAACCAACTTATAACTATGATACATATAGTTTATAAACAGTGATGCAGTAACATATAACCATGATGTGCTAAAACTTATAACGACAATGCACCATTTTTTTACTGAAAAATAAATTGAAAAAAAAATGGAGAAAATAAATTCCCGAAAATTCTTTTGAAGAAAAAAAATGGCGGGAATGTTTTTTTTTGGGATGATGATGTGGCAGGAGAAGGTGATGTGTCAAATGATGTGGATGTGAGGTGGAAAAAAGGGTGAGAAGTCATTTTTTTTTATCATAAAGAATTGGAGATTGCCTTACTTATATTTAATTAAAAAATACACACCCTTCCATCCTTTTGCCCTGTCTTTTTAAGAAAGACTAGACGAGAACTCGTGCACATCAACGAGATTTTATAGTGACTGATATTTGTAGTGATAACAAAAAGTTTATAGGTTATAAACGAAAAATAACTCGGTTCGACCAGGCCGGTTCCAGTAGAAAAAATGGGTCAAATTAAACCGGTTTTTATATTTTCGAAATCCGGTTAGACTCGCCAGGTTTGAAATGACCCGGATCAACTCGGTTTTCGAGATATATATACCTGATATTGTACCAAATATATAAAATTTAAATGTTGTGGAAGACCGGGTTGACACGGTGGTCGAACCGGTAACCCAGTGACTCGACCAGATCGATTTGAGACTTTATTTTCAAAACATTGATTAAACACTAACACTATTTATACTGAATGAAAATAAGATGGGTTATAAACGAAAAATAAAAATAAAAGTTTTTGGTTTCCATTTTGAGGGTTTTTCCTTTATATATAGTATAGTATATATCGTTAGGCAAAACAAATTACACCATCGCGATAAAAAAATTATATATCTTTTAATTTAAAGGCACTTTGAAATACTTGCAACTAATTTTTTCTGCTTGCATATTTTCACTTTAATTTTCAGTGTTGAAACTTGCATGTTAAATCAAATATGATTTAACACCAATCTGAAAGTTCAGACCATTCAACGCATGTAGTAAAAAGGAACTTAACTAGTTATACAAGATCCAAATAGCTTTATTGTTTTTTCCTAAAAACTAGACATTCATAATTTTCTACTAGATAGGACACATTATATTTTAATCTCAATTTAGAATAGTTAATTAGTTGAAGTTTGAAAAATTTTAAAAAATATAGTTTTTGTTATTGTGGTATTGATAATCTGCACTATTAAATCACATGTGATTTATGGTTCGAGTTATGAAACTCTCTTGTTATTAGATTCATGTTACCTCATATTTGAATAAACATATCTGTTTATTTTGTCCAACTTTTACGAATAAGCTACATTTATCTAGATATCTAACTATTACGTGACATATGGTTAGAAAGTTTGAGATGTGTAGTTTCAAATAAGAAAAATGTAGACACTTTTGGAGTTTTATATTAAAACTTATGCCTATTTTACGAAAGAATGTTCAGTGTTAGAACTTACATATTGGTTTATATCACATGTGAATAAAAAAAATCCTTCTATTTTGCCAACTTCTTTGAATAAACTATATTGATTTAAAGGTTCAAATATAATCTGTGATATATGCTTGCGTATTTTCAAGGGAAAAACAATTTATCTTTTGGAGTTCTTTACAAATAATTCTCTACAAATATTTTTCTTTAAATTAAATATATATTACTTGTATTTACATATGAAACTACAGTTTGTGATATATTATGCAAATTTATGTACCGAAAAAAAACCCAAAAACTAAACTAAGAATAAAGTTTGTCAAAAGTACATGAAATTGCACCATTTATGGTTTATTGAAAGATAAATAAATGCTTCTCGCAATTGTGTAATTTATATCGTTGGTTTTCATCTTATGATATATGATTATTTTTTTGAATGGTGGAAGTGGATTTTAATTTAGAAAAATCAATTAATCCTCATCTTTTTTAATTTAAAAAATGAGTGATTGATATTTCTCTTACAATACATTGATAAAACTTTATCACTAAATGAACTTTTCTTATAACTTATTTAACAAATATATTTATTACAGAAATGAATAATTCTAATGAACATAATTAGATGAAATTTAAATGTATGAATATTGTTAATGTTAATTAATAAGATAACACTAGCAGGGTACCCAACGCGCGACGGATACTTTGAAATAAAAATTTTCGATAAATAATGTATTTTAGTTTATTATGTTCTTTTTAACAATAAATTTACGGATATCAAGAATTTCGTATAGCCCGTGCCCGTTCGGACTTGAACCCGTTGGCCCGTGTTTGCTCGGGCTCCAACCCGTTTGGTCCGCGCCCGTTCGGGCTCAAGCCCATTTGGCCCGTTGCCCGTTCGGGCTTGAATATTTGTATAATATGCTTTATTATTTGTAGTAGTGAAATTTAATGCATTAATTGTGTTTTATTTGGTTCTACAATATGCTTTATAATTTGTATTTTCTTATGTAAGGGGTGTTTTAATAACTGTATTAATTGTATTTATTGACCAGTTAAATAATTGACTACATTAAATAGCATTATTGTCGTATTTTGTTGTATACTATGCTTCTTGTCTTGTACGTCTGAAAATTATGTGCATTAAAGTGTTGTACACTATGTTTCTTTTTCTTGTAAGTAGTAGTCATTATAGTCATTAATAACATTGACACTTTAATAGCATTAATGTTGTAAGTCTGAAAATAAGTCTGAAAATTACATCATGCTTATTTTGTTGTACACTATGCTTATTTTGTTGTAAATCTAAAAATTGGTTGCAGCTATTGCACATTGTGCTTTAACGGTTGTAATTTTTGGTGAAGGGGTGTTTTTAATAGCATTAATGTTGTTTGATAGAATTTTGGTCTTAAATTTACTCCACGCTTTATTTACTTACTTTGTTGTAATTCTGAAAATTGGGTGTATTAAAGTGTTGTAAGTCATGCTTAATTTCTTGTACGTCTTAAAATTAAGAGTGAGGTATCTTCGTGCATTATAAGTAGTATAGATAACATAATATAACATATATAACATATTGTGTCATAAATTAAATGTTCACTTCAATTTAAATGCAGTTTAGCAAAAGTAAGAACCATCATATTGTGCAGCAATAAAATTTTATGTTGACTTTTAAAAGTATTTTAATTAGTTAAAATTTGAAAAGAAATATTTAAGACAAACCGAATAGAAGTATAAACATTTAATTAAGAACATGTAGTATTTATTATAACGTAACATTAGTGTATAATATTATGTCGTAGCATTTATTATAGTTGAACATAATTAATATAATGTAACGTAATGTATCTTAATATGATATATCGTTAAATGATACTCCTTCCGTCTTAACTATATGTTTAGTTTGGCTTTGCACATAGTTTAAAAAACGCGAGATCATTGCAATATCAACCACTAAAATTTCATATTCACCAACTTTGAAGCAATTTAATTGATTGTTATTAAAAGTAAATATTTTTTTGTGACATCTCTCAAAATAGTAATGTGGTTATATGATATAACATAGGCATGAAGTATATAATGTTATATATGATATGATACAACCATGAAGTATTTGGACATCTACAAAGGGGAGTTGAGATCCATGTAGATCCTTGAGTAACCATAGAACCAACCAATGAATCTCAACCTTCCAATTCAATTACATCCAAAGGTTAAGATTAAATCCTGCATTTACACTTAGAGGGCAAAAATGTCAATTATATAAACTAAAAAAAAAAACCTACCTCCATTATTTACCTAAAATTATAGGTGAAAAAAAACACACACACACAATGACCGATCCACAGCTCCACCACCACCACAGCTCCACCACCATCACAGCTCCACCACCATCACCGCTCCATCACCATGATCGATCCAACACCATCACAGCTCCACCACCATCACCGCTCCATCACCATGATCGATCCAACACCATCATCAATCCAGCACCATCACTGCTCCACAAACATAACTGCTCCACCACCATCACCGCTCCACCACCATCATCGATCCACCACCATCACCGCTCCACCACCATAACCTCTCCACCATCCTCACCGTTGGTAATGGAAAACAATGATGTTGTTGATGAAAATAGATATGAAGATGAGCTTATGGTGGATGTTGAGGTTAATATTGAAGATGATATATTGGTGGATGCTGAGATTATGGAAGAAGAAGATACACCTGTTATTCAATGTAAAGAAGAAAAGGATCATATATGATTCAGTTAATTTTTTGCTTATTCTAAATAGTATAAAATAGCTTATTGCTTGGTAGGATAAGCAAAGGTTTATTTTCTTTTTGGTAGCTTATTGCTTTCTTTCTTTGGTTAGTTTGAATATTTTGTGGATTCATATCTGATTCTAGTGGAATTACACATGGTGTATAGATGCACACCATGTGTTTGATGAAATGCGTCTACGAAGAATCACATATGATTCGATAGAATCATATGTGATTCTTCAGAATCATATATTTTAGTTTTCTGAATCATATGTGATTCTTCAAAATCATATATTTTAGTTTTCTGAATGATTCTGAATCATATATGATTCCTACTGAATCACATATTTTAGTTTTCTGAATGATTCTGAATCATATATGATTCTTAATGTTCATGATATAGATGCACACCATGTGTTTGATGAAATGCGTCTGCGAAGAATCACATGTGATTCGATAGAATCATATGTGATTCTTCAGAATCATATATTTTAGTTTTCTGAATCATATGTGATTCTTCAAAATCATATATTTTAGTTTTCTGAATGATTCTGAATCATATATGATTCCTACTGAATCACATATTTTAGTTTGTCTGTTACATTGATCTGTTTATGTAATAAAGGAGAAATCATATATCATTCCTATTGAATCATATATGATTCAAAGGAAAATCATATATGATTCTGTGTGAATCATACTTTGATTCTGTTATGAAAATAAATGTTTCTAATTCTTTTAATGTAACTCACTATACAGATTCTGTCATGACACCAAGACCAACTTTATATGCACATGAAGAAACCCCTGGAGGATCAGTGTACTGGGAACCCGTTGTTGATCATATTTATTTACCTGTTGAGGGGAAAAAGTTTAAAACGATAGAGGAATGTATTGAAATGTACAACAAATACGCTGAAGTAGCAGGCTTTGAAGTTAATAAATCGGCACAAAGAAATACAAGAAGTGGTTTGGTAAAAAGTAAGTACCTTATGTGTAATAGGGAAGGCGTTCCAAAAGACATAAATATCAACACATTGGATCTTAAAAGCAGTGATAAACAAGTCAGAAATACAAGACAACGGGTAACAGGTTGTATGGCGCGAATATTCATAACTTTGGATCCTATTTCTGGAGAATACGAAATAACTAAATTTGTTGCTAAGCATAATCATTTAATGATTCCAAAAGAGTATGAGCATCTAACAAAGAAACAAAGGAAGATGACTCAAGCGGAAAAAATGTTCGTTGTGAAAGCTTCAAACTTCAGACTTGGTGCAACAAAGGCACACAATTTGTTATGTAGCATGAAAGGTGGTTCTCAATATGTTCATGGCACAAGTAGTGATTTCAAGAATCATCAAAGGAATATAAACGTATGCATAGGTGAAAGTGACGCGCAAATGTTGATAAACAAAATGGAAAACCGAAAGATATATGTTCCAAACTTTACATTTCATTATATGGTTGAAAAAAGTGAATTGGTTGCCATGTTTTGGGCTGATGAAGTTGCGAAATGCAACTATAAGGAATTCGGAGATATTGTGTCATTTGATGCAACATTCAGAACCAACAAGTAAGTCTCTTCTCAATCTGATTCACATGTTATTTACATGAAGCACTTGTAATTCAATCTGAATCTCACGTATGATTCTATCAGAATCACATATGATTCTCAGAGTCATATATGATTCACAGAGTCATATATGATTCTCATAGAATCACATATGATTCTTCCGGAATCATATATGATTCTCAGAGTCATAAATGATTCACAATCATATATGATTCTCATAGAATCACATATGATTCTCTCAGAATCATATATGACTCTCATAGAATCCCAAATGAATCTCACATAATCATATATGATTCTCACATACGATATGGTGTGAAAATTGTGATATTCAGATACGATATGGTGTTTGTTCCATTCACCGGGATAGATAATCACAAAAAGTGCGTGACATTGGGTGCGGGAATGCTTCTAAGAGAAGATAAAGAAGCTTACACATGGCTACTAAAATCATTCATGACTGCACATCAAAAACAACCAAAAATGATTGTAACGGATCAAGATGGAGCCATGAAGTTAGCAATTGAAGCAGTTTTTACGGAATCCAAACATAGACTATGTATGTGGCATATCACACAAAAAATTCCATCGAAGGTATTTTAATTCGTATACTATTTTAATATTGAGAAATATAATCTGCCACTTAGAATCACATATGATTCTATGTGAATCACATATGATTCTATGTAACATGAAATTTTCTTACAGATATGTAAAAAGATCTATAATGAAACTGATTTCAAAAAGCGCTTCAACAAGATTGTGTGGAACATGTTCATGGAACCATTGGAATTTGAAGAAAAATGGAAAAAATTGATTGAAGATTTTGGATTGCAAGACCATAAAAGGATGAAAAAGATGTTTAGACTTAGACAAATGTGGCTACCAGCTTATTTTATTGACTCTCCATTATTTGGATTGATGAGAACTACTTCAAGGTCCGAGAGTGAAAATGCATTCTTTAGACATTTCACAAATCATGGGTCAACATTAGTCAATTTCATGATGTGCTTCGAATCAGCAATGGAGAGGCAAAGGTATAGGCAAGAACAATTGGACTTCAACACATTTGACTCAGCTCCAAAACTTTCTACAGAGTTAAAGATGGAACGCCATGCATATAAAGTATATACAAGATCAATATTTACGCTTGTTCAAAGGGAAATAAAAGAAGCTTGTTGGTCTTGCACAATAGAAGAGTTTAAAACTGAAGAGGGTTGTGAGATAGTTAGGGTTAAAGATAGGAATGCAGCTGCTTATAGGACACTTTCTAAAGAAAAGAAAGAATCGAAAAGGTAGCGAGAATACAAGGTAAATTTACTTCCAACTGTTGAATATTCTTTAGCTGTTACCATCTGACATGAAATCATATATGATTCATCCAGAATCATATGTGATTCAACCAGAATCATATGTGATTTACATATAATCATATATGACTTTATGTGGAATCATATATGATTTTACATAGAATCATATATGATTTATGTAGAATCATATATGATTTTACATAGAATCATATATGATTTTACGTAGAATCATATATGATGCTCACAAAATCATATAGGTTTCAGTACTAAAAAAGTTCTAATTTTCTTTCCTTCCTGTTCTGCAATTAGGTTCTGCGTTCTTGATTCACAGTGAACAAAACACGTCAAGCTTACTCACACAAGCTAGCCACTTGTGAATGACTAACCGTAAGAAACTTAAAACGGTTAAGACACTGATTTTCTGATAATGAAGGCTTAAGGGTGTGTGTGTGGATAAAACCTCAATATCGATATCAAAAATAATCACGAAGATAGATTCAAATTCCTTTAGGAAAAAGAATAATAAATCAAATCCCGTGTGTGATCGTTGAAACGGATTAGTTAACC
Source organism: Chrysanthemum makinoi (assembly GCA_910596185.1). NCBI lineage: Eukaryota > Viridiplantae > Streptophyta > Magnoliopsida > Asterales > Asteraceae > Chrysanthemum > Chrysanthemum makinoi. Next base: position 106,370,590 of record OU343222.1, on the reverse strand, counting down.
CGAATCGTTTCCCAACGAGGCGTGAATTGCCAACGTCGTTCTTGGTTTGGAATTTAATGCTCGATGTTTTGATTAATGATTTGATTTTATTAACTACGGGAAAGGAAAAGTAATTAAGGAAATCTATTTTACGGGAAATCCTAAGTGCGAATTAACTAAAACGTAATTAATAAAACGTAATTAAAATGCAACTACGTCTAAATTATATCCTAAAAATGCCTAAAAGTACTTTTACTCTAGAAATGATATTAGAAAACTATTTATGAATTAAAACTATTTTTTTTGGATTTTTCTGAATTTTTTAGAATTAAAAACTAATTTTTAACTTTTTAAAAAAAATAAAACTAATTATCTAAAAATTATGAAAAAGAGAGGGAAAATTATGGAATTACTTTTAAAAAATCTAAAATAACACAAAAGACTATTCAAAACTATTTTTATATTTTTCTGATTATTTTTCTATTTTTTATGAATTTAAAACTATTAAAATCTAATTCAAATTGTGAAAAATACCAAATAAAAAGGAAAAATAAGGAAAAATATTTTTTATGCTTTTTATATTTTTCTTAAACTGAGAAAATTGAAAAATTATTTTTTTGAACTTTTTCTTAATTATTTGCAATAAAAGCTATTAAAAAGTGATTAAAAACTATTTTAAATTGAGAAAAATAGCTAACAATGACCAAAAATTAAGAAAATCTCAGGAAAATTCTAAAATCTTATTCTAATTCTATGAAAAATATAAAAAAATTATGCTTATGTGTGAAATATAAAAGCTGTAGTGCAAACTGATAATGAATAAGCTACTAAAGCTAAGCTAATGAGTTAATCAAGCTACCAAACAGTGAAAAAAGCTAGATTATGCTAAAATAGGCTTATATCAACTAATAATACTTAACCCTAACAAGCTAAAAGCTCAGCTTAATGATTTAAGCAAACTGCTTATTCTACAAAACAGCTAACTGACCCCCTAAGTTTGAACTGTTCACAAGCTTATTGATAAGCTTAAACTAAGAAACAAAAATGCAGTCCTCAAGACCACCTGGCAAGCTACAACTAAGCCAATTTTTAGATTCTAACTCCTTGAAATGAGTCTTGCATAAGGTCTGCAAGTTTGCCTGATTCTCACTCAGTTCATACTGAGTGTGAACAGAGCAGATTAAGCTATTTTGAATAGCTGATTTGAAGATTGAAAAGCCTTGATAAGATTTGACAAAAAGCAGATTTCAACACTAGACCAAGTGAGCTTGTGATTAACCAAACCTTCAAACACTTTAACTCAGAATTGAATCAGTGATTGATTCACAAAGTTTGGTGAAAAACTGGTTTGACAGAATTGACTTTTGTAAAACAGATTTGTAATTTTGACTTTGTTGAGATTTGATCCAAAATATTGAACTGATTTTGATGTTATGAGCTTAAACAAAGTTACCAAAAGCTAGATTTCTAAATTCTAAACCTAAATTAGTCCTTTGATCTTGAACCAATCCAACAGTGATGCTATTAAAAACTGATCAAAAGAGTTGACTTTTGAAGATTATCTGCTATAAACTCAGGCCTCACTGACTGTCTATAACCTGAATGAACATGTATCAACTACAAAGATTTAATCAACTAGCCTCTACTACAGTTTAACAAGCAAATCCAAACACTAGTTAACTAACTGCTATGTGGACTAAAAACAGATTAAGACTAAATTAAACTAAACTGACATAAAACAAAGATTACTTAATACTAATTAACACTAAACTCAGATGCAAACAATAGATTAAGAGAATGAAATGGATATAACAGATTTAACACTTACAAGTTGTCCTAGCCACTATGGCTTGCAAACAATGAAATAGTGAACCTCTATCCTATTGAACCCCTAACCTACTCCAATTCCAGCTCAGATTCAACCCAAATCCATGATCAACTCAGCAATTCAGATCAAACCTGCTCCAATCAATAACAGTTGACTTTTATTGACTTATTTCTATTTTTGAAGTGATTTGAGATTTGATTGAAATTTAGCTCACTATAAGCTATCAAAAGCTTAAATGAACCTTATAGAAACAGTAGCTAAGTGTAAATCAATCCATAAAACAGATTGATATGATTTTTTATTTTTCAATGATTTTATTTGATTTTTTTTTTTTGTATTTTTGAGTTTTTTTAAGAAATAAGCTAGAAACAGATGTATACTAATGAAATAAGCAAATAACAAAGAGGTTTAAGCAGATTTAAATCATACAAACTTAAACAAAAACTTGAGAATGAAAACTGAATTTTATTAAGCTAAGATATTTGAGTACAAAATAGAATTACAAGAAAACTTAAAACATTAAAAATGGAAATTATAACTAATTAAGCTACTGAAAACTAGAGAGAAGAAAAGATACAAGATACATCAAATGTGAACGAATAAGGTCCTATTTATAGCTAAACTTCAAGGTCTTGAGGCTCTTGGAAGGATCTAGAACGTGTCATTTGTGCTTCTTTGAGTCATTTGTAGCCCTTTGATCATCATACACGTTTCCCAAATGATATCCACCCTTGGATCACTATTGCCACGTTATTTCCACCAATCAGAGAGCAGCGTTTGGAGTATGAGCACACGGATGGCTGACATGGCAGTACCCATGTGTCAGGGGTGTCAGGGAAAGTACACAATTGCCTTTAATTGTAGTAATTTTGGTCAATTGATTGTGAGGGTGTTTTAGGGTTCTTATGCCCTGGGTAAAAGGGGGAAGAAATTGGGCGCGGGTAATTTTTTTTATTATAGTTTGGATGTTTGACCAGGGTAATTAATGGGTTGACTTGGGTTTGGGTCGGGTAGAATGGGTATCCGGGTTAATATAGGGCGGGGTTTGTTTAGTTTGGATTGGACCCGGGTTTTGTTTATTGGGCCGAGAGTTAAGAGTTGGACTTTTGGGTTTAGGACTAGAATTGTGATCCAAGTAGCAATTAAGGGACCAAAAGTGTATTTTCTGAATTTCCAAGGGACCAAAGGTGTACTTTCTGAAAATCTTTATCAAAGGCCAATCTTGTCAATCTCAAATAATCCAAGGGTGAAATTTGTAAATTCTGAAACTAAAGGGATCATTTCTGCCAAATACTCAAAGTTCAGGGACTAATCTTGACATTTCTTCAAACTTGACTGAAACTTCAAAAATCATCCTTAGAGAATAAAATCTTCCAAAATGCACAATCCCGACCTTCCGGCTCAGCTCAAACTCTCTTGATCTCTCGTGCTCGGATTTACGTCTGATTTGGTTCCTTTTTGTGTGTTTTTACATATCCGTACCTGCACAAGCACAAACTCAAGAAAAATGCAAATGTTAGCAATAAACGGCTCTTTCTTGGTTGTTTTGGGTCAGTTTTGATAATGAAAAGGTATGTGTTTTAGCACATACCAAAATACCCCAGACGAGACCATTGTCGTGTCCTCACACAATGCAATCAATTCACGCTTCTAAAACCAAGGATTTCAATCTCTTTCTACTAAACCTATGAAGAAGTAGCAAAGATTCCTCAAAAGAGATTAAGAAAGCCTTAATTCTAAGAACGCCCCGTTTACCTTTTAATTCACTTGTATAGATACTACGATTAAGCACATTCTGATTATGAATGACGGTATGTTGAACTTTCATGTCGATCAATAACTCCAACATTTTTCAAAAGACATGTTAGGATCACGGAGTAGAAAACACAACACAGCGTGAAGTGACCATACGGATAGAATACATCGTCCCTGATTTTTCACAAGTCCCCAAACTAAGCGTAAAACCGAAATCATTGTTAAATATGATTCTAGATGCTAACACTACCCATGGAAGTTACTTGTGTAAATACCTTTTGTTCCCATTTTCCTATTTTCCTCTAGAATTTTTTATTTTTGTGAGAAATGAATTTCTTCAAATTCTCGTTTCGATAACTTTTATTCCGATAAAGATATAAAGCTAAGTCGATAATTAGTTATCCGCCTTCTCTCAAGAACCATTGTCCCAAAAATGAGGTCCACATCAAGGAATTTTTATTCATTTATACTTTTGACCTTTTTCATTTTTCATCACTTTTTTTTTTTTTACTTATATGAGCTATGAAACTACGGAGCTTCACGGGGTAATTCCAAGACTATAGGCTTCATGAAATGAGGATCCCGGCTGGCTAGGCTAAGACCTCACTCAATCCTGGCTAAAGATCCAAGGGTCCGATCTCGACACCGCAGCTCATAACTTTACTTATTACTTTTTCACTTATCACTTATTGCTCATTTATTATGGATCCTTGATGTGTACCCAATTTTTAAAACAAAGATTCTTTTAAGAAGATAAAGAACTAACTATCGCCAAAAACTCGACATCTCTAATTATTTATTAGACAGATATGGGGTGAAACAATTTTGTGGGAACAAAAAGCCATAAGTACCTTCGATGGGCTCTAAAGAGAACCAACTACTCCACGTTTAGCATCTAAACTCATAAGTAACTCTATCATTTCTCGATCTCTGCAAATTTAAAATCCCAAATAATGAGATCCGCAGATGCTTAGCCGATAATTTTTTAGATTATCTATGGTTAAGGGAACAAGCTAGGGCTCAACACGCCCGGTCAAGTCAGAATTCTATTCCTACTCTCACCAGCGGAAAGTCAACAAGATGTCAAAACATATAATAACTTAGCAAATGCTTCGTCTAATGAAATCAAGTCATGCATATTTAAAATCACTCAGGGAAACTTGCAAATTCTTGGCCTTTTGAGCTATAATTCGCATTTTATAGCTTCTTATCTAAGAGACTAGCCAATTTTTCAATCAAAAAGACTTAACAAAAGCTTACAAAAATTTTTAAATTTTTCACATTTTTGCACAATTTTTCATTTTCTAAGGAAAAACGGGGTTGCGAGAGTTCACGACAAAAATAAGCAAGTGCGGTCAAATCAAATCGAAGATTACCCTACCCCAGACGAGAACGAAACATTGTCCTCAATGTTTAAAAGCAAGGGTATCAACGAAAATCTAAAAGCCGTTTATTAAGTATGCTAGAAGATAAACGTTAGTCGATAATATTAGGATATCGGATTTCCATCAGCATCGATCATGAAACTCGAGTGGAGAAATGACAAACTTCGAGCACGAGAGTCTTCATATCGGGAACATCCTACACACATCATCACAAACAACCAAACACGAGAAATCGAAGAGGCAGACCCCTTCGCATCACTTATTAGAAAATAGAAAGAAGATAGATGGATAAGCATGGGGTGCCTCCCACGAAGCGCTACTATTTTTGGTCACCGAGTCGCTAGCTTGACTCGATCCCCGAATTCAGTTGTCCTTAGGGAAAGTTTGGAGATCCGGGACAACCATAGATGGAATGTCCCCTCCGAAATAATGTTTCACACGATGACCATTCACCTTGAAATTTGGGCCATCGGGCTGAGAAAGCTCCACCGTTCCATATGGGAAAACCTGAGCAACGGTGAATGGTCCGGACCAACGGGTTTTGAGTTTGCCCGAGAATATCTTCAATCGAGAGTTAAAAAGGAGAACTTGATCACCAACGTTAAAAACGCGGTTTTTGATTTTAGCATCATGAATCCTCTTAGTCTTCTCTTTGAAAATCAAAGAATTCTCGTAGGCCTGATCCCTAAGCTCATTTAATTCATTCAGTTGAACTTTTCGGTGATCACCCGCGGTCTTAAGATCGAAATTAGCATGTTTCAAGGCCCATAATGCCTTATGCTCGAGCTCGATGGGCAAGTGACAAGCTTTTCCATACACCAACTTAAATGGGGTGCACCCGATGGGTGTCTTGTATGCGGTGCGGAAAGCCCATAATGCATCATCTAACTTATCAGCCCATGAAGCTCGATTTTCTCCTACTGTCCTTTCTAAAATCCTTTTCAAACCACGATTCGAGACCTCAACTTGTCCGCTCATTTGCGGGTGATACGCGGTAGAAAGACGATGGGTAACTCCATATTTAGCCATAACTTTAGCAAATTGTTCATTCAGAAATGGGTACGCGATCGATGATAGCACGAGGTGCTCCAAATCGGGAAAACAAATTCTTCAAAAACTTAACAACCACTCGGGCGTCATTGGTGGGGAGCGCCTTCGCTTCAACCCATTTGGACAAGTAGTCGACGGCCAAGAGGATATACTTATTGCCTCTAGATGATGGAAATGGCCCCATAAAATCGATGCCCCACACGTCAAAAATCTCACAAACTTGAATAGCATTTTGTGGCATTTCATCCTTTTGTGAAATTTTCCCTTGACGTTGGCAAGAATCAAAAGATTTGACTAAATCATGAGCATCTCGATATATGGTCGGCCAATAGAATCCGGAATCAAAAACCTTCTTAGCGGTGTAGCTTGCACCATGATGGCCACCAGTGGGTCCGTTATGGCAAGCATTGAGAATATCAAGAGCCTCTTGGCCATGAACACACCGCCGGATTACTTGATCCGCACAAATCTTAAATAAGTAGGGGTCATCCCAGAAATAATGGTTAACATCTTTGAAAAACTTTTTCTTTTGTTGGGACGACATCCCTTTCACGATGAAATTGCCCGCATGGTAATTTGCAAAGTCGGCAAACCATGGGGTGTTCGGGTCTTTCTTAGCAATCATCCCAAGTGTCTCAAGAGGAATTGTTTCTGTAATATCCTTTTTCTCGAGCATACTCTGATGAGGATTCTCAAGTCTAGAAAGGTGATCGGCAGCAAGGTTCTCCGCTCCTTTTTTGTCAAGAATAGTAACATCAAACTCTTGAAGGAGGAGAACCCACCGAAGTAATCGTGGCTAAGCATCTTGCTTTGCCAAAAGATACTTTAGGGCAGAATGGTCGGTATACACTATGGTCTTCGACAAGACAAGGTAGGGTCGAAATTTCTCAAAAGCATAAACAACGGCTAATAATTCCTTTTCAGTAGTCGTGTAATTGTGTTGGGCCTCAGACAATGTCTTACTCGCATAGTGTATGGGTTGAAAATGTTTCGACTTACGTTGCCCCAAGACTGCCCCAATTGCGTAATCACTTGCATCACACATAAGTTCAAAGGGCAAATCCCAGTCGGGGCAACTAAGATCGAGCCTCGATTAATTTCTTTTGAGAAAATTAAACGCTTCAACACATTCGTTGGTGAAGATAAACGGAGCATCCTTTTCAAGGAGATGGGTCAGAGGGCGGGCTATCTTAGAGAAATCTTGGATGAAACGGCGATAGAAACCGGCATGACCAAAAACTCGAATACCTTGGACGGTAGTGGGATGAGGGAGTTTAGCTATAACGTCGACTTTAGCTCGGTCGACCTCAATCCCATATTTTGAAATCTTATGGCCGAGGACAATGCCCTCTCGAACCATGAAATGGCACTTCTCCCAATTCAAGACCAAATTGGTGTCTTCACACCTTTTGAGCATGTGGTCAAGATGAGAGAGGCAAGAAGTGAAAGAATCTCCATAAACCGAGAAATCGTCCATAAAAACTTCCATAGAATTTTCGATCATGTCATGAAAAATAGCCATCATGCACCTTTGAAACGTACCGGGAGCATTGCATAAGCCAAATGGCATTCGTCGGTAAGCAAACGTTCCATAAGGGCACGTGAAAGTCGTTTTTTCTTGATCCTGCGGATCAATCGGAATTTGAAAGTAACCGGAAAAACCATCGAGAAAGCAATAGAACTCATTCCCCGCTAAACGTTCGAGCATCTGATCCATAAAAGGTAGCGGGAAATGATCCTTTCTTGTGGCATCATTCAACTTCCGGTAGTCAATACACACCCTCCATCCGGTGACGAGGCGTGTGGAAATCAATTCATTATCTTCATTGGCAATGACGGTCATTCCACCTTTCTTAGGAACACAATGGATAGGGCTAACCCATGAGCTATCGGAGATTGGGTAAATGATTCCAGCATCGAGGAGTTTCAGAACTTCCTTTTTGATAACCTCATGAATTTTCGGATTAACCCTACGTTGTTGTTGAATAACGGGTTTGCAATCGTCTTCCATTAAGATCTTGTGAGTACAAAAACGAGGGTTTATGCCTTTGATATCAGAAATTTGCCAAGCGATGGCACTCTTATGTTTACGAAGAATCTCCAAAAGTGCGGTTTTCTCCTCATCTTTTAAGTTTTTAGCAATGATGACGGGAAATTTGTTCGGTTCTTCAAGAAAAGCGTATTCAAGATGAGGAGGTAAATCCTTGAGCTCGGGCTCTGAAGGTTTTTCGTTAGACGTTTGTACTTCTTTGATTTCTTCAATCGTAATCTCTTTCGGAGGGAGTGACGGTAATGGATCTTCATTTAGCAATTCTTCAAGATAAAGGATATCTCCCTCCGAATCATAAACTCCATCATCAATTACCGGTGGAATCGATTCGTCAGTAGCAAGAAACTCATCGATTTCTTCCAAAAGGAAGTCACCTCCCTCAAACGGAGTAAGAGAGGGGGAAGAGTCGGCAATTATAGGCTCAGAAGATGGTTCAAAATGTGAATCAGTAGAATTGTGAGCAAAACCGAGAACTTCTTGAGCGTACTCCTCACAAGAAACATCAATAACGTCGATTCGATTGATGGAAGCATCGTCGAAATTTGAGGAGTACCTCATCGTTTGATTAATGTTGAATGTGACGGCTTCTTGATTAACTCGTAACGTAATCTCTCCTTTATAGACATCAATCAACGCATGGCACGTCCTTAAGAAACTCCTTCCGAGAATAAGGGTTGATTTCGTGTAAAGTGAGTGGTGAAAACAAACACAATATCAAAATATCAAATTAACCGTGAAACTCGACAAATCAACCTTTTAGGAAAAGTGTCAACGTACCGAACCTCACGGGTGTGATAAAAGTGATACCGGGAAAGTGATTTCCCCGGGTCGTGTCCCAACGAGGTGTGAAATTGACGGAATCGTTGAGTTTCGTGATTATGGACTTGAATTGGATAAACGAATTTTTAGAATTGTATTCTACAAAATAAAGAACGAAAATGAAAATAAAGCATGTAAAACTAAGAAAACACTAAATAAACTACGACTAAGCCTAAGAAACAATAAAACAACGCTAAATTACATCCTAGGGTGCTAAAATGCAAAAACGCTAAAAACCGGGAATACACCGAGCCCCGAAAGTGAAAAAATAATGCAATTTAAGTCCTACGAGTGTGAAAACAATTTTCCTACATCCTAAATGACTAAAAATAATTTTAGGAAAAAGCCGGGTATATTTTTCAGTTTTAAATTATTTATTATGAATTACATAAACTTAAAACTAAATTAAATTATGAAAAATAGTAAATGATTTTGGAAAAATCTGAAAAATTCATGAAAACTACTTTATGAGATGCTCTACTTAGGAAAAATAAAAAGTGAAAATAAGCTACTATGAAAAAGCAGTAAATAAGCTAATAAAGGAATAAGCTTACAAGAAACAAAGCATGATAAATGAATTATTTATGCACCTTAAGACATAAAAGTCCCAAGGGCACGTTTGGTTAAGAAATCGTGTGTTGTTGTGGTCGTGGGCAGGAGGTCTTGGGTTCGAATCCCACCTCCTGCCTTTTTGGCAATTTATTTTTTTTCGATTTTTCTTTTTGACAATTGATTAATAGACAAAAATAGGAACCTTTTACAAAAAAACTCAAACTTGGAAAAACAAAAATAAGCTATAATACAGCTTAGCAAAGGAGCAGATTCTATTTAAAAGGTGTTTGGCTAAGGGGCTAACTAAGGGGAAATAAGCTATAATAAGCTTCTAAAAAGCTAAATCTAACAAGCTACCTCATCTAACTAACTAAAAGCATTAAAGGGAGACTGAATTAAGCCATAACTAAGAAGGGAAAAAGCAAATAAGCACTCTAAATTACTCTAAGCTACTGCTTTGCACTAGCTGAGACCAAAACAGGCAAGATGGGGGCTTTTCAAGGGGTCCTAAAAGCTATCAATTAAGCTTAAAAAAAACTTCAAGTAAATTAAACTAAATTGGTACTATCCTAAAACATCTAAAGGGGACCTACTAAGCACTAATATAAGCTAAATGAGCAAACCAAAAGTCATCTAAATACCTCTTGTCTTTAGCTGACATCGCATGATCCTAAACAGACCAAGATAGGGTCTTAGAGCTTATAAATAAGCTCTTATTCGAACTCCAAAAACAGCAACAAGCTAAACTAGGTAATCTCCAAACTATAGTGATTCAAAAAAAACTAATCTATAGCTAAAATAGATCTAATTAAGGGCTAAAAAGCATTAAAGGGGCTTATGGGGACAGGTTGTGGGGCTACTGCATGACAGAGCCAAAAGAAATATGTTTGTCACTTAAAAGCAGGTTTTGAAACTTGGCTAAGTGCTTGTAACAAGTAAATTACTCAAGGAAACTCAAAATCAAGTGGGCTTATCATCAATGCCAACACGTGAAACCTTGAATGTTGTGCCAAACACACTTTTAAGACTTGAAAAAGGTTAAAATAAAACGGTATTACTTCTAAACTTGGGGAATTACTTTGCAACTTCAAACAAACACTAAATTTAGTTTAAGAAAGCTAATTAAACAATGAAACAGTCATGGTAATTGAAAAAAAAAACAGTTTGTAAGCACGAAGAAGGAAAACTGAATGCTCATAAAACGAGACTTGGAACTTAAACTGAATTAAACTTGCAATTGAAATTAAGACATTACATAAATTTAAAATACACAAAAGTAAATGCTAGACTAGAACAAAAATTCTAGACTACTTTTACATTAATCACCTAATCCCTATTTATACAAAAAGCTGAAAACTGCTTTCTTCTGTCTTCTTTCTTTTGTGTTTTCTGATGTGTTTCTTGTGTGAATGTAAACAAACCAAAAACATCCTTGTGCTTCTTTGAATTGATCCCAACCATCAATTAATTAGGTACACATATTAAGAGCCAATCTGAGCCGTTTGTGGGGCTTTTGTGAGATTGGGATTGCCAACGTGGATGGTATCTCGTGACTCTGCCTTGGGGGAGGGAGATGAGTGGGATTGGGAAGAGGGTTGACTGGGTAAAGAGGGTGAAGGTTTCCTGGGGATGTGGTGATTTATTTTGATGGGGGGTTTTTATGTTTTCTGTGTTTAGGATAAAAAGAAAGGAGAAGGTTCAAGGAAAGGGAAGGGTTCAAAGGAAGTGGGTGGTTCAATTGGGAGGTTATGAAGAGGGGTCAAAAAAAAAAGTATTGTGAAAGGGATCGAAACTGTAATTTTCCAAAAGTATTACAAGGACCAATTTTGACAAGTTAGAATTACCAAAGGACTAAAAATGTTAATTTTCCAATTTAAAATGTCCAGGGGTAAATTCTGTCAATCTTTGAAACTTCAGGGACTAAAGTTGCCATTTTACAAAACTGACTTTATAAGGCTAATTTTGACAACTTGAAAATCCCTGAGGGCCTTTTATGAAAAAATTATCATGTTTTGAATAACTAGGGACTAGATTTTGACAATTATTGCATAAAACACGCGTCTAAATATTTTTACGTCTTTTGAGACTTTTCAAAGTGTTTTTATTTGTTTTTCGATTGTAGAAAGAACAAAAATGATGAGTATTTACACACTCATCAACCCCTCACACTAAACTATTGCTAGTCCCTAGCAATCATTTTGAGAAAAACTTAATGGATTTGAATCTCTTTACCAAAGCCATTACTTACGGGTAGCCAAATGTTTGATTCAAGTAAGAACTATGGTACCTCGATAACCATATGATTTTGAGCAAATCACCATCTTTCAACGGTTTGATTTGTCTTTACGAAGCCGTTTATACGGACTAGCCAACTCTTAGATAAAATATCTTTGGTTAGTGAGTCGATTACCAATTATGGTTTTCCAATCGCCTTTACCACAAGCCATAAACTTGCTTGGACTAGCCAACTCTTCACTAATTAAAGATATGGTGAGTTGAACACCATACAATTTTGGGCAAATTGCAAGCCGTTAGCAGTTTGAGATATCTTTATCAAGAACCGTTTGCTCCTGGATTAGCCAATCCTTTTGTTTATTAGACATGGCGACTTGATAACCAAAAAAAATTGGCCAAAAATAGGGGAATTGGGCGGTATAATTACATGATAAAATTCGTGAGAATTCCCCCACACACTAGAAATGAATATTGCCCTCAATATTCAAAGTACCGGCGGTTATGCCGAAACATAGAACGTAAAAGGGAAATACTACGGCCATTATTAGATTTTTTTTTTTTTTTTGAAAACTTATGTACAACGGTGGGGGCAACTCCCCCAAACTAGGGTGGTAGAAAGTAGAAAGAAATCAGAAATATGGGTGAAAACCCATATAGTGTGCTATTGTTTTTGTTCCTCGAGTCGCTAGCTTGACTCGACCCCGCATTCATTGGTTCATGGGGAAGCAAAGTGGAAGGAACAATCTCCATCGGTTTTTCATTCAAGATGTTTGGACAAAAATTTGAAGCACGTGAAAGTTCCACACCGATGAGATATATTCCCGGCTCAAGAGAATGAGAAATGCCGGGGTCAAATATGGTATCTTCACTCTCGTAGGAGTTAAGACATGGAGAAGAAAGGGGAGGAGAAGGCAAAGTGTCAATTACTTGACAACGGGTGGGTTGGGTGGGTAAAAGATTAGATTGAGGAACATTAAGGGAATGTTCATAAATCTTATCCACCACTAAAGCAATGAAAACATCCATGTTGGGCTTAGAAGAGGTTCCATCATCCGGTTTAGCGGCTGACGAGTGGATGATGGACCTAAGCCATATCGTCACTCGAAAACCCGAAGGTATCGAGTCATCAGGAGAAAGAAAGTCGACCTCTTCCATCGCGAGTGTCAGCGAATTATCGAAGACCAATTGTAAAGAAGATTTTCCAATTCGGTAGGTGGCAAAGTCGAAAGTGAGCATCATCATCTCCCGGTGGGGAATGATCAATAAGAGCGAGTTCATCGGCGAACTCCTCGAGAAGGTCCAACGTCGAAGTGGGATTGCCACTATTCTTTTCTTCGGGTAAAGATGGAGATGTAACAAGGTTCTCCATGTAAAGGTCACTATCCTCATTCTGAATTTCAAAGATGGGATTATCCGAAACTAAAGTGAATTCAGAATCGAAGTCAAACAAAGGATTAGTGAGCATACATAGCAAAGGTTTCTCGGACACAACGAGAATATCTTCATCATCCGCATCAAAATCAGTGTCCATATCAAGATCATCGGGATCAACATCTCTCACTTCTTCCAAGCGACGAGCGAAGGAATTTCCTCCACATACTCGATGTTTCCACATGATAAGGAATCATCAAACGACGTATAGTCATTTTGATTCGGAGATCACCTCAACAGTTCTTTCGAGGTGGGAGAAGAATCATCATCGAGAGGCTCATCACACATATCACCAGAAATAACCTCGGATTCACTTGGGTTTGGGACAAGGTTCTCAACACAAGATGATTCGTTTCCTAATAGTGCTAAGATGCTCGCCCCATTAAAAGGTTATCGAAGGTTCTATGGTAGGTAAATAGAATGGAGAGTGGACATGTGCGGTACTTTGTGGGCTTGAGGTATGCACCTTGTCCTTTTTCATCTCCCAATCTTCCTCATCCTCGTCATCTAGGCGGCAAGCTTGTTAAATAGAAAACACTTTGGTGAGCGCCGTTCAATAGGAGAAGCTTTTGAGCTGCTAAACAAGTCATCGTGAGAAATCTTTTCGTTCTTGCGAGAAGCTTGTTCCTCAAAAAGTTCCTCAAGAATTATACGAGGAAATTGATCAATGACGGGAAGTTGTGGGGGTTGGATGTGGTCAAATCCGGAAGTGTTATAACAAGGATCGGGTCCATAGTAATTTTGATTCCACGATTGACATTGATAATCATCATGAGGACCCCCACACTTAGCACAATGAGGGTATTGGGGAGAGAAACTTTGAAATGATGAATCATTGAAATCTTGATAGTATGGTTGTGGCTCGAATGAATTTTGTGGAGGGTAGTTGAAATCGTTTTGAGGATAATTGAAAGAGTTCGGGTTAGAATCATAAGTGAATGAATTCTCGGCACAAATCGAACAACATCCATTGACAAGATAGTTTCCACACCACTCGCACATACATTTGTAACAACGAAAACCTTGTGGTAACAAGTCTCCACAACCGTAGCAATACTCTTGATCGAACGAAGATATCTGGTGCAGGTAGGAATCGAGGGCTCAAAAACATCACAAATGTTAGGTAAAGATATTTCGAAGTTGATATTTGGCGAAGTTCATTTAAGCAATTTTGAAGCATGTTCATGATTTAGTCCGAAAAAGGTTTTGAAGATTACGGAGGTGGGACAAGTGGTGTGCTCTTAGAGCTAGCAATTTCCACCACTTCCGTTTTGGTCTCCGGTTCTTGCTCTTTTCTCTTAACCTTAACTGTAAATCGCGAAAGATTTGGATCAAATCTAGGCGGTTTAGGTTCAGAAACAATAGAACAAATCTCGGGTTGTGGCGGATGGTCGGAAAAACTTGGAGAATCATCGAGAGAGTTTTTATCGGATAATTCGCACCAATAGCAATATTTGCTTGCACCGCCCTACCACATCGTACATACATTCATGATTGAGACAATAAACTTGATCCTCTTCCATACGTCCTTTGCAATGAAAACAACGGCGATAATCGATCGTCGCCATGAGAATTAAACATGTAGAGGGTTAAAGAATTAGAATCAAATGGTTGAGAGGATACGAAGGATAGAATTAAACGGCAAAAGAGGGTAAGAAAAATAGAATCAACGAATAAGAGGAATGAGAAGAATATTTTTGGTTTTTTTGTATTTTTCAAAAACGGTAACTTCACGAGGAAGGTTCTTCAAATCACTAATCGCAAAAATCACGATATTGTCGCAACACACCTCCCCGGAAGCGGCGCCAAAATTTGATTCGTGTAAAGTGAGTGGTGAAAACAAACACAATATCAAAATATCAAATTAACCGTGAAACTCGACAAATCAACCTTTTAGGAAAAGTGTCAACGTACCGAACCTCACGGGTGTGATAAAAGTGATACCGGGAAAGTGATTTCCCGGGTCGTGTCCCAACGAGGTGTGAAATTGACGAAGTCGTTGAGTTTCGTGATTATGGACTTGAATTGGATAAACGCATTTTTAGAATTGTATTCTACAAAATAAAGAACGAAAATGAAAATAAAGCATGTAAAACTAAGAAAACACTAAATAAACTACGACTAAGCCTAAGAAACAATAAAACAACGCTAAATTACATCCTAGTGTGCTAAAATGCAAAAATGCTAAAAACCGGGAACACACCGAGCCCCGAAAGTGAAAAATAATGCAATTTAAGTCCTACGAGTGTGAAAACAATTTTCCTACATCCTAAATGACTAAAAATAATTTTAGGAAAAAGCCGGGTATATTTTTGAGTTTTAAATTATTTATTATGAATTACATAAACTTAAAACTAAATTAAATTATGAAAAATAGTAAATGATTTTGGAAAAATCTGAAAAATTCATGAAAACTACTTTATGAGATGCTCTACTTAGGAAAAATAAAAAGTGAAAATAAGCTACTATGAAAAAGCAGTAAATAAGCTAATAAAGGAATAAGCTTACAAGAAACAAAGCATGATAAATGAATTATTTATGCACCTTAAGACATAAAAGTCCCAAGAACACGCTTTGGTTAAGAAGTCGTGTGTTGTAAGTAGGTAGGAGGGAGGTCTTGGGTTCGAATCCCACCTCCTGCCTTTTTGGCAATTTATTTTTTTTCGATTTTTCTTTTTGACAACTGATTAAATGACAAAAATAGGAACCTTTTACAAAAACTCAAACTTGGTTAAACAAAAGTAAGCTATAATCTGACTTAGCAAAGGAGCGATTCTATTTAAAAGGTGTTTGGCTAAGGGGCTAACTAAGGGGAAATAAGCTATAATAAGCTTCTAAAAAGCTAAACCTAACAACCTACCTCATCTAACTAACTAAAAGCATTAAAGGGAGACTGAATTAAGTCATAACTAAGGAGAGAAAAAGCAAATAAGCACTCTAAATTACTCTAAGCTGCTGCTTGCACTAGCGGAACCAAAGCAGAGCAAGATGGGGCTTTTCAAGGGGTCCTAAAAGCTATCAATTAAGCTTAAAAAAAACTTCAAGTAAATTAAACTAAATTGGTACTATCCTAAAACATCTAAAGGGGACCTACTAAGCACTAATATAAGCTAAATGAGAAAACCAAAAGTCATCTAAATACCTCATTGTCTTCTGCCGACATGATCTAAGCAGACCAAGATAGGGTCTTAGAGCTTATAAATAAGCTCTTATTCGAACTCAAAAACACAACAAGCTAAACTAGGTAATCTCCAAACTATAGTGATTGTAAAAAAAACTAATCTATAGCTAAAATAGATCTAATTAAGGGCTAAAAAAAGCTGTTAAAAGGGGCTTATGGGGACGGTTGTGGGGCTACCTTGACAGAGCCAAAAGAAATATGTTTGTCACTTAAAAGCGAGTTTTGAAACTTGGCTAAGTGCTTGTAACAAGTAAATTACTCAAGGAAACTCAAAATCAAGTGGGCTTATCATCGAATGCCAACCACTGCCTTTTTGTTGTTTTGCACAAACACACTTTTAAGACTTGAAAAAGGTTAAAATAAAACGGTATTACTTCTAAACTTGGGGAATTACTTTGCAACTTCAAACAAACACTAAATTTAGTTTAAGAAAGCTAATTAAACAATGAAACTTGATCATGGTAATTGAAAAAAAGCAGTTTGTAAGCACGAAGAAGGAAAACCGAATGCTCATAAAGCGAGACTTGGAACTTAAACTGAATTAAACTTGCAATTGAAATTAAGACATTACATAAATTTAAAATACACAAAAGTAAATGCTAGACTAGAACAAAAATTCTAGACTACTTTTACATTAATCACCTAATCCCTATTTATACAAAAAGGCTGAAACTTTCTTACGTGTTTCTTTCTTTTGTGTTTTCTGATGTGTTTCTTGTGTGAATGTAAACAAACCAAAAACATCCTTGTGCTTCTTTGAATTGATCCCAACCATCAATTAATTAGGTACACATATTAAGAGCCAATCAGGCGTTTGTGGGGCTTTTGTGAGATTGGGATTGCCAACGTGGATGGTATCTCGTGACTCTGCCTTGGGGGAGGGAGATGAGTGGGATTGGGAAGAGGGTTGACTGGGTAAAGAGGGTGAAGGTTTCCTGGGGATGTGGTGATTTATTTTGATGGGGGGTTTTTATGTTTTTTGTGTTTAGGATAAAAAGAAAGGAGAAGGTTCAAGGAAAGGGAAGGGTTCAAAGGAAGTGGGTGGTTCAATTGGGAGGTTATGAAGAGGGGTAAAAAAAAAAGGTATTGTGAAAGGGATCGAAACTGTAATTTT
The DNA here is from genome assembly GCA_910596185.1 of Chrysanthemum makinoi. NCBI lineage: Eukaryota > Viridiplantae > Streptophyta > Magnoliopsida > Asterales > Asteraceae > Chrysanthemum > Chrysanthemum makinoi. The sequence continues at coordinate 106,353,211 of OU343222.1, read as the reverse complement.
CCAAAAGTATTACAAGGACCAATTTTGACAAGTTAGAATTACCAAAGGACTAAAAATGTTAATTTTCCAATTTAAAATGTCCAGGGGTAAATTCTGTCAATCTTTGAAACTTAGGGACTAAAGTTGCCATTTACAAACTGACTTTATAAGGCTAATTTTGACAACTTGAAAATCCACTCGAGGGCCTTTTATGAAAAAATTATCATGTTTTGAATAACTAGGGACTAGATTTTGACAATTATTGCATAAAACACAGTCTAAATATTTTTTCTGTCTTTTTGAGACTTTTCAAAGTGTTTTTGACTGTTTTTGCAGTGTAGAAAGAACAAAAATGATGAGTATTTACACACTCATCAAGGGTACTCGAGGATCGGCATCAAAATCGACTACAACAAAATCAGCGGGAAAATCGAACTCCCCCACTTTAACAAAGACATCCTCAGCTATACCCTTTGGTTTCGTAGTAGTACGATCGGCTAGCTCGAGAGTCATACATGTTGGGGTAAGTGGGGGTAATGAAAGCTTTTTGAGTAGATTGAGTTTGGCATTAGATTGATACTCGCGCCAAGATCGGCCAAGGCGAAGCATTGAACAATTCCTTGAAAATCACACGGAATGAGGAATTTCTTTGGGGTCTCCTAACTTCTCGAAGTTTCTTGAGGATAACCACCGAACAATTCTCATTCAGAGATGTTAACGTGCAAGCTCATATAGTTTCTCCTTATTCGTGAGCAATCCCTTAATCGTAGAAGCAAGTTTGGGCATCAAGAGAAGGGCATTCGCCGTGATCTCCACATTCAAGTCTTTGAAGATTTGGAAGAACGTTTCCATTTGATGATTCAACTTTTCACGAAGAGTTTGATCTTTAAACGAGGCGGATATGGGATAGACGGTTTGGATTAGCTTTCTTCACATTCGGGGAGCATCTTCGGGCTCGAGAATCTTGGACAACCGTGGATTGGACATTCACCGATACTCCCTATCGGTAGGAAGCACCGGGTCCTTTGTCACCCCGGTCTCACGGTCTACCACATGAGAGGAAGAAGAAGAATTAGTGGTAGGAACCGTAGGTCCATCGTAAGCAACACCACTTCGGGTAGTGATTGCTTTCATGTCACCTCTCGGGTTTGGAATCGTATTGCTCGGAAGAGAACCGAAACCCGAGGGTTGAGAATAAGATGTGGACGGTTGGTGGCTTGAAAGAAACTAGCCATCATATTCTTTATTTCAGACATCTTGTTTGTTCTGGTAGCTTCCATCTCCTCTTTGAAGTCCGTCCTCATGCCGTTAATTTGATTTTGCAAACTTTTAATGGTGTAATCGAAGTTCTTCATGTAAGTTAGAAAATCGATTGACGAGGTGCTTGATAAGAGTGTTGAGGAGGAGGTGGTTGTTGGTAAACTTGAGGTGGAGGAGCTTGGTAGTGTTGATTTCCATGATTAAAATTAGCTCCTCGGTTCGATTAACATGATGATTACCATTGAAACGGGTTTGATTCTGGTTTTGTTGTTGAGGTTGGTTGAAACCGGGAGGTCCAAGATAATTGTTTGAACGGTAGCTAAGAAGATTTCGATCTCCTTGCGGTTGATTGTAGTTTCTGTAGCGGCAAACATTCTCATGTGCATAACCACCGACGGCTGGGCACTCTGAATAAGAATGTGGACCTCCACAAGTCTCACAAATCGGGTTACCGCTTTCACTTGTTGATTCTGATTCGATTATTATTCATCCGAGTAATCCGTAAGATGTCGTCGATCTTTTTGTTCAGTGCGGCTATTTCGAGAGAAGAAGACGTATTTGATCGAGATGATGCACCCCTTTCGGCGGTAGAATCCCAATAGTTGTAATGAGCGGTCATGTTCTCAATAAGATCGTAACATTCCTCGGGACGTCTTTTCATGAAAGTACCACCGGCAGCGGCATGTCGTTTCACGGTGTCTCAACGTTAAGCCATTATAAAATGTATCAATTTGAGTGACAAGCAACATGTTATGATTCGGACATCGATCAATCGCAAGCTTATATCGTTCCCAAGCTTCAAACAAAGATTCGTCGGGATATTGCCGGAAATTACGGATATCGTTCCTCAATTTCGTCACCATCGACGGTGGAAAGTACTTTGCCGAAACTTGAAACCATTTCCTCGAAGGTATGAATCGAATTCTTCGAGAGTCGATCAAACCAAGACGTGGCATGATGAGTCAAAGAGTATGGGAAAAGATACGGACGAAGTCATCGGAGACCCCATTCTTTCATACTCGGTGACGGTCAAAAATTTATCAAGATGTTTGTTTGCATCGTCATCCGGTAAACCATGAAATTGACAAGCGTTTTTACTTGTTCTATAATATGGTGTTTCAAGCTAAAATCGGTAGCTTGAAAATTAGTCGGTGCAATGGGTCCTCCCCTCCGTACATTGTAGGTTGACATAGCTCCTCCATCGTTCGGAGATCGGGAGCTACATTTTGATTATCGGGAGGAGGATTAGGACCGGGTTTTGGTGGTCCGTTGGGAGCAGCCATATTACGTAACTTCAGTGCGTTCGATTCGCTTCGAAGTCGTCTAGATCGAGATCGAGTGCGCATGCACTTAAAACCAAGGCAATTAAAATGATACGGTATTCGAAAACACAGTGAACTTAACCAATAATCCCAAGTGAATAAATCACTTCTATAAGACAAACGCACAAGCGGGCGGAGAAGCTTATTTAGGTCAGCGAAAGCTTATTAAAACCTGCTTCTTTACAGCCGCAATTTAATGTCAGGCCGTCCTTATACCCACCACACAGTTTGTTTATCAAATAGAAATAAATCAATTCACAAGCGACACAGAGGCAAGTTTTTGATCTTTAGTTCGGGAACTTATTAATGATAACACCTCCGTTGAGAATGTTATATAATTGGTGTATTCTATTTTAGCTCAAAAACAAAAGAGAAAATCTTTTTGTATTTTTAATATGATATATATATATACAAAAGAAAAAGGAAAATATTTTTTTACTTTTTTTTATTTTATAGAAAAATAGTAACTTCACGAATGAAGGATCTCGAGTCACTAATCGTCAAACCTCAAACGATATTGTCGTGACACAACCTCCCCGCCAGCGGCGCCAAAATTTGATTCACGATGAACAAAACACGTCAAGCACTGCACAAGCTAGCCACTTGTGAATGACTAACCGTAAGAAACTTAAAACGGTTAAGACACGATTTTCGATAATGAAGGCTTAAGGGTTATGTGTGTGGATAAAACCTCAATATCGATATCAAAAATAATCACGAAGATAGATTCAAATTCCTTTAGGAAAAAGAATAATAAATCAAATCCCGTGTGTGATCGTTGAAACGGATTAGTTAACCAGAATCGTTTCCCAACGAGGCGTGAATTGCCAACGTCGTTCTTGGTTTGGAATTTAATGCTCGATGTTTTGATTAATGATTTGATTATATTAACTACGTTAAAGGAAAAGTAATTAAGGAAATCTATTTTAAATCCTAAGTCTGAATTAACTAAAACGTGATTAACTAAACGTAATTAAAATGCAACTACGTCTAAATTATATCCTAAAAATGCCTAAAAGTACTTTTACTCTAGAAATGATATTAGAAAACTATTTATGAATTAAAACTATTTTTGGATTTTTCGATTTTTAGAATTAAAAACTATTTTTTAACTTTAAAAATAAAACTAATTATCTAAAAATTATGAAAAAGAGAGGGAAAATTATGGAATTACTTTTCAAAAATCTAAAATAACACAAAAGACTATTCAAAACTATTTTTATATTTTTCTGATTATTTTTCTATTTTTTATGAATTTAAAACTATTAAAATCTAATTCAAATTGTGAAAAATACCAAATAAAAAGGAAAAATAAGGAAAAATATTTTTTATGCTTTTTATATTTTTCTTAAACTGAGAAAATTGAAAAATTATTTTTGGAACTTTTTCTTAATTATTTGCAATAAAAGCTATTTAAAAGTGATTAAAAACTATTTTAAATTGAGAAAAATAGCTAACAATGACCAAAAATTAAGAAAATCTCAGGAAAATTCTAAAATCTTATTCTAATTCTATGAAAAATATAAAAAATTATGCTTATGTGTGAAATATAAAAGCTGTAGTGCAAACTGATAATGAATAAGCTACTAAAGCTAAGCTAATGAGTTAATCAAGCTACCAAACGATTGAAAAAGCTAGATTATGCTAAAATAGGCTTATATCAACTAATAATACTTAACCCTAACAAGCTAAAAGCTCAGCTTAATGATTTAAGCAAGCCTTATTCTACAAACATTAGCTGACCCCTAAGTTTGAACTGTTCACAAGCTTATTGATAAGCTTAAACTAAGAAACAAAAATGCAGTCCTCAAGACCACCTGGCAAGCTACAACTAAGCCAATTTTTAGATTCTAACTCCTTGAAATGAGTCTTGCATAAGGTCTGCAAGTTTGCCGATTCTCACCTCAGTTCATCTGAGTGTGAACGAGCAATTAAGCTATTTTGAATAGGATTTGAAGATTGAAAAGCCTTGATAAGATTTGACAAAAGCGATTTCAACACTAGACCAAGTGAGCTTGTGATTAACCAAACCTTCAAACACTTTAACTTCGAGAATTGATCGATGATTGATTCACAAAGTTTGGTGAAACTGGTTTGATGAATTGACTTTTGTAAAAAGCATTTGTAATTTTGACTTTGTTGAGATTTGATCCAAAATATTGAACTGATTTTGATGTTATGAGCTTAAACAAAGTTACCAAAAGCTAGATTTCTAAATTCTAAACCTAAATTAGTCCTTTGATCTTGAACCAATCCAACATGATGCTATTAAAACGATCAAAAGAGTTTTGACTTTTGAAGATTATCACTATAAACTCAGGCCTCCTTGACTATCTATAACCTGAATGAACATGTATCAACTACAAAGATTTAATCAACTAGCCTCTACTACAGTTTAACAAGCAAATCCAAACACTAGTTAACTAAGCATATGTGGACTAAAAGATTAAGACTAAATTAAACTAAACTGACATAAAACAAAGATTACTTAATACTAATTAACACTAAACTCAGATGCAAACAATAGATTAAGAGAATGAAATGGATATAACAGATTTAACACTTACAAGTTGTCCTAGCCACTATGGCTTGCAAACAATGAAATAGTGAACCTCTATCCTATTGAACCCCTAACCTACTCCAATTCCAGCTCAGATTCAACCCAAATCCATGATCAACTCAGCAATTCGGATCAAACTGCTCCAATCAATAACAGTTGACTTTTATTGACTTATTTCTATTTTTGAAGTGATTTGAGATTTGATTGAAATTTAGCTCACTATAAGCTATCAAAAGCTTAAATGAACCTTATAGAACAAGTAGCTAGTGTAAATCAATCCATAAAACAGATTGATATGATTTTTTATTTTTCAATGATTTTATTTGATTTTTTTGTATTTTTGAGTTTTTGAAGAAATAAGCTAGAAACAGATGTATACTAATGAAATAAGCAAATAACAAAGAGGTTTAAGCAGATTTAAATCATAAAAACTTAAACAAAAACTTGAGAATGAAAACTGAATTTTATTAAGCTAAGATATTTGAGTACAAAATAGAATTACAAGAAAACTTAAAACATTAAAAATGGAAATTATAACTAATTAAGCTACTGAAAACTAGAGAGAAGAAAAGATACAAGATACATCAAATGTGAACGAATAAGGTCCTATTTATAGCTAAACTTCAAGGTCTTGAGGCTCTTGGAAGGATCTAGAACGTGTCATTTGTGCTTCTTTGAGTCATTTGTAGCCCTTTGATCATCATACACGTTTCCCAAATGATATCCACCCTTGGATCACTATTGCCACGCGTTATTTCCACCAATCGAGAGCGGCGTTTGGAGTATGAGCACACGGATGGTGACATGGCAAGCATACCCATGTGTCGGGGTGTCGGGGAAAGTACACAATTGCCTTTAATTGTAGTAATTTTGGTCAATTGATTGTGAGGGTGTTTTAGGGTTCTTATGCCCGGGTAAAGGGGGAAGAAATTGGGCGGGTAATTTTTATTATAGTTTGGATGTTTGACAATGGGTAATTAATGGGTTGACTTGGGTTTGGGTCGGGTAGAATGGGTATCCGGTTAATATAGGGCGGGGTTTGTTTAGTTTGGATTGGACCCGGGTTTTGTTTATTGGGCCGAGAGTTAAGAGTTGGACTTTTGGGTTTAGGACTAGAATTGTGATCCAAGTAGCAATTAAGGGACCAAAGTGTATTTTCTGAATTTCCAAGGGACCAAAGGTGTACTTTCTGAAAATCTTTATCAAAGGCCAATCTTGTCAATCTCAAATAATCCAAGGGTGAAATTTGTAAATTCTGAAACTAAAGGGATCATTTCTGCCAAATACTTAAAGTTCGTGGACTAATCTTGACTTTTCTTCAAACTTGACTGAAACTTCAAAAATCATCCTTAGAGAATAAAATCTTCCAAAATGCACAATCCCACCTTCCGCTCAGCTCAAACTCTCTTGATCTCAGGTGCTGTTCGATTTACGCCCGATTTGGTTCCTTTTTGTGTGTTTTTACATATCCGTACCTGCACAAGCACAAACTCAAGAAAAATGCAAATGTTAGCAATAAACGGCTCTTTCTTGGTTGTTTTGGGTCAGTTTTGATAATGAAAAGGTATGTGTTTTAGCACATACCAGTTCTCTTAAAGACGGGTCAGTGGAATGTACTTGTAGGCATTTTCTTCGATTCGGGTTTTTATGTCGACATGCATTCTGTGTTTTGAAGAACCGTGATGTTCAAAGCATCCCTGAAAAGTACATTTTGATGCGTTGGAGAAGGGATATAATACCACATGGTTTGAGAAGAAATACAAACAGGTATGGAGAAAAGAATGAACCGATTGAAAAATTAACAAATGAGGCTACTTTTGTGGTAGACGAGTGTTTATTTTTGTTGAGTAAAGATGAAGCCAATTTAGGAAAGTTTGTGGAACAATTGAAATCAATCAAGAAGAAAATTGAGGATGAAATGCCTAACCCTCCGTCACGCAAAACAAGAGATGTAATTAAGGATATATATGCAGTTGAAAAACCTGAAAAACATGTGGTCAAAAATCCATCCAATGCTTCAAACAAAGGTTGGTCGAAAGAAGATCGTAGAAAGAGTGGAAAAGAAATGGCACTTGAAGGAACATCTAAGAGGAAAAGGAAATGTGGATTTTGTGGTGAGAAGACTAACAATCACAGCAAGATGACATGTCCACTGAACCCAAAGTATTAAAATTTAAGGAAAATCAGTTTGATCAGTTGTTTGACTTGTGAAAAAGACTGTTTCTGATTCAAATGATATTCTGTACTTCTGTAGTGTTACATTTGGATGTCACATAGTGAGACCAAATTTAACTTCATGCTGATAATGAGACTAAATTTAAAGATATACTGATAATAGTTTACCTTAAAATAATGAGAAAATGTGGTACTTTTCTCACTGGTTACCTAATGCAGATACTTGAGGGGCTACTTAAATTACCAGAGAACCGGGAATGTGCAGACTACAAAACCAAGTAGGTGGCATGGCATTTTAGCACATTAAATTGTTGGGGTAATTGCGTCTTTATGTATCTTACTTGCCACGTTTTCTAACTTTGTGTATCGTATTACATTTTTTTCATTTTGTTATATCATACTTAAATTACCAGAGAACTGGGAATGTGCATCGCAAAACCAAGAAGAGTCTCTTGCATCCGGTGTTCATAGACTTTGCAACAACTAGACTGTCTGAAAGTGTGGAAACATGATCACGCATGTCATATCCTAAAAACTAATGGCAACTATAGAAACTTCTACTATTATCATTGCTTAAGTTTACAAGTATATTTGACTAACTACACAACAGATGACACCTTCCAAACAAGCAAATGCACATGTGACTCAACAATTAATACCCAATTACCATACATATGGAAACCGACTTGCACAACATATAAGCTTAAGCAATATGTCCATTTTACCACCACGAAAATAAGCTCAATCCATCAATCTAACGGTAACTTACATTGCTTACCATAAGGGTGTTTGTATTAGCTTATTTGATGGGCTCATGAGCTTATTAAAAGCTTTACAAGCTCACTTAAAAGGAGTGTTTGATTAGCTTATTGTTCGATCTTGTGAGCCTATTTGAATTTAGAAAAGCTCAAAACCCCACTTTTCCTAGCTATAAGTTGAACAAAGTGAGCTTACGTGCTTTCCCAATTTCAAATAAGCATGAAAGAAACCAACCCTATGAGCATATCAACTTGATATAATAGCTTATACAAGTTCATAAGCTCAAGTGGATACACTTACAAGCCATAAAAAATGAGCTCATGAGCTTATCAAACTCTCAATAAGCTCATAAGCCAATTAAATAAGCTAAGACAAACACCCCAGAACTACTTGTCCTCAATAAAATTATCTAATAACGAACCCGCAAACCATTTATTCAAAACATCTTATTTCCCTCACATTCACATTTCATAACCAAACAATCCGTTTGCATAAGCAATCACATATTTCCTATTTCCTACTAGCTACTAATCTACTATATCAAAACTAAAATAAACATTTTTCTTGATAAGCTTACTTTCTCGGCTTATGAGCTTATCAACTATGGGCTTTAATAAATACAGGGTTCAAGTAGATAAGCATATAAGCCAAAAATCAAAAATTACCAGCAAGAGTTTGAGCAGATGATGAATCGTTCTTTGATTTATCCTTAGTTTGAGCAGATGATGAATCCATTATTCATATCATTTGGGGGAAAAATTAGGGTTTGGTGTGAGTGATTTAATGAGAGAAGATTAGGTGTGGGGAGAGTGAACCGTATAAAATTGTGAGTGTGAGAGTATAGGTGAGAGTACAGGCGAGTGTGTTAAATGTGGTGTGTTAAATGACCAATTCACCCTCTAAGTGAAAATGTAAGATTTAATTTTAGCCATCGGATGATATGTTGATGAGAGGTCCAGATTAATTGATGGGATCTATGGTTAAAATTGGTTCTATACGGAACTTATGTCCTACAAAGGGAGGTTTAGAAAAGGTTTAGAACAAGTTAAAAAGATTTTATTTTATTTTATTTTTTAATCATAACGAGTTTATAGTATTAGGCAATATTATGTTTGGCCCAAGCCCGCTTGTGGATAGGTTATTAGAGTTTCTATGTATTATAAATATCGATCAATAAAGTATAACACCTCACGGGGTTTTATGTAGTCTAACATGTTATCAGCTAAAGAGATCATCCTTAGAAACACAACCCTTTACTCGTTTCTAAAACCTTAAACCTGTGCGTGCATCATTCCTACTGCCTTTCTTCGTTTCAGTATTGATTTGTTTTTAATACTAAAAATCTTTTTCCTTTTTTTTCTTTTGTTAAAAGAAATGTTTTTCATCTTTGCAAGTGGAGAATACATCGGTTTATTCTCCGGTAAGAAACTTTGTTTTACCCTGGTTCGGAATACTTTGGTTTATCCTGTATGAAAAAAAAAATACTTTGGGTTATCCGCATAAAGGGATACTTTGGGTTATCTTGCATGAAAAAATAAAATAAAATAAAATAAAAGATGATGATGATATTATGGGTTATCCGCAAAAAAAGATACTTTAGGTTATCCCGTATGAAGAAAAAAAAATTATTGCTTTATGTTTTCTTTAGGTTTATCAGTTCGTGCCTTTCTGTTTTGAAGATCAGTCTCCGCTTGTTGTCGGATGTCTTCATCAAATAACTAGTTATTGCTTTAATGTTTTATTTTATTTTATATATATATAGAGTGCGGTTCTAGAGAAAAGTATAATTAGAGATAAAAGTGAGAAAAAAAGTTATAGGGTCTAATTTGAAACATCTCAAACTTCAGGGGCAAGTTTTGAAAACCACCCCCCCCCCCCTCAAAAAAAAATTTTTTTTGAGCAAATTTTTTTTTCCCGCCAAAAAATTATAACTGTGATGCACCTTTTTTTTTTGTGCATCTGAGTTATAAAAATTGGTGCATCATAGTTATAACTACTTTTTTAACTGTGATTCACCAAAATAAAAGGTGCATCGGTCGCATATGTTATTAACTTATTCCAGAAAACGTTTTTAATTAGAACCGTCAACCTTTGTGTATAAAAGAGAGATTTTTCAACTAATTCAACACGCTTATTTTATTAATCACATGGTTAAATATACAATGAAATCAATTATCCTAACATGTTTCAAAGTCATTTTATTAATCACATGGTTAACTTACTTTTCATCAATTCACGATTGTTAATATATGCCCAAGCGTTATCCTAATGACAAAGCATGCGAAGCTACCATGGATACCATAGCTCCGTCTCTTGTTGTATAACTAATGCCCCTTAAAGAGCATTGATCGATGCCGAACCGTCAAGTTTTCTCACTCAAGACGACCACTTGTGAATGGCCGACCGTAAGTAACTTAAAACAGCTTAGACACAAATGCAATGAAGATCTGGAGAGTATAGGGTTTCCCCGGGTCGTTATGTCCCAGCGAGCTATGCGAAGAATCACCAAACGAATAGTGATCGAGAGATTTGAACGGAAAAGAGGTTAGAACGATTATAACTACAGAAAAAGGTCTATAAATTACAACGGCTTAAATGCAAATTAAAAGAAATTAAAAAGATAAACTATATTAAATAAACGCTATCACTATTTTTAAAATGATGTTTTTGATTTTATGTTTTTATAAAACTGAATTAAAAACTACGTAACGTACAAATAAAAATGTGAAACTTACACAATATTAATCCTAAAAATATGAAAATGATATTTTTACAAACCTACTGATAAAAGAAAATTTATAGAAAAAGAAAATTATTTTTATAACTAATTATCTAATTGTTATTAATTAAAAACTAATTTTAACTATTTAATATTAGCCTAAAATACAAGAAAATATGAAATAAAGCTAGAAAAATAAAATTAAGACTTAGAAAAATCTAAAATATCAAAATATAATTTTCAAAACTATTTTTGTATTTTTCTGAATATTTTTCTATTTTTTAGGAATTTTAAACTATTTAAAACTACTTAAATTGCTTAAAAATACAAATTTAACTAGGAAAAATCTAGAAAAATATTTTTTTGGATTTTTATATTTATCTTAACTTAAGAAAAATGAAAAATTATTTTTTTGAAACTTTTCTTAATTAATTGGATTAAATGCTAATTAAAAAGTGCTAAAAATTAATTTAAATGCAGAAAAATAGCAAACAAACTTAGAAAAATCTGAAAAATTCAAGATAAGCTTAAAATAATATGAGGAATCTAGGAAAAATGGAAAAACAGGTGCTTGTGTGTGAGAAATTGCAACTGCTATGCCAAGGGCTTATAAATAAGCACTTAAAATAAGCAAGTGAACACCCAAGGCCACCCAACTGAAACAGAGGCTACACTATGCTAAAACTACCTAAATGCAACTAGAAACAACAAGCATAAACCACAGAATTGCAATCTACAAAGATTTGATGAGTTGAGCTATTTACTAAAAACAGAATTTAGGTGCCTACTTTAAGCTTAAGCTCAAGCTACCAAGCTAGCTTAAAATGGAAAACAGAAATGGGAACTTGAAAAAGACCTGGCTAAGATCTTACAAACCAAAAACAAGACCTAGAGGAGCTCTGATGAGCTTTGAGCAAGAGCTGCAAAAACTGCACAAGTCCTGTGCAGATCAGTGCCCTGCACAGGGCACTTACTCCCATTTTGACAAGCTCGTATGAAGCTTATAGAAAATTTACAAAAATACACAAAAATCACAACAATAAACTAGACCAGTTGAACTTTTAAAAGCCACAAGTTTCATTGAAATTGGCCCAGAGATGAGTCCAAGAAAATTCACCCTAGTTGGCCAAAAACTGACTTTTCAAGGTTTTGACTTTTGACATGAAAATGGAAAGTTGACTTCCATGAGTTTTGATCCAACTTTGTGAACTGAAAATGATGTTAATGGATGAAATGCAGCTAAAGCAAGCTAGTTCTATGATTTTTAAACACCAAACAAGATCTTGATTTCACAAAATCTTCAACAGTTAAGTTATTAAGACAGTAAAACTGATTTTTGACTTTTAAGATTTAAAGGTGCACTAATAAGACAGATATGAGCTAGAATGAACTAAACAAGCATGGAACCACAAGTTTTAACTACTGCATCAACCTACAACACATATCAAGCTGCAAATCCAAACACTATTTAAAACATTGATTAAGCAAGTAACACTATCCAATCTGCTAAACTGACTTAAACCATTGATCAAACTAAGCTTTCTTGACCTAAATACAACTATATAAACACATTTTAACTATTGGTGACCACAGATAAACATTCAAGCATAATATGCAAAATAGATGAAAACTGAAAATGAGACAGATTACTCACAACTGACCAGCTTGTTTGCAGGCTTAAACCAGACCCAAAAATACTCTAACCTAATCTATTTAAACCCCTCCAATGCTCTGCATCACCCATTTTCATCTCCAATTCCAATTTTGCATCAACAGTTGACTTTTGTTGACCATGAATGAAAATGCTTGAAACTGTTTCCAAAGCTTGTCAAAAGCTAAAATAAGATTGAGTGAACTTGTTTGAGCTTAAAAAGAAGCTAATAGAAGCTTAAACATAAGAATTTGAGACTGAAATATGCAACAGTAACATGAAACATGGAATTTATCTAAAAACTTGGATTTGATACTTAAAAGTGAATTACAATGATACAATGACTTGAGTTTAACACATTTAAAGCTTAAAATTACATTTTAGCACACTAACTAAGATAACTTAAAAAAAACGACATACAAAGAAAACTCAAAAACTAACTACTCTCGTTCCATTGCTTCTTCTCTCTCTTTTATAGCTCCAAGTTGTTTCTCTCACTTCCCTGATTGTTTCCCACCACTTTCCATAACCATTGGATCACTTTAGTGAATCCTGGCCCTTGATTGCATTTTGGCGGGAAATAGGCTTTTTGACAGTTGGTGAGTTTGAGTGTAAAGAGGGGGGAAGTAATCAATGTATCTTGGATTGTTGTTGAAGGTGGAGTGATAAGGTGGGAAAAGTGAGCTGGGGGGATGGAAAGCCTGGTGTTGCAGGCTAGTGTAGGGGATGATGGTGGTATCTCGTGAGTGGGAGGGAAAAGGTGAGTCAAAGTGTTTGACTGGGTTTTAATTATTAAAGGGGAGGGTCAAATGGTGAAGGGTCCAAAGGAGTTGGCAGGGGTCACAATTGTTTAAGACATGGTCCAAAGTAGTTTAGGGGTTTAATAATCAAGGGACCTATTTGTAATTTTTGAAAATTGGAGGACCAGTTCTGCCATTTCCACAAAGTTGTTCCAAGGGCTGAAAATGACAAGTGTCAATAGTACAAGGACCAAAGATGACATTTTCAAATTTCCAGGGACCATTTTTGCCAATTTTTAAACTTGAAGGACCAAACTTGTAATTTCTCAAAACTTTTTATATTTTTCACCAAAGGACTAATTATGACAACTTATGATTTTAAAAGGACCTTTGGTGATTTTTCTTTTGAAATTATGGCTCAGGGACTATTTCTGACAATTTTTTGAAACTTGGGGGACTGAAACTGCCAATTATGCAAACTTAGCTCGTTTTTCATCTGATTTTGAACATTTTGCATCTGAAACATATAAAATGCAATTTTGGAATATTTTCAGTATTTTGATGCATTTCTGAGCATTTTTAGACGTTTTGCAGTTCAGATTTAACCAAAAATGATGAGTATTTACACACTCATCAAGCATAGTATACTAAGTTTTTGCAATGTTATTGAAACATATAAGGTAACAATCGTTGGGTGCATCTCGGTTATAAAATTTGGTGCATCATAGTTATAACTAATTTTTAGCCAAAAAAAAAAAAATTGGCCCCCATAATTTTTCTTTTTGTTGGGAAAAAAAAATTTTTTTTTGGGGGGGGGGGTAGGGGGTTGATTTACAAAACTTCCTTAAAAAATGAAGGAAAATACAATTAGGTCCCTGTAGTTTGGTGTGAAAAAAGGGAGGGGAAGAGGGGGTGATCCAATGGTTGAGATTACTTTTCTCACTTTTCTCTTGAAATCAACTTTTTAAATGATCCAAGCTCTATATATATATATATATATATATATATATATATATATATATATATATATATATATATATATATATATATATATATATATATATATATATATATATATATATATATTAGATACATTTCATCAAGTTAGACGAATTCTATTTATTTTTCGTCCTCTACGGGTCAAATTGATAATACTACTTTGCATCGTTTTATTTCAAAATCACTTTCGAAACTAAGTGTGATGCACCTAATGAATAGAGATGCATCAAATGCAAGTCGATGCATCTCAAATATGTGGTTATAGTTATTTCTCATTCTTCTCATTTTAATTTTTCTTCTCACTAGATCCTTTCTCATAGAATTCAATATAAAATCAAATTTTATTAATCTAGTACTAATTAAGAGGAGCTTTGATGTGTAAGGTGATATCGTTCACATTAAATACACATTTAAATAACTAGATGAGTACTCGTGCATCGCAACGGGATTTTATCGCGGCACGTAATTATAGTTGTGATTTTTGGTTTTGTGTTTCGTATAACATTTAGTTATACAACGTAAAAAAATAAAAATGCAATTGTAAATTATTGTAACATATAATGATTTTAAGTAAAAGAGCAAATTTTAATAGCTAATTCCAATACTAAAGAAATGGAATACATTAGTTTTAAGTTTTCTAAATTAGTTTCCAGTCTTTAATTTAAGTAAAAGAATATATTAGTTTCCTAAATTAGTTTTAAGTTTTCGATTTTTTTGTTTTTCCTTTATAGTATAGATATGAATAGAATTCAATGTGAAATCAAATTTAATTAATCTAGTAGTAATTAAGACTAGCTTTGATGTGTATAAAAAGTAATATCAAGGAAAGCCATAACTCCTATCACACATCATGAGCTTCACAATTAAAAATTGTTCTCTTATCATCCTTATGTTTAACATGCTGGTCTTAACATGGGGTGTTAATGTAGTTCCAATCGGAGGAAGTCGTAAAAAGTTTGGCTTATTAGAGCGATATAAGGTGGACATTACGAACGGGGATGTTGATACCTTGATGGCTCATTGTTACTCTAGCAATGACGATCTAGGAGATAAGCAGATGTTTCCCAGTCAGTATTTTGATTTTTCTTTTCGCCAAATTTTTTTTTCTTAACAGTTTTCAATTGCACTTTTCGCATGATGGCACCTGATAATGAAGAGCTAACGAGCATTACCTTTAGTGTTTTTGACCTTATGATATCAACTAAATGTAGTCCTGACGAACCCAGAAATTGCTATTGGTTAGTAAGGAATGATGGTTTCTTTTTTTCAAAGGAGGACAAACCTTTTCCAGATGGATGGGAGGTTAACCGTTACTGGCCGTGAGATATATGTAATGCTCATTTTGTTTTGATGAATTTACATCTAAATTTAGAATAAGTTTTATCATCTACGTATATGTATTTTGGTGCACCTTATGGCAAGCTTGGCATTAATGATCAAGGTGACTTGACATGTTTATTTATAATTTCACAAAATTAAATGATTTGCGCATTTTGTTTTTTTTAGTTTTCACGCTTGAGTGTATAAGTAGTTAAAGCATATTATCATTAAAATATACTACCAATAAATATTTATTTATTGAAAGTGTGTAAATAAATTCCTTTCACGAAGTATTTGGCAGACAATATGACAATTTCATACAAGGATGTTGTTGATTTGTTTTAGGCATTATATGTTTTATCGAGGTAACTTTTGCCTATGGCTAAAGAAAAAGAAAAGTACAACTAAAACTAAAATATATCGCATCTGCATTTCGTCTTTTCAAAGATAATCTCACACACGCGGTTACAACAATATATTTCATTTTCACCTGTAGCGGGACTTAAACCACAACTTATTAACTACTCCACACGCGGTTACAACAATATATTTCATTTTCACCTGTAGCGGGACTTAAACCACAACTTATTAACTACTACGTATTTATATTTATTTTACGGATACCGCTAGACTGAAGTTTTTTAACATATGACATATCTCCTTATTCCACTGATCTTGAAGCCCTCAAAATTATATATATTGAAGACTAAAATAAATGGTTGGTCCCTAAACTTGTCAATCCGCTTCGCGTTGGGACAAACCTGGGCATTATCATCGCCACAGGTCCAAAACTTGGGTTTTTAATGCCAAACTAGTCCCTTGACAAAGTCAATGTCTGATTTTTGTTTTGTAGTCGAGGGTATTTTAGTCCATACACATTTATACTTTGATAACATATTTATATTTTAGCCTTTCATCTTTATTTGTCGTCGTCAACATCATCCTCGTCATCATCTCCCAAGATAACATGCATTTGCAAGAGAATTACTTGCAGGTAAGGGTGAGCATATGACCCGAACGGACCGGACCGACACGGACCGAGACCGGACCGACCACATTCGGTCCGGTCCGCGGTCCCGGCTTTTGGGCTAATTGGTCCTCGGTCCGGTCCGGTCCGGACCAAAACCGACGAATTTGGCCTTGTTGGACCGGACCGACCGAAGGACCGACCGGACCGACCGAAGGACCGACCGGACCGGTCCGGACCGAGACCGGACCGACCACATTCGGTCCGGTCTCGGTCTTGGGTTTATGCCGAAATCGATTTTCGGTCCGGTCCGGTCTTGGCCGGTCCGGTCCCGTTTTTGGACCATGCACACCCTTACTTGCAGGTACAGTTCTTCGATAGTATGGCAGTAATCATATAATTGCATTCATAGTTTGATTTTCAAAACTGATTTAAGAAACGCAAATCCAAACACCGTCAATCACTTTTGTTTGCAGCTAGCTTAGAATTATGAATTCAAGGCTTCAAGTAGAGTAAAAATTGCAAGAATAAACACCAGCGTAATAAGTTGGTAGATGCTGCAATGACAATAAATCATAACGTTCATCTGTTCATATTAAAAGCGCAATAGAACTACAAAATTTACTGATGCAAATCCTACACAAAATACTTCTATTTTAGGTCACTATTAAAGGTTAACGCATCCAGCATTTCCATTTTCAAAATTCGTCAACTCGAATGGCATCACGAGGCAAATCATAAGCATCTCTAGTCCTCAACTTTTTAACTCCCGCAGTAAACCAGACTTCATCAGACCTATATCCTTCACCTGCCACATTGGTGACTTTGACCCATACCAAAACCTTTGTTTTCATTCATTCGATGTTAGTCAGCTTTCCCCTCAACAAAATGCCTTTGGCCCGAGTAGCGTACCTTATGACAGATGAGTCCTTGAAGGTCACCTCACAAGAAGATGGCAAGTACACCACTAATTTCGCCTTAGTTTCATCAAATTCATAAGATACTATGTTGTTAGGAAAAAGACCCGGAGGTAAATTGTGCTCACGAAGGAGTTCAGGCAACGATTTCACTGGCTTTCCTGCCATTCAGCATAAAAAACAGATAATCAAATCTTCATTCTGTAGCTAGGCCAGAAAAAGGATTAATTGTGATTCAGATCTTATACCTTTGAGCTTGTTAAAAATCCATTTTGCCTTCTCTTCAACGTTACTTGAGAAAGTCTACAATATATAAACATTATTAGTATAGCAAAAGCAAATTTTGGTAGTAATAAGTTGTTTACCGAATAGAAGCAATCATGCCCGGGTAATACTGTAACACCCCAACCCGATAAGGGTAGAAGTATCACATTTATGGAGTCAAATCAGAACAATACACATAAACCATGCAAGCGGAAGTCTTATAATAATAATCAAAAGAGTAGCAAGTCAACACGACTTGATCAATACAAAGGTTCCAAAAGATGTCCCAAAGGAAAAATGAAACGATACAAAGTCTAAGTCTCCAAATCAAAAAGCAATGGTAAACAAAGTCTAGGATAATTAAAGCAAGTCCTCCAATCCTACTCTCAATCCCCAAGATAAGCCCCAGCTCCTAGCTTAATAACCTGCCGCAGGAAAAGAAATGCGGCTGAGCTTAAAAAGCCCAGTGAACAGATATAGCAATACAAAAGCAATAATAGAATCAAAGGTTGGTTAAATAAGATATGAAGGATATGAAGCAATATAGAGTAGGTAAATGAAACAAAGGAAAGGAAGGTCAGTTTTCCACCACGAGCCAACAAAACAAACCAAATCAAATCATATATCAATATCCTGTAGTAACCATTGTATTCGGAGGGGTGACCTCGGAATACCAAACCAATATGAGGGGAGTCCTCGAGTAGCCAATGGAGTGATCAGCTCCCAAAATGTGAGGGGGTGTATTGCACACACCAACCACATCACCAAAACAATATATATCAATACAATACAAATACAAATCTAGGATGCATCCATACGCCCCCTGCAAAACAAATAGTGGCCATACAATATATCTAAAGCGCGCATAATCAATACAAATATGGGGACGGTGTGCAACATCACTCGTGCACACTGGAGTCATGCCATTGGTGCATCAATGACACGGACATGGAACCCCCATGCCTAGTTAATGGCTCGGGTATCAACTGACAGGTCAAAGTGTACAATATATATAGTTCAATCAATATCAAAGGTCCAATATTAGCAGTTCACAAATCAAATCAGTAGTCCAATATCAAAGGTTCGATTATCAAAGGTTTCAATAGCAAAGGATCAATATTAGGGTTCAATAGCAAAGGTTCAAATAGCAAAGCAAAGGTTCAATATCAATTTGGCAAGAGATCAAAGATGCAAAGAGATCACGAGAAACCTTAAGAGAAAGGTCAGAATATCTGTACCTTATTCGAAGCAAGCAAACAATGAAAGTAAAGTCAAGAATGAGATCAATCACGCCGCCCGGAACCTATATGAATTAGATAACGTTCTATAAGAATCCGAAACACTTGTTTTAAGACGGCTTTCCATTTTTAGCAAGTTTCCCATTTTAGTACTCTTTCCATTTTAAGTAACTTTCTATTTTAGGAAACTTTCTATTTTAGGCAGGTTTCTATTTTTAGTAACTTTCCCGAATTAGCAGATTTCCATAATTAGTAACTTTCTAAAAATAGCAGGTTTCCATATTTAGCAGGTTTCCATATTTAGCAAGTTTAGTTACTTATCTCAAGTTATAATAGAAAATGAGTATTATAATACTTTAAAGATCATTTATGGCAAGTTACAAAAGTTTAGGGTTTAAAATGTCAATATAGCAAAGTATAGGGTTAAAAGTGTAAATATAGTAAGTTTACCCATTTTACTCATTTAGTCCATTTAGTTAGTATAATAACATATTAACCCATCAAGTTTCATAATTTACCAAAAAACCCCTTAACTTTATATAATCAAGAATTACAAACCCTAGTTTTACGTTATGATTAATGAATCCGTTTTAAACATGTTAGCTCGATTAGAACAAGATTAAAAGACACCTAATGTGATATCAAAATCAATTCGAATCAGCCCTTAACCAAGACCATATGTACGCCCCTCATAGGATCAAAAACACCCTCGTAATCACTTGTTAACAAGTCCATTTATCATATACGAAAACATGTAATCACAAGATCATTAAACCCTTTTAAAACCTTAATATAAATCGACATAAGAAAGGTTCAAATTCAGTTTCATATACACATTATAAGTCATGACTCATTCGAATAAACATAGATTCAATATTCAAGGTTTGTATCATTTCATGTGTTATCATTTTATGATTTTATGTGATAGTTTTATCAAATAACAAGCCCTAGAAAACACATAGCCACGAATTGATTAAAGACACAAGGAGGAATAGATTAAGATGACGATACGTTACCCTTGAAGCGTGTACGAAACAAGAACAAGAATCAAACCACGAAAAACCAAACCAAGCCTCCCTTGGCTTCTATTAAACCCACGGCCAAAATGGAACACCCACGTCCAAGCTTCCAAAACGAACCAAACACCAATGCTACGTCCACCAAACGATTACCCACGATCAAGAGTCTCCTAGGAACACCTTGGCTTGAAGAATTTCGTATGAAATGGTGAATTTTTAAAAGGTGCCGCCACCTAGAAATGGAGAAAGGAAGCTAGGGTTTTCTTGGTTGTTTAAAATGAAATGATAAGGTGATAAATGTGATTGGCAAATTTTGATATGGTGAGTGAAAAAAGCTTCAATATGGCCGGCCATCAAGGAGTCCAAGAGAAAAATTCTCAACTTTCCAAATTAACAATTCAATCATGTATTTAGTCCTTATTCAAGTCTAGATTAGTTGTGTACAATATGTAAGGTTTAAAGTTACTTAGACTTTTAATTATTCAAGTTCTTTATTGTATAACATAAGTTTATTATTCTCATAATGTGAAAGTATTATTAATCATATAACTTGTTAAATGGTGTTAACGTATTTTCCGAGTTGGTGAAATTTTAAGTTGGAGGGCAAAATTGTCATTTCACGCGATTTGAGATTTTAGGGTTTTACAACTCTTCCCCTCTAAAAAGAAAATTTTCGTCCTCGAAAATTGAAAAAGGAAACGAAGCGATAAACGAAGACATACCCGATGATGAAAAGAAATGTGGATAACTAGCTCGCATAGATTCCTCGGTCTCCCAGGTAGCTTCACGCTCTGGGTGATTCTTCCAAAGAATCTTAACAAACTGAATAACTTTGTTTCTCGTGATTCGATCTCGTCGATCTAAAATAGCCTCGGGTTCTTCCGGTACGGATATATCTGGCTGAATCTGATCCAAAGGATAGGAAACCACATGTAACGGATGATAGTTGTATCCCCGCAGCAGAGATACATGAAATACGTCATGAACATGAGATAACTGAGGAGGTAGAGCTAGACGATAAGAAACCTCTCCAATGCGCTCGAGAATCTCAAACGGCCCAATAAAACGAGGACTAAGCTTTCCTTTAATACCAAAACGCTTAACACCACGGAACGGCGAAACTTTTAGAAAAACACGATCACCGACACGAAACTCCAAGTCGCGCCTATGCTTATCAGCATAACTCTTTTGCCGCGAACGAGCCTCTTTCAATCTTTCCTTAGCAACCGCCACCTTCTCGTTAGTAATCTCAACGAGTTCTGGGCCCTCAATCAAACGCTCGCCTACCTCATCCCAACAAATAGGTGCTCTGCATTTCCTCCCATATAACAACTCGTACGGTGCTCCTTTGATGCTAGCGTGCCAACTATTGTTGTAGGCAAACTCCACCAAGCACAAATACTCATCCCAGTCCCCAGTCCATTCCAATGCACAAGCCCTCAGCATGTCCTCAAGAGTCTGAATGGTCCTCTCCGTCTGACCATCAGTTTGAGGATGAAAAGCCGTACTGAACTTAAGACGCGTGCCCCAAGCTTTCTGCAGACTCTTCCAAAAATGTGACGTGAAGCGCGGATCTCTATCGGAAATAATAGCAGTAGGAGTGCCATGCAATCTAACAATCTCTTGCCGAAAAATCTCCGCCAATCTACTAACGCGATAGTCCTTCCGGATAGGTAAGAAATGAGCAGATTTGGTTAGTCGATCAACAACCACCCAAATCGCGTCATGTCTTTTCCGAGTAAGAGGCAAACCGGTGACAAAATCCATAGAAATCTCTTCCCACTTCCAAGTAGGAATCTCCAATGGCTGAAGTAGACCACTAGCCCGCTGATGCTCTATCTTGACCTGCTGACAAGTCATACACTTAGAAACATACAAAGCCACATCCTGTTTCATGCCACTCCACCAGAAATGCTGCTTAAGATCTCGATACATCTTAGTAGAACCCGGATGAATAGTGAATGGCGAACTGTGAGCCTCAGACAACACTGTCTCACGCAAATCAGGATCATTAGGAACACATAGCCGATCATCAAACCATACCACACCAGAACTATCAACCCGAAACTCCGATTGTTTCCCTTCCTCAATATTCTGAACAATAGACCAAAGCTCACCATCATCCTTCTGAGCTTCCTTAATCTGTAACATAAGATTGGACTCTACCTTCAAGCTCGCCCAATAACCATCATAACCACGAAAACACAATTCCACATCCATAAGCTCAAGATCATGAAGAACCCTGGGTTCCATCTCCAAACTAGCAATCATACCCGACTTTCGGCTTAGTGCATCTGCAACCACATTAGCCTTACCCGGGTGATACTGGATATTCGTGTCGTAATCCTTAAGAAGCTCCAGCCATCTCCGCTGTCTCATATTGAGCTCCTTTTGTGTGAATATATACTTTAAACTTTTGTGGTCAGTAAAGATATCACACGACTCGCCATACAAATAATGCCTCCAAATCTTGAGGGCAAAAACAACTGCAGCCAACTCCAAATCATGCGTGGGGTAATTCTCCTCATACGATTTCAATTGCCTCGAAGCATAGGCAATCACCTTACCGTGCTGCATCAATACACAACCCAAACCTTTCTTCGACGCGTCACTATAAATCTGAAAACCTCCGGAACCCGATGGAAGTGTCAAAACAGGCGCAGTAACCAACCTCCGTTTCAACTCCTCAAAACTCTGTTCACGCTCCTCCGTCCATTCAAACTTTTCTCCTTTCCTCATCAATTGCGTCAATGGTAACGCCAATTTAGAGAAACCCTCAACAAAACGACGGTAATAACCAGCAAGCCCCAGAAAACTCCTAATCTCCGTCACAGTAGTAGGTCTCGGCCATTTTGTGATAGCCTCTACTTTAGATGTGTCCATCTTGATACCATCAGCAGACACAACGTGACCAAGAAAAGCAACTTGGCTCAGCCAGAATTCACACTTAGAAAATTTCGCATACAACTTCTGCTGTCGAAGAATCTCCAATACGATACGAAGATGCTGCTCGTGCTCGGCCTCACTCTTAGAATACACAAGGATGTCATCGATGAAGACGATTACAAACTTATCGAGATACTCGTGGAAAACACGGTTCATAAGATCCATAAAGACGGCAGGCGCGTTAGTCAAACCAAATGGCATAACCAGAAACTCATAATGGCCATAGCGAGTACGAAACGCGGTCTTAGGAACATCTTGTTCCTTCACACGTAATTGATGATAACCAGACCTCAGATCAATCTTAGAGAAGAATTTGGCGCCCTGCAATTGGTCAAACAAATCATCGATGCGAGGAAGAGGGTAACGGTTACGGATAGTAATACGGTTCAGCTCACGGTAGTCGATACACAACCTCATACTCCCATCTTTCTTCTTAACAAACAATACTGGTGCACCCCAAGGTGAAACGCTGGGTCTAACAAAGCCGTTCTCCAAAAGTTCTTGCAACTGTTCTTTCAACTCTTTCAGTTCAATCGGCGCCATACGATAAGGAGCTTTGGATATAGGTTCAGCACCAGGAATCAAATCAATGCCAAATTCAACTTCCCTAGCCGGAGGAATGCCAGGAAGTTCATTAGGGAAAACGTCAGCAAATTCGCGCACAACAGAAAGACTTTCAATAGTCGGAACTTCTGAAGAAGTATCTTTGATGGATGCCAGAAAACCAAGGCAACCATGAGAAATGAGAGTGCGGGCTTTCATAGCCGAGATGATCTTAACCGACTTAAGTGGTTGAGCACCATGGTATACAAAATCAGGACGATGAACATTACCGAAGATAACATTACGAGCATGACAATCAATAGTAGCCTTATGCAAGGCCAACCAGTCCATACCCAAAATAATATCAAAATCAGACATATCCAAAGGAAGAAGATTAGCCGAACGAATATCATCATCGAAACGTAAAGGACAGTCCACATACTCGTGATTAATGAGCACATGATTTTTCATAGGGGTTGATATAGATAAAGGATTCATTAGTGGTGTTGGAGGTAATTTGAGTTTCTTAGCAAAGTTTTTCGATACGATAGAATGTGTCGCGCCAGTATCAAATAAAACAAAAGCAGTAGAATCACCAAAATAAATGGTACCAGTAATAGTACCTGACGCCTTGTCTGCCTGATCTCGAGTAACTGAATACACACGCCCAGTGGTGGGAGGTGGTTTGATGTAGTTCGAAGGAGTAGCCGATGCCTGCTTGGGACAGTCCTTCACCCTATGATCTGTCTCCCCACAATGATAACAACCTCCAGTAATCCTACGGCAAACACCTGGGTGCGGCTTACCACACGTAACACACTTGGGAGGAGGAGGTAACACCTCAGAAGTCCTCTTCTGGGAAGAAACTGCCGCTGAACGATCCTGATAAGTGCTGCGAGATGACTGATCCCGCTGCTGCCTCTGAAAACTGCCACTCTGACCCCTACGATCATCACCTGACCTATCAAATCTCCTCTGAGTACCCTGCTGCCTCGAATCATAGCCACGGTCATAACGACCTCTAACACTCTGTGCCTGACCCTGGCGGTCCTTCTGATCGGAACTGTAGTCCTGACGACCCCTAGAATGAATACGATCCCCATCTCTGTTCCTCTTATTGTAACCCTGCTCCTCATGCAGTAACTCTATGTTGCGGGCATCATCCGCAACTGCAGCCACCTCAGTATACTGATGGTTGATCATCCTATCTAGCACCCACTTCTTTAGCCCCCATTTAAACTTACGAGCCTGACGACGAGCATCTCCAGCAACAACAGCACCTACAAACCCAACCATCCTCATAAATCGCTGCATGTACTCGTGAGAATTCTCCTTCTCCAACTGATGTATGGTCTCATACTCCCTTTCGTATTTCTGCTGTTCTGACTCAGGGAAATACTGTTTGTAGAAGATCTCTCTGAAGGTATTCCAAGCACAAGTATCAACGAAGTTCTCTTCCTTGGTCAAGATATAGGCCTTCCACCAGTTTAAGGCATCACCCTCAAACTTGAAGGTAGCAAGCCGGGTTTTCACCTCATCCCCACAACCCAGCACATTGAAAAGTTTCTCCATATGTGTTATCCAATCCTCCGCCTCATTAGTGGAAGCTGCCGAGCGAAAAGGAAGTGGCTTAAGTTTGTTAAAGCGCTCGATCCAAACATGAATGGGTGTAGGTAGGTTAGCACCCCCACCATTGTCCCCACCAGAAGAACTAGCACCATTCCGAACGTTCTGAGTGATGGTAGCCACTATCTCGGGCATAGCAGTGGCTAGAGCGCGTGCGATCAAAGCTTCGAAGTTGGGATGTCCATCCCCGTTGTCGTCACCGTTCCTTCGAGTTTGGACCATCTGAAGAGTTCATTAAACGATTAGCAAAAGGTTAGGAAAATAGGATGAAGATCATGAACGGAAATGACGATAATGAACCTAGAATCTACCCAAACCTCACCAATCAAATCTTAAGCTCTACGGGTTAACGCTTAGGGTCCATATGTCACAGGTCCTGACTACAAGTCGTAAACCTGGGCTCTGATACCATAATTGTAACACCCCAACCCGATAAGGGTAGAAGTATCACATTTATGGAGTCAAATCAGAACAATACACATAAACCATGCAAGCGGAAGTCTTATAATAATAATCAAAAGAGTAGCAAGTCAACACGACTTGATCAATACAAAGGTTCCAAAAGATGTCCCAAAGGAAAAATGAAACGATACAAAGTCTAAGTCTCCAAATCAAAAAGCAATGGTAAACAAAGTCTAGGATAACTAAAGCAAGTCCTCCAATCCTACTCTCAATCCCCAAGATAAGCCCCAGCTCCTAGCTTAATAACCTGCCGCAGGAAAAGAAATGCGGCTGAGCTTAAAAAGCCCAGTGAACAGATATAGCAATACAAAAGCAATAATAGAATCAAAGGTTGGTTAAATAAGATATGAAGGATATGAAGCAATATAGAGTAGGTAAATGAAACAAAGGAAAGGAAGGTCAGTTTTCCACCACGAGCCAACAAAACAAACCAAATCAAACCATATATCAATATCATGTAGTAACCATTGTATTCGGAGGGGTGACCTCGGAATACCAAACCAATATGAAGGGAGTCCTCGAGTAGCCAATGGAGTGATCAGCTCCCAAAATGTGAGGGGGTGTATTGCACACACCAACCACATCACCAAAACAATATATATCAATACAATACAAATACAAATCTAGGATGCATCCATACGCCCCCTGCAAAACAAATAGTGGCCATACAATATATCCAAGCGCGCATAATCAATACAAATATGGGGACGGTGTGCAACATCACTCGTGCACACTGGAGTCATGCCATTGGTGCATCAATGACACGGACATGGAACCCCCATGCCTAGTTAATGGCTCGGGTATCAACTGACAGGTCAAAGTGTACAATATATATAGTTCAATCAATATCAAAGGTCCAATATTAGCAGTTCACAAATCAAATCAGTAGTCCAATATCAAAGGTTCGATTATCAAAGGTTTCAATAGCAAAGGATCAATATTAGGGTTCAATAGCAAAGGTTCAAATAGCAAAGCAAAGGTTCAATATCAATTTGGCAAGAGATCAAAGATGCAAAGAGATCACGAGAAACCTTAAGAGAAAGGTCAGAATATCTGTACCTTATTCGAAGCAAGCAAACAATGAAAGTAAAGTCAAGAATGAGATCAATCACGCCGCCCGGAACCTATATGAATTAGATAACGTTCTATAAGAATCCGAAACACTTGTTTTAAGACGGCTTTCCATTTTTAGCAAGTTTCCCATTTTAGTACTCTTTCCATTTTAAGTAACTTTCTATTTTAGGAAACTTTCTATTTTTAGTAACTTTCCCGAATTAGCAGATTTCCATAATTAGTAACTTTCTAAAAATAGCAGGTTTTATAGCAGGGTTTCCATATTTAGCAGGTTTAGTTACTTATCTCAAGTTATAATAGAAAATGAGTATTATAATACTTTAAAGATCATTTATGGCAAGTTACAAAAGTTTAGGGTTTAAAATGTCAATATAGCAAAGTATAGGGTTAAAAGTGTAAATATAGTAAGTTTACCCATTTTACTCATTTAGTCCATTTAGTTAGTATAATAACATATTAACCCATCAAGTTTCATAATTTACCAAAAAACCCCTTAACTTTATATAATCAAGAATTACAAACCCTAGTTTTACGTTATGATTAATGAATCCGTTTTAAACATGTTAGCTCGATTAGAACAAGATTAAAAGACACCTAATGTGATATCAAAATCAATTCGAATCAGCCCTTAACCAAGACCATATGTACGCCCCTCATAGGATCAAAAACACCCTCGTAATCACTTGTTAACAAGTCCATTTATCATATACGAAAACATGTAATCACAAGATCATTAAACCCTTTTAAAACCTTAATATAAATCGACATAAGAAAGGTTCAAATTCAGTTTCATATACACATTATAAGTCATGACTCATTCGAATAAACATAGATTCAATATTCATGGTTTTATCATTTTATGTGTTATCATATATATGATTTTATGTGATAGTTTTATCAAATAACAAGCCCTAGAAAACACATAGCCACGAATTGATTAAAGACACAAGGAGGAATAGATTAAGATGACGATACGTTACCCTTGAAGCGTGTACGAAACAAGAACAAGAATCAAACCACGAAAAACCAAACCAAGCCTCCCTTGGCTTCTATTAAACCCACGGCCAAAATGGAACACCCACGTCCAAGCTTCCAAAACGAACCAAACACCAATGCTACGTCCACCAAACGATTACCCACGATCAAGAGTCTCCTAGGAACACCTTGGCTTGAAGAATTTCGTATGAAATGGTGAATTTTTAAAAGGTGCCGCCACCTAGAAATGGAGAAAGGAAGCTAGGGTTTTCTTGGTTGTTTAAAATGAAATGATAAGGTGATAAATGTGATTGGCAAATTTTGATATGGTGAGTGAAAAAAGCTTCAATATGGCCGGCCATCAAGGAGTCCAAGAGAAAAATTCTCAACTTTCCAAATTAACAATTCAATCATGTATTTAGTCCTTATTCAAGTCTAGATTAGTTGTGTACAATATGTAAGGTTTAAAGTTACTTAGACTTTTAATTATTCAAGTTCTTTATTGTATAACATAAGTTTATTATTCTCATAATGTGAAAGTATTATTAATCATATAACTTGTTAAATGGTGTTAACGTATTTTCCGAGTTGGTGAAATTTTAAGTTGGAGGGCAAAATTGTCATTTCACGCGATTTGAGATTTTAGGGTTTTACAAATACTGTAACATCAGATACACAAACTCCTATATAATTTATAAGTTCCATTCATATGATGCTTTGAGAACAAAATTGTGATCGTGGGCCTATGAACTTAATATGATAAGAACAAGTAATTCTCTTGCAAATGCCTGTTATCTTGGAGAGATAATGACGAGGATGATGTTGACGACGACAAATAAAGATGAAGGGCTAAAATATAAATGTGTTATCAAAGTATAAATGTGTATGGACTAAAATACCCTCGACTACAAAACAAAAATCAGACGTTGACTTTGTCAAGGGACTAGTTTGGCATTAAAAACCCAAGTTTTAGACCTGTGGCGATGATAATGCCCAGGTTTGTCCCATTGCGATGCGTTTGAACAAGTTTAGGGACCAACGGTGTATTTTAGTCTATATTGAATGTAATTTGTTGTTGGAATTAATTTCCTATGTCTGTAATTTATTACTGAAAAAATGACAAACATGAGTATTAGTAAAAGAGAAATGATACATGGACCTAAACTTGGACTTAAACTTAGACCTAAAATCAAGTGTCAGCATCCTGATGGCTGCAGACAGGGACCCACTTATTTTACAACTTATCAGGATGATGACAAATGATTTTAGGTATAAGTTTAAGCCTAAGTTTAAGTTCATGTATCATTTCTCTTAGTAAAAATGACAGAAAAAAATGGATTTTCATCAAACTACATACTTTCACTGCAAATTTGTGATTTTAATTACGTTCTTGCCAAAGTTCTTTATTCTTTTTTGTTTTGCAACGCTCAGTGCAGCGGGTTTTCATATTGTAATGTTGAAACAAAACGATGTAGCAACGTTTAAAGTATACATGTTTGATGAAAAATAAGATTTAAGATGGACAAAATATTATTTACATACTAGGGATCAATCTACACCCTTCATTTTTATTTGATCTAATGGATGAAATTAATTCCAACAATTTAAAAAACCCAATTTCATTATTTTTTTTCAAATATTAATATCTTTCAAACAGTTAATCGTTAAGCGAAAAAAAATATATCATTGCGACGAACATTTAATTATCTTTCTATAGATAGGCACTTTAATATACTTTCGACAATTTTTTTTCTTCGTATTTTTCACGTTTTTTTTTAGTTTTTTCGTATTTTTACGTTACTGAAATTTTTATTAAAAAATCAAATATGGTTAAACACTAATTTGAATATCACATGTGATATTAGTGTTAAATCATATATGATATGTAATATCACATATGATATTAGTGTAAAATCACATAGGATATACATATCATATCACATGTGATATTACATATCATATATGATTTTAACACTAATATCACATGTGATATTCAATTTAGTGTTTAATCATACATGATTTTTTTAATGCCAATTTCAGTAATGTAAAAAAAACGAAAAAAAGACGAAAAAACGTGAAAAAAATGATTTTTTTTCTTTTTTCGAAAGTATATCAAAGTGCCCGTCTATAGAAAGATAATTAAATGCTCGTTGCGATGGTGTAAATATTTTCGCTTAACGATTAACGGTTTAAGAAATATTTAAACTATAAAAAATATGTAAAATAATAAAATGTTTTTAATCTCAGCCATTGATTTCATTTTAGATGAACGGTGAAGATGAATCCCTTGGTATGTGTGAGAAAATTTTGGTATGTAAAATAACTCTCCTCGAAAAATAATTATGCAAAGACTGGGCATATTTCGTTGTAAACAAATTTTGTCATTTTTTTTGGAACGGCGGAGATAACTAGCAAGAAGCTAGAAAAAACATTACAAAGAAACAAGAGAAGGGTTTTTAAACCAGTCTACCCAACTAAAACTAGCCTTTCATCTATATCTACACCAATAAAAAGAACGACTAACAATTTCGTCAAAAATGATCGCTTTGGAGGGATGGATTGAACCGAAGAGCCTTTTATTCCGAAAACTCCACACAATTTTATGTCATTTGCAGGTAAAACAAGTTTTCAAATACTCCGTATCATATTAGCATGAAACATTAAGTTTGTGTTTAAACGAGTAATTATTCTAATACACCTATCATCTATCATAACAGGACATTCGAAAAAAACATTTGTAATATATAACTTAAACCTTTAAAGTAACATGATAATTGAACAAAGATAGAGGTTCACCAACTAATGCATATGACATTTATTTTCTAGAGTAAACTGCAAAAATCGTCACTGTGGTTTGCCAAGATTGCAAAAAGGGTTTATGTGGTTGGCTAATTGCAGGCGGCCTCCCTGTGGAGGAAAGTTTTGATCATTTTGGCCCCTGGTTTTAACCGGCGTTAAGTGAATTCCATTAAGAGTTACACTTTAGCCTCTTTTGGCCAACGACCGTTGCAGCGTTAATCCTTTAAATCACAGGGACGATTTTTGCACTTTACTCTAACTTAAAATTTTCGGTTTATTTAATACGTATTTGTCCGTTTTTTACGTTTTCATACGATTTTATACGTTCATCAATTTTTTTATGTTTTCGTCCATTTTTTACATTTTCGTCCGTTTTTTTTACGTTTTCGTCCGTTTTTTAACATTATCGTTCGTTTTTCTACGTTTTCGTCTGTTTTTTATGTTTTCATCCGTTTTTTAATGTTTTCGTCCGTTTTTTACGTTTTTGTCCGTTTTTTTACGTTTTTGTTCGTATTTTTACGTTTTTGCCCGCTTTTTAATGTTTTCATTCATTTTTTTACGTTTTCATCCGATTTTTTTGGAGTTGTAATTTGTGCTTATAGGTTGTATGTTGTGCATTATAGGTTGTAGTTTTTGATGTTGGGGGTTTATGATATTTTGGGGCTTGCGTTAATTTGTGCTTTAAAGAGTTGTACTATTGATAAAGGGGGTGTTTGGGATAACTTTAATTTTTATAGAAAAACAAGTTGTTTAAAAAAGAAATACCTAACATGTGCTGATGCTATTCAAGATATGCTTAACTTTTTAGTTTAGAATAAATAAACTGGTGCATTTTTATGACCATTTAATTATTTAAAGAAGCAAAGTGGTTTTAATAATCAACTTCAAACACTCAAAAACGGATGAAAACGTAAGAAAGAGACGAAAATGTTTAAAAAAACGGACGAAAACGTATGAATACGTAAAAAAACGGACGAAAACGTAAAAAACGGACGAAAATGTTTTAAAAAAAGGGACGAAAACGTATAAAAACGTAAAAAGACAGACGAAAACATATAAAAACGTATGAATACGTAAAAAAAAGTATAAAAACGGATGAAAATGTTTTTAAAAAAAACGACGAAAATGTATAAAAAAGCGGAAGAAAAACGTATGAATACGTAAAAAAAATTGACGGAAATGAAAAAAATCGGACGAAAATGTAAAAAAATTGACGAAAACATAAAAAAATGAACGAATACGTATAAAATCGTATGAAAACGTAAAAAACGAACGAAAACTTATTAAATAAACCGAAAATTTTAAGTTAGAGTAAACTCCAAAAATCGCCCCTATGGTTTAAAGGTTAACGCTGAAACGGTCGTTGGCCAAAAGGGGCTAAAGTGTAACTTTTAACGGAATCTATTTAACGCCAGTTAAAATCAGGAACCAAAATGATCAAAACTTTCCTCCACAGGGAGGCCGCCTGCAATTAGCCAACCACAGGGACGCTTTTTGCAATCTTGGCAAACCACAGGGACGATTTTTGCAGTTTACTCTATTTTTTATTTTGTGCCTCTTGCAAATGGTCCTTGTTCTATCGGTTGAAACTTTTAGCTAACGCAAACATAAATTTCTGGTATTGACACTGGCACTTGTGGTCTAGAACTCTAGAAGTGTGGTTCATACTCACATAGTCACATACTTTATACTATGCTAACATTAGTTAAGTTCAGTTTCGTTACACTTAACAACTGCAATGCAGTAGCCAATTCACATAAATATTGTAACAAGTAGTAAGATTTATTTTTAGATCCAAGTGCACTACCAATTTGATCCATCTCTGATTAAAAGAAGAATACTTAACAATGTAGTCACAGTAACATATGGTCATTTTAATTTAGCAACAACGCTGCTGTATAAGAGTTGGTCAGGAAACATGTGTAGTTGTTTATGCATTTAAGGAGATCATATGCTATGGGTTTGGCATTGAGTATTGACAAGAGGGGTCGATGACACCATAGCAGCGATGTCAGCATCAGGGGACAGGGATCGGTATTCCGTGTTCCCTTGCTGATCTTCCTTATTTGTGAAATATACTTATTTGTGAAAAAGTTGTTGCCGATAATTAAAACAAAGCGGTGGTTGCCAAAAAATAGCACATGCTCTAAGTTACAATAGCCATGAATAGTTTATGGCCTGTAGTATCGCTTACTCTGTTTTGACAGCCAAAATTTTTATTGTTTTGGCATAAACTAGTTTATAATTACAGCATTCGTGTTTTTTTAGATACTCTTTCCTAATTGAACGTGACATGAGTAATACGAAAGACAAATGTTATAGGAATTTTAAACACGATATTTGTGTTTGATAATCAAGTAACATTGCAGGATACTGATAAACAAGCAAGATAAATCTTAGGTCTAGCATGTAAACAAGCAAGATAAATCAAGTAACATTGCGCGCCACATAAATATATCATGTATGCATGTAAACAAGGAATCTGATTAGCAACCCTAATTGTTCTAGATGCATTAGGAGGTCGTAACAGAAGCATAAAAGGAAGTACAGTGACCCAGATAGGAGACCGCACATCTCAGTTTTTATGAAAGAAAGTGTTGCATTACTTACAATCAAATTCGTGTGTTTTGTAGCTCTAAATCACTACAAATCTTTGACCAATGAATTGACTAAGTTTAGTCCCATTGAATTTCTCGGTGGAAGGTCCAATCAGATGGGTTTAGTGTCGTTTTACCATCTGAATAGACCAAATCATAAGGCGAGTCTTCTGAAAACTCAGTGGGCATAGATTTCCAGTGTAGACTCGGTTTCCATTCAGCTTCTTTAAGAACTTTTAGTATCTCCTCAACGACTATCTTGCTACCCTCTCCTGACAAGTGCACCCCATCCCTGAAAAACATTTGATCTTGAGAAAACTATAAACCTACATCATTAAAACTATAGAGTGCAAAATGATTTCGAGTAAGAAAGCTTACGTAAAAAAAGTCAACCAATTCTCGTGTTTCTGAAACGCAGACCAGAGATCTATAACTTTGATTCCCATCTCATTGCACAACTCTACACAAGCTTCTGAATATATCCGGCATAACTCATTTGTTCGAACAAGTTCACTAAAAATTGTGCTGTTTTCATGGCAGAACACTAGACCTTAGCGTGCTGTTTATATACAAATTTAGAAGAATTGATTGAAAAAAAAACACTAATGAGAGGACCTTGTGTTTTCACGAAGCCTGGCCTCATCCACAGGTGGGCAACCGAGGAAAATAAGACGAGTTGTGTCTGAAAGGCCCTGAATTTTTATATTGGTGTCAGCTTTCAGTAAGCATGTTTCGAAAGTGATTATGTGACGTTGATTAATCATAATCAGATAATCAACTGTGTAAAATGGTTTGTAAAAGATAGTGCTTGGATAGCTGGATATCTTTCTGCTGAGTGTAGTTGCACGAATGAGATATATATTGATTTTTTAGTGACTTTACAGAAGCAAAATATAAATTGACCTAGAAGAACATTTTTACGAGAAAAGAGGTGTATAATGAAATGGTAGCATAGGTCGTCTTACCAATTTACAATAGGCTGAAGGATTAAATAAGTGATTATTGTGACTTCAAGTGGCAGTAACCATATAACCCGTTCCAAAATTTAAATCCAAACTCCCCCACAATATTTATTATAGCAAAATCACTAAAGTATTAGCCTTAAATGTTCTCACCAACGAGAAAAATGGAAATGTTTTATGTGCTTCAGCAATTTAGTTTCTAATAATATTTCAAAAAAAAAATGAATGGATTTTGAATGTTCCGAATAGTCTAATCTATTCATGGTGGTCTACCACAAGAGTGATTTAACGTATTTTCTACAGAAAACATTTTAGGAAGAAACTGATACCTGAAGATGACTAGCAATTTTCCTCATGTTCTCAATATATTCGGCAAGAGGGACATGGGGACCTAAACCAGATGAGTGGGGTCCCATTGAATCATTGCCACCAAAGTAAACAATGACGAGTGAAGGTTGACTAGCAGCCTCCTACACGACAGTAAGATGACAGCACATTATAATGTATACGAATGCATACAGGCAAAATTAGACAAATTAACACACATCCCATCTCATAAAAAATATAAACTAAAAACAAAAATAGAATAAAAATTCAAGCTACTAAAAACTCGATATTTAATTGAAAATATAACTTTATAATTGTATTGGATTGATAAAAGATTCAACTAGATATCAAAGATGTACCTTTGGGAAAATTTGATCAATAACCTTAACAGCACGTCTGGAATTCCAGCCATAGTACCCTCGCAACACTATATCGGCCTGCAGTAGATAAAAAAAAAAGCTGCAAACTGTAAGGCAAGTATGCGTGCCAAGTATATATTACACAATAAAGAGCAATACCCCTGTCCATCTACTTATAAAGGAATAACCTTATTGTTTCAACCATAATACAAAGATGGTTGTTCATAGAAATCAATGACCATGCTCCACTGGACCGACATAATATACAGAGCCCAAAAAAGGTACAAGTTCTTTAATCAAATTTTCTTTAGTGTAAACAAGTTATAGATAAGTAAAAAACTTGTCAAATTCCATCAAACGCCACATCATTACGATGAAATAGTTCTTATGCACCCTAGAAGAACTGGACCACAAAGTTGGACTTGGATTAAACAATATATGAATTATACAAGTGCCGCAAAAAAATCAGAAATTTGCTAATCGCAAATAACTGGATAGGATTAATGCACAGCAAGACAGCCATCTGAAGTTGTACCCTAATCAAAGTTGGTACATAATGCACAGGCTAGCAATATCAGATAACACGCTAGAAGCAACTTTCAATTCAGCTGCCAAAGTGACCACTTTTTTCGGCCTATGAGTAGCTTGGTTGTTTATAATAGTTGATTTTTCAGCTATCCAGAAATACCAAACGGTCTCGATACACAAATGACAATTCCAAAGGAGTTTTATATGAAAACTCAAATGGAAGTTTACATGTCTCTATCTCTCGCTACATTTATATTCAAATTTCAGATTAAATAGAAGATTATTTGTTTATCAATGAAGATCAAGGCTATTCATACTAGTTATAAGCCTGTGTTTACCAGGTTTGCAGATGACAGACACATTACATATGTTATGGTTAAATTGCAAAAAAAATGTTATAATGTTTCTATATACACCCTAGAGCTTTTAAATGGGAATATGTAACTACTGAACTTAGAATTATATTCCTACATTAATTACAGAAAAAATAATGGTCAAATTGAGTACTAATCAGCAGAACGTGTTCTTTGGCACTAGATTTCTTTCACAAAACAGATTCTGCAAAATGTTAAAAAGCAATATAAAGCTTAATGGTTTCATAATATTAGTATCAAATGTCAACTATCTACCCAATCTTCGTGAAGCACATGTTCTTACATACTGAATCCTGAAGTAAATAATCGGTACCAAACCACAAAACATTCACCGACAACCCTATAAAACAAGTTGTACAACCTCCTATATAGAATTTAAAACATATAATCATGACTGGTCAATGTTCGTACACGTACGTGTACTATTTACCACCAATCTTTCACTTTTAACCAATCCATAAAAAGACCAACTTTATATCAGTAAAAATCACTTGCATATCCTACATTCAGTGTATTATACTAGTGTTTAGCTTAGCTTATTTTCTAGGCTTATTAAGTTATGGAAAAGACGAGAAGCTCAACTACATTGGCTTATTAAAACACTAATAAAAGAAGCGTCACACTTATTAAAACAAACAACCACCCTAGTTTTGCCAAACATAGCCTATCTAGGTCACATTATTTCTTTCTTTTCTTAAAAAATGTTTTTAAATCCTATTTTTTAGGTAACCATGGTTTCCGACCTTTTAGCCCACGGGGTTTGAACCTACCGCCACACAGAGTCAAACGACGCAAAGCCCTCCCTTCCAAATTGGTCATATTATCATATCATAAAAACTAAAAAAACATAAGAGAGTACCTTACGAGCGTAGATATCAGCAAGAGCAGCGCCCCAACCGTCATTACTAAAACTAAGCTGAACAATTGATGATCCAAACAGCACTATTTGGGGTCTCTCTGGTCCTATCATTTCGTAGAAGAAGTTGAATGTTCACCGAATGAATGACGGGGATTTATATAAAATGTTTAGATATGAATTAAGTAAGTAATTATTAGGTGATAGGTGTAGTTGCGTATGGGTAATATTGGAGGGAGTGAATGAACTCAATGAAGGAAGGAGATGTTTTCTTGTTTATACAATGACTAAATTGCAAAACCACTCCTTTTGAGTTTTCACAGTTTCACGTGATACTCGCACCACATTTTTTGATTCATGCACCACTAGTTGTGCATTACAGTATTATACTGTACAATACTATAATGCACAACTAGTGGTAAATAAATCAAAAAATGTGGTGTGAGTATCAATTCACTTTTCACAAGGGTCATGATATGCACAACACATTTTTTTGATTATTTCACCATTAAATCACGCAAGTGATGCACACAGTACAATACCGTTATGCATGATTGGTGGTGTACATATCATTTTAAATGGTGTGCATTTCAGCTCCCTTTTTACAAACTAATTTTAGTCTAGGGGATTTACATACATCCCCACATATACATCAATATTTACATATTTCCCTAAACACAAGTTTTTAATGCATGATATACAATGCTATTCAAACATGGTTTGGAGAAATATGTAAATATTGATGTATATGTGGGGATGTATGTAAATGCCCCTTTGGTCTATATTTATCTTGTGGAGCGGTTAGTGTTATTAATTAGGGGCAGAAGTGTTCATCGATTCGGTTATCGGTTTGTTCGGTTCGGTTAATTTTTTTTTTAGTATAACCGAGAACCGAACCGAACCGAAAACCAAACCGAATAACCAAAAATCAAACCCCCATAACCGAAAACCGAACCGAATAACCCGAATTACATAAACTTAATTATTTATTCATTTATTTATAAGATTTTTAGAAAGAAAAAAAAATTAAAGCTTAAAAAATGTTATATTTAAAATATTTTTAATATTTTTTTATATAAATATATAAATAATATATATATTTATTTGAATTAGGTTTTCGGTTCGATTTTCGGTTTGGATTGCTAAAACCATAACCGAACCGAAAACCGAATATTTAGTTCGGTTCGGTTCGGTTATTTTCGGTTCGGTTTGGTTTCGGTTTTCGGTTTATTCGGGTATTACCCAACCCATGAACACCCCTAATTAGGGGGTCAAGAATCCGACCCGAACCAGACCCGGACCCGAATAAGTTTATTTGGGTTATTCGGGTCATTAATTTTATTCAGGTTATTCAAGCCGAGGAACCTGAATACTAAATAGCGTCGGATATCATGTTGAAAATATCTCGCTAACACAGATTCGAATCGACTAGAATAAGAGTTTTTTTTTATATATTTTCTATGAATTATATATGTATTTAATGAACTAGCCAGTTGTTTTTATCATTTTACGCATATGGGTTGATCTGAACCAGGCTGGACCTGACTTGGATCAGACTAATCCGAGAGTTTAATAGGCTCGGGTTTGGTTTTTCTAGCCTCAACTCGACTTTGGATGACCCGAATCGACCTGAACCCGACCAACCCGACCTGACTAACACCCTTAATATTGTGTATGCAGTGGTTTGATAAAAATAATAATAAAAAAATAAACAATAAAAAAGCATCTTTCGCAACAAGCTGTTTAAGGGGTGTTTGCTTAAGCTTATATACGGCTTATGCATTTTTTATTTTTTATTTTGTTTTGGCTTATATTTTTTAAAACTTTATTTTTTTAGCTTATTTTGAGACTTATTGGCATATAAGTCTATTACGACATAACAAGCTTATATACACGCGCAAGTCACAAAATAAGCACAAAATTTGAGATTATGAAATATAAGTTGAAATCAAATAAGCCCACGTATAAGCTTAAACAAACACCTCCTAAATTAGCTTTAAAATTCTGGTGCTATTGAAATAATCTTTAAAATCCTAATGCTACTTTTATTTTCTTTTACAAATCATATAGTAATTTAATTACAGTTAACTTATCATACAATTTCATTAAAGCAATGCTAAACACACGTGTCAGCGGGTGATTGGTACATTTTTTGGCAGTTTATCTATCCTCTCTCTTATTAAATAATCACTCGTTGACACGTCAGCGAGTAGATTTTTTGTGTAAATTTTATGAGTGGTTCTAGCATTTCTCATTTAATTAAGCAATATCTCCACTCCTAAATGTTATTATTTAAAGTTACTACGCTATTGCTATTTTCGCCAAAAGTACTACTCCCTCCGTCTTAAAATTATTGTCATGAGAGAGAAATCATAAAGTTTAATAAAAGTGAAGTCATTTTAATTTTCAACCACTTAAATATAATATTTCTCCACTATATTCTCTAGTTTTTACTTAAAAAGAAAAGTAGACAATTATTTTGAAACATCCCGAGAAAGAAATATGAATTATAATTTTGAGACGGAGAGAGTAAAACGGTATGTCACAAAACTATGTTTGTATTTTCCAAAATGTAAGGGTTGTGCTTACAGTGTGGCAAAACTAGAGGGACAATTTTTGCGATCCACTCTTATTGGATTTTCGTTAGCTGTTGTTAAAAGTAGGGTCATAGCATTTATTTGCGTCTAACAACCTCTTTTATTTTCAAACAAATGTTTTGGTTGGTTTTCTATTGAATTTTGTGTACGAAATATAGGTTGAAAATTAAATGCACTTAATACAATATTGTAATTTTAGCCTTTTATTTAAATGCAGTTAACACAGTTTTGACTATTCTCTTTTTAAGTAACAAGGAAATGAATTGCGTAGAAGAACTCCCGAACATTTGTGGGATCGATGGATTGTCCTCTGAATAACATATGAGTGATGACAATATTCCATTTTTAGTAGTTGTGTTAGTCTGCTTTCTTTCCTGCTTTTGCTTGTTGTTTACTGTCTTCTGCTCTCTTTTCTATTTCACCCGCACATTTGCACTTGTCGGAGGTCTCGTTGGAAGCAGTCTCTCTACTCCTGGGTTTATCCTGGAGTAGGGGTAAGATCTATCTACATTTTACCTCTCCCTTACCCTGCATCGGCGGGATTAGGTTTGTTGTTATTGTTGTTAGTAGTTGTGTTGTGTAAAATAGCTAATTTCGGGGTTCAAAACAAAACAATAGTTGAAGCTATAGCTCTAAATTTTGGTTTTAAAATTTAAAGTAGATTGCAAACTCGTTTATGTGGTATGTCTAAATTGTAAATGCGGTCTTTATTTTTTTTTAAAGTGCAGACAATCTTTCTGTGAAAAATATTTGGTGTGGATAGTCTTCGCCCAAAAGTAAAATAACTAAAATGTCTGATAGTGAAAGTCTCACTTAAGACAAGGGCATTTTAGTCATTGTATTTCAGGACATAAACAATATTCACATCAAAAAATTTCTCACATGATCAGCGCCGGCACTTTCAAAAAAGTAAATATCATGTCTGCGATTTAAACATACCACAATATCGGTTTTGAATTTAACGGTAGTTTCTAGTTTAGGATTTTTTTTTTCTCGTCAAATACAAAACTTATTTCTTAATTATCTTATCCGTTTCAGAGATAAGTTTAAACTCTAATAAGTTTACGTGTACTTGGGGAGTATAAAAAACAATGCAACTTAGATAAATCAATACTTTTTTTACTAAACTGAAATTTAGGCTATACATTTTTATTTCTGAAAATGACAAAGTTCATTAATTATATCAAACTTTTTAACATGGTTTTTTTTAACTTGTGACATGATGGCACAAGTTTAAAATTGTTTAATGAAGACAAATATTTTTTTAAATGACTTAATTTTCGTATAAAACATGAATAATTTTGATAGGCATCATAAATTTAGAAATTTTTAATAACAACCAAAATAAAAATATGGTAATTTGAGTTCATTTAATGTCACTTAACCTCTTCCTGACACAAGTTAAAAGTTCCCAACTAAAGTTTTTGAATGTAGATCATAACTTTTGTAATATGTATTTGTTAATTAATAGAAGATAATACAAAATTTGTGAAAATTTTAATTTATCGAACAAAAGAACAGCAAATTACAAGACAGGATGATGGCAGGTATTCCGTTAACTTTTGCTTTTGGAAAAGACATGATTTTTTTTTATTGAAAGTAGAAGTTATAAAATAGTGAGATCTTAAGTTATAAAATACTAGCAATTTATTTTTTGAGAGTTTGTAAACTTCTAAATCATGCATGCCAACTGATTATGATGTGATCATTATTTCAAATGATGATGTGAATCTTTCAGACACCGATGATGATATAGACTATGATACATTTTCAGACACTGGTGATACAGACACTGATGAAGACGTGATCTTTATGGATAATTTTTAGACAGTGATGATGATACAGACACTGGGGTGAAGGGTGGTTGGGTGCTTCCTAAGATGATTGCTTCCATTTCAAGGGTGAGCAAGGTAAAAGGAAAAGGGAAGTTGAGAAGGTTGTTGGCAGTTGAAAAAGTTTCAAATAAAAGGAAAATGACAATTGAAAAAGTTGTTGACAAGAGTAAGCAAGGTTGAAGAAGAACCATTGCAATAACAGGTTGCATACTTGGTCTTAGAGCTTTTGCATACTTAGTCTTAGAGCTTTAAGACCATGAGTTGAAGATATTGTTAAGAGAACTAAAAGTAAGGTTAGAAGTAAGGTTAAAGTGAGAAATCACATAATTGGTTTAAGAGCTCGTTGAACAAATGAGGGATGTTCCAGCAACAAAAGGAAGAATTGTTAGTTAGTTAGTTGATGTGAATTTTTTGGGTATTGTATTAAGAGTGGTTTTGGCATATATGTATGCTAAAAACAATGTTTGAAAACCATACTAGCCTCCACCATGTTACTTTTTCACCTCTATCACTCACCTCTTCATATGCATATTTGACAACAAAGTTCCTTTCCTTCCTATTTGACATTCTCCATATAACTCTGTCCACCCCTGATACATCAATAATAGGATTTCCTAGACTGGTAATCATAGGAAACTGTACAAGCCATTCAGAAGGCTAATTCCATTTCCCATCGACTATCATTTCACTTACCCTCATATTACTTTGTAGTCTTGCATTTCAAATTTGTCTCTGAGTAATATACTGAATAAGTGGACCAATGGCACTCCAATTGTCATACTACATTCAAGTTATACCTAAGTTCACAAGCAA
This sequence comes from Chrysanthemum makinoi, assembly GCA_910596185.1. NCBI lineage: Eukaryota > Viridiplantae > Streptophyta > Magnoliopsida > Asterales > Asteraceae > Chrysanthemum > Chrysanthemum makinoi. Next base: position 106,311,649 of record OU343222.1, on the reverse strand, counting down.
ACATACTACACCCCACAAAATAGCTACATAGTCTGAGACTCCATCGCCTATTTCTAATAGCAATCAACTCTTCATTAAAAACTACCACTTTTTTTACCCTCATCAGCTATTTCAAATGCAGTTTAGGGGGTGTTTGTTTAGGGGGTATTTGGAATAAGAAGTTTATTTACCTAAGAAAACCAACATAAACATTAACAAATTCAGCAAAATCCAACAACAACTATGAAATAAGTAGTTTAAGAATCCTAATATCCTAGTATAATCCTAAAAGTTAAGTTACAAATTAATCAGATTCCAAGTCAAATTCCAACATCAACCTCTCCTCCCACTCTCAATTTTGCCTAATTTTGTCATCCCACTCTTGTTTAACCCTTGATTATAACTTTAATGTTTGTGTTAATGCTTCTTGGTCTAATCTCAGTTGATGTTCCTTTGTATAATGTTAAACAATTACATACTGTTAGAAAGATGACATATACATGTATCAAATTATTAGTTTACATACTTGTTCTTCAGTAAGATTTCCATCTTCTAATGTGTTAATGTTTCTTGTTCTTCAGTAACATATACATCACTTGCAGTAAAATTAGTTGTACCACCAAGACTTCCACTACCACCTACACCACTGCCATTTTCGGGAATTGTATCCTTGTGGAAAACCGTAACCACATTTCTCATTAAAATATTAAGATAATGACCTGATTGTTTAGGAGAAAACACAGAAACATGTTTAAGTATCAAAACAGCTCCTACGGTAATAACCTTTCCAGAACCACGCTCTGTAAGGACTTTGTGATGAATTGTACCAGAATTATACCTGAAAGGTCTTTGAGTGTTATTGTGAGATCACCCAGCGCATTCGGAGTACAAGACCTGATTATTCCAACAACCTGGTCAAGTTGCCCTTTCTTGCGAAAGTTCTTGATATCGCCTAAACACCCACTCACGATCCCCCCCAATTAGCACACAAACTCAACCGTGCTAACTCACGACCAACGCGTAAAATCCTCATCCTCACATACATCCTAACAACTTTCCTAATATACTCCACACTCCTACCCTCCTTCCCTAATATCTGCTATTTTACGAAGCTTCGCCACTTAAACCATACTCGTTGGACCTCGTATTATCCTAACCGCCTATTCAAGGCTTTGAGATGAAACTAGGTTTTCGGTGCTGGGGTTGTGTGACGACTTTGGTGGTCGTTGTTGGAGGGACGGAGGACCGCGGTTGGTCGGATATCGGACTCGTCCATATCAACATTAACATATTGTTTACATTGATTAAATGATCGTGAATTCATTTTGGGTTGGGGTTTTCGTTTGAAGAACAATGATGTAATCAAAAATGGGTTTCTAAAGATGATACTGAATTTATGTTTGTGAATTTGTGTTTTTAATATTGAAGGGATGGAGGGAAAAAAATGGCATCACAAATATGGCGAGAAAACAGGTGGTAGACGAGCCAAAAAAAAGTACATCAAGAATGGGAAATGACAAATTTACCCTCACGTGAAGTGCACGTGAAGGGGTCAAAGGGACTATTGATGATGTGAAATGGAGATAATGGGGATGGTTGACATACTTATTTTAAAATTGAGACTAACGGTGTAATTTGGGTACAAGTTCATGGGCGAATGGTGTATTTTACTCTTATTTAATGCTTCGCCAACAAATTGCTACTATCTATCTACATGTATGTTATAAGACAAAACATACAACAGATGAATTTTGTTTACCTAAATTTTTGAAACGATATATATAAAGCAACATTACTATCAAGTACTAATTATGTTTGTAGGTAAGATTTTCAGTCAACATTAATGGTGTAAAATTATAACATGGTCACAAATAGAAAAGTTAGAGACGTGATGATGAGTAATATATTTTTTCATGAGTACGTATTGTTGGATTAACCACTTGAGTTAGCTCAAGTGGCCACCAAGATTCGTTAGGGAGTTTTGGGGAGGTTGTTTTCCGGGTTCGAATCTCTTCAAGGACAAAAGATTGCAGGGTTTTCTTTCAAGGAATTTTCTCAAAGGGGATCTCCTGTAAAATCACCATGCAAGTGCTGGTGAGCGTGGGGTCTCTTTAGCGCGAGCCCGGTTAAGACAACGTAGTCTAAATCTCCTAATATACGCCAGGAATCCAAAGGTAAAATAAAAAGAAATTCACCTGTAAAAAAAAATAGGAATATTGAATAAAGGGAAGAGGTGCACCCATAGGTGCACAAAAACCGGTTTTTACCGGTTTTCGGTTTTCCAAAAACCGGTTTTTAAAAAACCGGTTTTGCCGAAAATCAGTTTCGGACATTTTCGGTTTTTCGGAATCGGTTTTTTCGGTTTTAAATGTTCGAATCGGTTTTTCGGTTTCAAATGTTCGGAATCGGTTTTTATCGGTTTTTTACCGGTTCGGTTTTTTCGGTTTTAAATGTTCGGATCCGTTTTTTATCGGTATTTTACCGGTTCGGTTTTTTTCGGAATTTAAAACATTTAATACATTTCGAATACAATCATAACTTTTATTTAAACAATACAATCATACAACTAAAACTATAAAATACTAATACATTTAGAATACAATCATAACTTTTATTTAAACAATACAATTATAGAACTAAAAATAAATAAATACTAATACATTTCGAGCTTCGGCATGGCCATCACCCAAAAACATATTAGTATACTCAAGTATATCGAGCTTCGGCATTGCCATCACCAGTGTATACTCAAGAAATTAAATCATCCAAAAATTCTTCTACATCTAACTCTTCAACATCAAATGGTTCAAATTCACCTTCATCTAATTCGGTAGCCGGAGGTGATATCCCCATGTCCTCTTCTTCTTGTGCTATAGTTTCTTCAACTTCTTCAATCGAACCTTCCAACGATGTTTGATGTTGTACCCTATCTACTCCGTCCATATAATCTTTCAAACATACACATACTTCCACGGATTCGGGGCTAAGTTTTGTCCTTCTATCCGATATAATTCGACCACTATGAGAAAAGGCCGATTCGGAAGCTACCGTCGAAGCTTGGACCGCTAATAAGTCACGAGCCATAGCGGCTAAAATTGGAAATTGGATTTCCCTTTCTTTCCACCAAGCCAAAATGTCAAAGTTTGCAAACTCATCGGGACTTAAAGTTGTTAAAAAGTTTGTAGCCATATATTGTCCCAACTCGCTTGTCGGGGCCGATGATAGTTGACGCTTTGTAGCGTCTTCACGTAAAGTATTATAAAGGTTTATGTTAATGTCCCTTGTCATTCGGGACGAACCGGCCCGCATTGGGTCGAGAATTGGGTTTGGTTGTTGACCATATTTTGTTGCATAAATTTCAAACAATTTTTTAAAATAATCATTAAATTTAAAAACTTGAGATTCTATATAGTTGGGATCTTCACCGTCCAACCCAAAAGATAATTCTAAATTTTCCATTATTCTTCTTATTAAAATTTCTACGCCTCCAACATTTAAACATGGATTAAGTGCGGCGGAACAAGTATAAACCAAAGGTAAACTAGCAAAATATTTTATAAATCTCTTTTTTATAACTTTAACCATTTTTCTAAACATTTGAGTAGGTGAGTCTTTTAATTCGTCTAATTTTTCCGTCATAGCATAAACTTGATTTAAAACTAATGGGCTAGTTGGGTAATAAACACCCGATACTATAGTTGTTGCCTCTTTAAAACCTTGTAAAAAAATAGTTAAATCATTTAGTCGATCCCAATCTTGCTCATCTATCGAAGTAGAACGGTTTTTATCAACAAGTAATTCATTAAAAGCATCTAAAGTAGAACGTTGTCGTAATATATTTTCAAACATAACGCAAGTAGAATTCCACCTAGTAGGTGTATCTAATTTCGGTCCTAGCCATGGTTCACCACATTGTTTACGAAAACGTTTATAGTTAATTTGTCGTTCATTACACGAGCGATATATATTTGTTAAGATACCCCTAAATACCAAACGTAATCTCTCACATATTTTTAATGCCGCTTGAACGGATAAATTTATAACATGAGCAACACAACGGGAATGAAAAAAAGCACCATCTAAAATGGGTTTTATACGTAATTTTAACAAATCCATAGCTCTAGTATTATTAGATGCATTATCTAGTGAAATCGTAAAAACTTTATCATCTAAATTATATTCAATTAAAGTGTCATGTAAAATTTTTCTTAAATTAGATCCCGTATGTGGATAACCAAATAGTTTAAAAGCAATTGTCCGTTTCATTAATAACCAAGATTCGGGATTAAACCAATGAGCCGTAACGGCGAGATAAGAATTTGCCGAACCATGTGGTGCGGTCCAAACATCCGTAGTTATAGAAACACCATATTTATAATCATGAAAACCATTAATAATATCATTTTTAGCCGTTTCCCATAATTTAAAAGCATCACTTCTAAGTTTAGTACGACTTACTTGTTTATACCGCCCGTGTAGCCTCTTTTTGATGATGGCCGTAAGCTTGGCGTTGTCGAAGAGGTTGAATGGATAAGTATATTGAATGACCCACCCCGCAAAATCTCTTTGAAGCGCATCATTATCATATACACAAATTTGACCATCCTCACCAATAGTACCGTCGGCATTTTGAGGTACCGCGGAACATTTGGTTATATGACCCCTTAGTGTAGTGTTAGCCCCGGAAGCATAAAAGTTCAAACATTTTTTGCAACGCGCCTTTTCCGTCCCATCCTTCATAACACACAAATCCATATGATTAAAAACCTCCGGATTTCGTGCGGTTGGTTTAACATGAAGAACATCATCTTGTGTGTAATGTTTTCGTGACCGGGAAGACCCAACGGAGGGAGGATTAGTGGAAGCTTGTTGTGATTGTGTGTTTTCCATTATAAAGAAATTAGAGATAATAGAGAGATTAAAGAGAGATTTGATGTGTTTTAAGCCTCAACCCAAAACACATATTTATACTACAAGTTCTAGCTTCAAAGTACTCAAAAAATCAAAAAAAAGACAAGAAAAAACGGTCAAAAAAAATATCACAAGGCTACTGTGCTACAGTACCATTTTTGAGCCGATCGGTTTTAAAAACCGGCGAAAACCGGCGAAAACCGGTCAAAACCGGTTAAAACCGGTTTTTAAAACCGGTTTTGACCGGTTTTCGCCGGTTTTCAAATCCAACGGATACTTTGACTTTACGTTGACCGGTTTTTAAAACCGGTTTAACCGGTTTAAACCGGTTTTTAGCCGGTATTCAAATCCTACGGCTAGTTTGACTTTACGTTGACCGGTTTTTAAAACCGGTTTAACCGATTTAAACCGGTTTTAGCGTTTTCGACAAAAAAAAATCGGTTTTAACGGTTTTTCAAAACCGGTTTTACCCAGTATTAGAACCGGTAAAAAACCGGTCCGCTGGAAAAACTTAAAACCGGTACAACCGGTTCGGTTGTCTAAAACCGGTTTCGGTTTTTTAAAAACCGGTTTTGTTGAAAACCGGTTCCGGTTTTGTCGTCCGGTTTTTTTGAAAACCGGTTTTTAGTTGCACCTCTAGGTGCACCAAATAAATAATGATATCCCTTTTATTTTCCAGATTCAATTGTTACAATTTTGAATTTCCAATTTCCAACACGATATTCCCATACTTAAATTTAGTATCTACCCTTCAACCCCAAATAAATAATGATATCCCTTTTATTTTCCAGATTCAATTGTTACAATTTTGAATTGAAAGTATGTTTGACTTGAATATATATATTTCACCAACTATAACCAATAATATCAGTCACATCACACCATCTTTGCAAGGAGGTGTTTGATTTGTTGAAGGAATAACTATTGTTATGGGAATAAATATAAGTTTAGGAATCCACTACCTTTGATAAGTTTAGAAAATAGCTAGTTTTAATGATTTGATACTCATTTAAACCCGCTAACCAAACATTTGTTTTAGCAATCAGACTTTCATTTCCATATCCTTAAACGAAACACCCCTTAATTGTGTAAATAGTCAATCTCAAGACTAATGAGCTACACTTTTATTTTTTGCTTGTTCCAAATAAACTCTTTATGTCACATAATCAAACAAAAGTTACGTAATTGGAATTAGATTGAATTGCAAAAATTGTTCACATGAAGTGGCCAAATTGCAGACGCGGTCCTTACAGCTTTGAAAGTGCAGGCCTAGTCCATGCGGGAAATTTTGGTATGCAATTATCGTCTCTTGCATGAGAACATATGGAATTTGAAAATGCAGTTGTTAAAGACGATAATTGCACACTAAGTTTCTCATAAGAATTACATTTGCACTTTCGAAGTTGTAGAGATTGTGCCTGCAAGCCAAACCACACAAATGGTTTTTGCTATTTGTTCTTGGAATTATATTATATAATCTATTTGTAAAATCTGTTATGAAATGTACATAGCTTTTAAGTTATCATCGCAATCCTATAACATTTGTGATTTGTTTTTCGTATTAATGTCGCGTTCAGTTAGGATAAGATATCGAAAAACTTTAAATGTGCTAAATAAAAACTAGTCATTGCATAAACAGTGAAATTTTAAATTGAAGGCATTAGGAGTAAGGGTGGTGGCAATGGGAGCGGTATGGAGCTCGGCATTCTCCATGCCGATTTGGAACACCGGCGCCAACTACACGGCACGAGTTCGGCATGGAGGATCTCGGCATTTCATCCCGCTGTAGCATGGAGAAGTGTTGGAAGAAATGTAGTCGTTGAACGAGGTGGAATGAGAGAGGTATGGTTGCCACTAAAAAAGTGTGGTGAGCCATGAGAGAGACATGAATGAGTTGGAATGATATTATTGGTGGGTAATGAGGCATGGGTGAGCCATGGAATCATGACTGCCACCACCCTAAGTGACCACCACCCTAAGTGAGACTACGGTGCAATAAAGTACTCATGGCTATTGTAAGTTATCATAAATGCATAAACAACCACACATGGTTCCTGTCCAACTTTTAAATGGTGGCTTTGTTATCTTAAAAAGAAATGACATTGCTTGTTCCCTTAGACTAAACAAGAAACGGATTCAATTACTAATGCCCTTTATATTAGCGTGTGAACCGGACTGGTTTAAGTCATTAAGTGTACTGAACTACTTATACAAAGCTTAACTAGTGCCGGCTTTAGCGCACTTATGCTATGAACCATATATGAGGATGAATCACGCTTCTAAGGAGACAACTTGGTGCCAAATGTCAAAACCAAAAGTTTATGTTTGCGCTGTGCTAAAACTTTCTAAAGATAGAACAAGGTTCGTGTGCAAGTTGGTTATGCATAGGCGCATAGCTGTTTACGAGTGCATACATACAACAATCTTTATTAATCAGCATTACCTCATTCACTCATTCAGTGTCATGAATTAGTAAGTTCATCAATAGTCATTTATAGTATTTACTATTTAGTATGATAGTTTACGAAAGAGCTATTGTGTGTATAAATATCGCAAATACAGTCATGCATCTTTCATCGTACGTATGTTACATTCAAGGGCAAATATAAAAAAAAAGTATTATACTTGCCACCCTTTCCCCTTCAGGGTAGCGAACAAAATTTTTTGCTTCTGCTGGTAATATACTTTCAAATTCATCATCTTTAGGGTATTTTCATGAACAGTTGGACAATTTTGCCCTATTACCCGAGAAGAGGGAAATGGAAAGTATGATACTTTTTTAAATAATAAATAATGTACTACCGTCTTGAAAACGTGTTTTGGCTAAGAAAACGGAATAAGAATTAACAAGGGTAACGTATTTGTGATAGGAAGCGAATGTATTTTGGCCAGAATTTGATCGGCCAACGATCAAACTCAATAGGTTTATGGGTTAAGATGCCGGAATTGACTGCTTTGATACCGGTTGATACACTCTTACAGGAATCAACGAGATTCAAATAAGAATTGAGCTCAAGAATTAGTTAATGGGATTTGTTATGGCTTACTGACTTGTAGAAGTTTATTACAGGAGAGAATTACAAAATCAAAACCGCTTACAAATGTGAAATGAATTGTGTTATATACAAATGAAATGATGAAATGGTTGTTGAACTTTTTCATAAATGGTAAGGGTTATAACTGCTTATTTGAACCCCACACGTGCCATGCACGCGTATACTTATTTAAACTCATGTCCTTTGCAAATGGAAGTGGCTGGTGGAACTAAATTATCTTAATAAGTAAATAGTGTAAACTTAAAACAAAACATTTTTATCATAGATTTAACACAATTATAAATCATTAAATAATTTATCTTAATACATATCCAAAATTTAACATAATAAAAAACTAGGGCAAATGATAAACAGTCAATTCCGGCATCTTAACCCATAAACCTATTGAGTTTGATCGTCGCCGATCAAATTCTGGCCAAAATACATTCGTTTCCCTATCACAAATACGTTACCCTTGTTAATTCTTATTCCGTTTTCTTAGCCAAAACACGTTTTCCGTACGGCTAGTACATTATTTATTATTTAAAAAAAAGTATCATACTTTCCATTTCCTCTTCCGGGTAATAGGGGCAAAATTGTCCAACTGTTCATGAAAATACCCTAAAGAGGATGAATTTGAAAGTATATTACCCGAGAGCAAAAATTTTGTTGCATACTGCCTGAAGAGGAAAGGGTGGCAAGTATAATACTTTTTTTTTATATTTGCCCTACATTCAATTATGATAGTGCACCTAAAAACGCATGAGTACTGTGTCAGTGTTTTAATGTGGTAAATAATGTACACAGAGCAATAAACTAGGATGACAATCATAAACTACACATAAATGCATAAGCAACCCCACATGTTTCTTAGCCAGTTTTGTGTTGTGTCTTTTTTATCTTGAAAATACATGCTCCCTTGGCTGCATTCACTTGGCTTCTCATTTTCACTAGAGATGTATCAAATGGTAAACATCAAACATCCTTAGCACCGAAAAGAAGCTCATATTACTTGTTCCATTAGTCGTGCGGATTAGTTATTACACATGTTTAGGTGCAGTGATACAAAGCTTAACTAATACCATCATTAGCACATGTTTCGTATGGAGCACTTCAAAGAAGGAAAAGAAACGTCAATTCTTAAACCAAATCTCATGCTTATGTAAGGGCGAAAGTTTCAGTAGGGAGGACTAGGTCCATTTGCAAGTTAGTTCTACCTATCTAAAGCAGCTAGTCTTTGTCTGATGAAATGTTTTCATATGCATCTAACAATCATAAAGCATTACCGGCCTAGACTATACCTATTCACATGCTCACAAATTCCTTGAATGACACAAAGCCAGTCGAACTATGATAAAACCAAGTTCCTAGTGAGATCTCTTTTGATTAATCACTTGCCAAGCTAAGGAATGATATTTGTTTTTCCCGTTTAAGGGCATATGAGAAAATCGAACTGCGGATAAGTTAAAATCATAAAAACAAGTGGGCTTTTTTATAAACATTTGACAAAATGTACCAATGCAATTGTTGACTAACGTAAGCAAGCATTTGTTTTCATCATTGAAAGAAACGACATATGGCAATCCATGCTGAAGTTCCGTGACTTGAGAAAAGTATATCCAGGACCATATCTACAAAACAGACTGCATCGCTAAAAGCCAACATATAGGAGTTTTACTGCACATTTCCTTGATGGGAAGAGCCAATTACATGATATGATACCCAACATTGGTAAATTTATATTTCGGTTACGTTACAAACTCTGATAACTGATAGGATATATACAACCATTTCAAAAAACATTTAATTAAGGTAAGCAACTTTTAAAAATTCCAATCCATGTGACCCAAACCTGATCACGCTGTCATGGGAACTGACGTGGGAGTAACTTCAACCTATACTAAGAATTGCAAAAACTGTATTCATGTCCTCTCCACCAGCAAACCCCATGTTTTCTCCGCATTTTTCTTCTTGAATCATTTGCATCATCATACAGGTTATTATAAGTGGCAAGATGGGCGGGTTGGGTGGATTTTGTTACTCTGTAACGGGTAAGGTACAGGTTTAAAATGGGCCGTGTTAAAGCACAAACATTTCCATTCATTTGTAACAAAAACTATTAACAATACAAGGATTGGTAAGTTGTATGCATTTGAAAAGACTTTCAGCAACTACAAAAGCGTGTGACCCCTTCCCCTTTTTAGCTAAACTATGAATAAGACCCACTTGACCCGGATATTAGATGTCTTACTCTTGTTTATATAGAGAAGTACGAGAACAAAAAGATTGAAATCTAGTAGTGTGCATGCCAAGGATCTCTATATGAGCTGCACATACAGCTGGAATGTAATAAATCTGTCTGTAACTTGTTTAAAGAGAAGAAAAAGTGTTTCCTATGACTTATAGTATGACTAATAGTATGCCTAATCTATGTGACAGCATAGAAGAGGGACCCGCTTTTTCACAAACCAATAAACCACTATCACTTCAGTTTAGGCACAAAATTAGTCCAATACCTTGTATCATAGCTCGGTTGGTAAGAACTCGGGTTAGATTAGATATGTAAATACTAAAAGGTTTTGTCTTGTTTGCTAACGAACTATCTGGTCATAAGTGAACTGAACCCGTGGCTTCACCAGTTCAGGTAAAACGAGAACCCATATTCACTAGAACAACCAGCCACTTGGTATAGTAAGAGTAAGAGTCTGAAGCTATCAACTTACAGTTCACTGATTTAGCAATAGTCTCAAATCATGAACTACCGTTTAATGAGTTTCAAATTTCAAAAATATAGTAAAATGTATAACCTTTATTCTTTTGTCGCATAAATCTGGTCCATCCTTCCACCTAGACAGGGACCCATTCCACAAGTGATCACAGACAATACAGTTTGTTTGTCAATTTTGGTGTGATTTTGTTATTTGTGGCCCAATTCCCAAATTCTCTGTTACACAAATATTGACCATTGCGTCATACCAGTATACCACATAGGTGACTAGTGCAAGTTTTCATTTAGTAATCAGCATATCGTTACGTTTATGCGGCATGCTTCAAGTCGAGTTGGTAAAAACTATTTAGTTTTTTAAGTATGCCTCCGCAAACGTTGATGCAACAGATAACCATACTTTAGGAAAACCATTGTACGGAACTACGGATCCATGAATCATAAGAACATGTGCCACTGAAGTTGTAATAAGAACTGTAACATGCTCTATCAAAAAAAAAGGAACTGTAACATGCTTGTTTGTCTTTTGGTGAGTGGTGATAAATTTGCTCCACCATGGAACTATAAATGCGAACTCTTAACCAGAACTAGGATTAGCGGCAACGATACAATCCATACCACTAAAAAGGATTGGAATCATTTGTGATTGTGGGGTCATCATGATTGATTTTTTTCCATTTCCGTAGAACTTCACCACTCAGCTAAACTTGCCCCCATGTTCTTATGGGATTTGGCAATAAAATCATCACTCCAAGTTCTTTCCCTAAACACACAACCCTCTTGGTAACTTATGTCCTTTGAATTTGATTACTCGTGATAAATAACTCTCTGACACTCTATTGTGTTCTTCATCATCAACGTATACCTAATAAATAATGTGGTTCTATACTTGAAAAACAAGTATTATTTGCCCCACAAAATTTGGTATATTGATCAGATTACAAAAAAGACCTTGAACCAATAGGCCAAAGGCAAACCACGTAGTAACACGGGAAAGAAGAATTGTGGAGTAGGGTTCTATGAAACCCAAAAAGATTAAACTATGATGACCCAAAAGATGTTACTATAAAAAATGAATCATGTACTTTGAAGTGGTACGGACTACATCATGTGTCGTTGAGCCATGTTCCGGTTATTCGCTCGCGTTTATTATGCCAGTAACAAAATATATATTTCACCATCCATCTCAAGACGCATTACACTTATTAACGCCGGTTTAAAGAGAAATTTGAGGTTTCTAATGCATCCAAGTATGTGGAGGCTTATACAACTAGGAAAATTTGGTATTTCTTGTCCTTACAAGATCATAGACCCTTGTACAAATAACTATATAGTGACTTGAAGAAGAGATCTACGCAATTGTTTGCATTCGTAATTATTTGGCATCACACACGAGAACAATGTCGGTCTCTTACCCCATAGAAGTAAATTCAACAGAATTTATGGCACCGAGGCCTCCGCTGATATTACAACTTCTCGTACTGTCATATTTACCATTTATACAGTTGCTATAGTAGACACTATGTTGGCAAAGAATGACGAATGGATACTATACTGCATAAACTTTGAAGGCCTCCCTCCGTATGCAAAGGTGGAGTATGCTCCCACTATAAAGTCCTTTATAAGAATTTGCCAAAAGTATACATTACATTATATGTTTCAGGGAGATGTTACTAGGGTGGCATTTGATAATTCTAAACGTTTATATTTGTGTATGATGTTTCAGGGAGATGTTATACGGAAAGTATGATGGTGTTGATTGTAATGTGAAACGGGTTCTTGCGACGACCGCTAGTGGGAATTTTTTGTCTCACTCACCATCCAAAGATCATGTAACGAACAAGATAACATGGTGAGAATCTACCAGACAAGATTTGACGGAAAATATTATAAGATTGCAATGGAAAGATGTGCGGTGAACTTCTTTGACTTTTTAAAGTGTCCTTTAAAGATCCCAATGCATCTTAAAAGTAACGCTTAAAATATCAAAGAAGTTCACGTCGCATCTTTCCAATGCATTCTCATAATATATTCCGTCAAATCTTGTCTCTTAGATTATCACTATATTAACTTGTTCGTTACACGATCTTTGGATGGTGAGTGAGACAAAATAATTCCACTAGCGTCTTCGCAAGAACCCGTTTCACATAACAATAAACATCATCATACTTACCGTACAAGAACTCTTTCGTGCCTTTACGAAAATATAAAGGTTTATGATTATCGAATGCCACCCTACCAACATCTACCTAAACATATCATTTAATGTAAACTTTGGGCAAATTTTTATAAAAGATTCTATAGTGGGGGCATACTCCAACTTTGCATACAGAGGGAGGCCTTCAAAGTTCGTATAGTACAGTATTTATTCGTCATTCTTTGCCAACATAGTGTCTACTCTAGTAACTGTATAATTGGTAATGCCGTAACATCCGAAGAGGCTTCTGTGCCATAAATTATGTTCAAGTTCTCAATGTTGAATTTACAAAGTTCGTCATTGATGTATGAATCAACAATAAGTATACTTTGCCCAAAAGAGCATGTGTTCCTCCGTTTTTTCAAGCAAACATGATTAGTAAAAGTTATGTGTCCTCTGTTGAATTTACAAAGTTCGCCATTGACACATGCATCAACAATAAGTATACTTTGCCCAAAAAAAAGTCAGTAGCATGTGTTCCTCGGTTTTTTCTAACCAACATGATTAGTCATACAATTATATACAACACACAATGATATAAAACAGCAGATAAACTTATTACCGAGCAAGCAGACAACCAAAAGATTCATAACTTCCTAAATTTTTAAAAATTTAAGTGAGCGCGGTTCTTTCTGTTTAACCTAAGCTAATTAACTTAACCCGGCACAACCCAAAACCTATTTAGTCCCAACTTCCAACCCTAACCCATTCTTGTGTCTTTATGGTGCCCAAAATCACTACCCCAAATCAAAACAAAGAATACACGACATAGCAAACATATAAAACCTATATTAAACAATTATGTAACCCATTCTTGCGTCTTTTTTGTGTTGCAAATCATTACGTCTAACCAAAACAAATAAATCCACAACATATAAAACAAACATAAAACACAACTATATACCTCTCAAACCCGGCCTTGTTATCATCCTCCTTAACCTCCTCAACACGCTTCGCAGTCAAACTCGAAAATTTTCCTTAGCAAGAAAGTCGAAAACTTTTTTAAGAAACTTGAGTGGTTCTGCTGTGTCAAGAACTGTGTTGAATGGTTTCTTGATGTTCTTCGTATTCTGACAAGATCGCCATTCTTTTTTTGAATTGTAGGGTTAGGGTTTTAAAGTGTCTTTCGTTTTGGGTTTAAAGTGAGGAACGGTGCATGTTTTCATGAGTTTATATAGAAGAGAAGCGGTGATTGGGATTAATGGTAAGTTTTTATTTACTATTTATTTATTTTTGTGCAAACCGTTTATATTATTATTTTTTTTTTTTTGTTAAGTTTTAGAGTTTAGTTATAACTTATATCTAATACTATACATAAAGAGTGAGGTTATTTTGCATACCAAATAATCCTCACATATCAAGGGACACATCTCAACCATTGATTCAAATTTAATCAATGGTTGAGATTAAAACACACTATCCACTAAAATAAAGCGGATGGGTATAATCGTCAAATCACAACAAAGACTAAAACGCGCCTCTCTCTTCATTTCTCACATTCACTGCACCTACCTAACACACACTACTCACACATTTTCACCGATAAAAACCACCAAAAAACATCAAAACTATCAAAATCACCGGAAGATGGAAGATACCGATTTGAAACAATCACATTAAAATAACTGAGAAAAAAGGAACTACGAGCAAACAACCGGCCAAAAAACCGGTCAAAAAACCGGCCGAAAAACCGGTTTCATGTATAATCTTACACTCTAAACAACTATTTCAATATCTACAACTGTTATTTATGATTATATGATGTTTTTAACTGTTTATAGCGATTATGATGAAGAAATGTGCAAATAGAAGTTAGGTTTTAACAGTTTAGAAGCTAGGTTTGCGAGATTAGAACTGTTTATAGATTTTTTGTTATGATTAGGAGTTAGGTTTTAACAGTTTAGAAGCTAGGTTTGCGAGATTAGAAGTGTTTATCGAAAATCTTATGCGGCTAAGCGAAGGCTTAGCCGCATAAACGCCTTTTGGCTTCGCCAAAGGCATCTTATCGGCTAAACCTTGTGGAAGCTTTGACAAATGCAAAAGGCTTCAATAAAGCATTAGTTGCAGCTAAGTAAAGGATTAGCGAAGATGCCTTTGGCTTCGCCAAAGGCATCTTATGCTAAACCTTTGTCTCACCGTGGAAGCTTTGACGAATGCAAAAGGCTTCAACAAAGCATTCGCAGCAGCTAAGTAAAAGGATTAGCCGCAGAAGATGCCTTTGCCTAAAGCATCTTATGCTGGCTAAACCTTTGGCACTCGGCGGAAGGTGCCTTTGTCAAAATGCTAAAGCATCTTATGCGGCTAAACCTTTGGCTTAGCTACAGAACATGCCTTTGGCTTCACCAAAGGCATCTTATGTGGCTAAGCCTTTTAACAACGCATAAGATGCTTTAGCATTTGACAAAGGAATAGTGTGGTGATGCACAAAATGCTTTGTGGGGATATATGATAACTTAAAATAAGCTTTTAAATATGTTTTTTTATTCTATATCAAATATGATATAATAAACATTTGCTTTTAAAATAGCCTTTTAAATATGTGATAACTTAAAATTTTCCTTATAAACAAAGGATTTGGCTTAGATACAGGCATAGCATTTGGAAAAAACTTTCAATCATTAACATTTGCTTAGCCACAGGCATAGCATTCAACATTTCTAAACACAAATACATGTTTGTAACATATTTTGTAGCTACCAAAAATTGTATGTTAAATATCACATATGATATAATAAAAGATGTATTCAACTTTGTGAATTGACTAGGGTGCAGATAAGCAAAGGCTTATACAGACATAGCCGGCTTTCTTGAAGGCTATGCACAGGCTAAGAATTTGACAAAAATAAACAATTATTCAGTAGCTAAAAAAAATTTATGTTGAATATCAAATATGATATTATAAAGAATTTTGGTAATATACAGGCATAGCCTCTAAATTTGCAAAAAAAGATATGCCTGCACCTAATCCTTTGAGTAATTGTTAGGAATTAGAAATTTCGGGTATTAAAGAGTCGGTCACCTCAAGTATATGTAATCATTAGAAAGCTCGTAGTCGTAGTTATTTTAAGTTAAGTAGTATTTAGTTAAGTAACACCGTGGAGGACGGACGGGTCTTTACCCATTGTATGCACGATCCACGGCCGTTGTGTGGCGATTGATGTAAGACTATAAATACTCTCTACCTTCCAAGGTAGAGAGTTGGAGCTCATAATAATATCTTTCACTTTCTCTCACTAAGTTCCCTAAACCTCTAACTTTCTCTCTCTAGAATTCCACTTATACGCCCACTTGTGTTAATGGTTTGATGTGTATGTGAAAAGTTATATCTTACAATTGGTATCAAGAGCCATGGTTAGATCATATCTTGCACATCTTTGGATTTATAGTGGTTTTTAGGTGGTTTTTGAGTTTGAAAAAGTTTAGTGGTTTTTGCATCATTTGGTTGATTTCTAGTGTTAAAGTTGGGATTTTGGTAGTACTTTTGTGTTTAGAATCATCACAAGTGTGTAGGTTTTCATTTGGTAAGCTTGAATCATCTTGGTTGGGTTGTTTTGGATTGAAAAGTGATGTTTATGTGGTTTTTTCATGCTAGCGACTTACTTCACGGATTAGTTTCTTAGTAGCGACTTGCTTTACAAATTTGTAGCGAGTTACAGTTCTAAACCTAGCGACTTAGATCTAGCGATTTGCAGTACAAGTAGTGGACTCTCCACTACGGGTAGCGACTTGGTGATAGCGACTTGGTGGTAGCGAGTTGTTCTTTAGCGACTTGTATCTTTAGCGACTTGAGTAGCGAATTCTTTGCCAAAATTTTGCTAGCGACTTGAGGCTTAGCGAGTTACTACCTAGTGACTTGCATTTGTCTAGCGACTTGGGACTCTAGCGACTTAGTGGTGTAGCGAATTAAGCGTTAGCGACTTAGTGCATTATCTTCTAGCGACTTAGTGCATTATCTTCTAGCGACTTAGTGCATTATCTTCTAGCGACTTGAGTGATTGTTTCCGGTTTTCTCTTGATTTAGTAAAATCCCGTGAAAGAATCTATTTCTCGGTTTAATCATAGAGTTATAAAATCCGGTATAAACTGTAAACATGTCTACCAACGTTCCTACTATCATCTCCATTTGTTGCGAGGATGTTCAAGCAGGTGGCTCGATACTCGTCCACCCATGCTTGTGAAGCCGACTACGATTCTTGGGCTCAACGAATCGATTATGCTTGCCTTGGGAAGGAAACTGGTGTCAACATTCTCAAATCCATTGATGAAGGACCATATCGAGTTGAGACGACTAGAGACATACTTGATACTAATGAAGATGGTACTCTTGTTTACGGAATGGACAAACCTAAAATGTATGATGAGCTTGAGGATAAGGAGAAAAAGAGATTCGATGCAGATATCGGGGCTTCAAACATTGTTCTTCAAGGTCTTCCTAAAGACATCTACAAGCTGATCAATCATAACAGATGCAAAGGCGGTATGGGATAATGTTAAGATGCTTCTCTCAGGTTTAGAATTAACTATGGAAGACAGAGAATCCCAACTCTATGACGAATTTGAACACTTCAAGATGAAACCAGGTGAGAGTGTCTATGAGTACTATGTGAGATTTCATAAGTTAGTGAATGACATGAGGAACATCGGAATGACTATGCCTAACATTCAGCTGAACTCAAAATTTGTGAACAACATGAATCTCGAATGGCACAAGTTTGTCACCTATGTGAAGCTCACTAAAGGATTGAAGAATACAAACTATGAGCAACTCTATGCCTTCCTCCTTGAGAATGAGAGACATGCTATGTTTGAAAAATTGATTCTCAATCAGTTCAAAACCAACCAGGAGAGACAAGCTCGTCTAATGACTCAACCGCCTTCTACTCAAACATCGGAATCACAACCAAAGCATCACAAGTCATACCCTTGGGTAATGGTAATCACAAACTCATTCCCGATCCTATGTTCAAACAAGCGATCTTTGATCCACACGTGGGAAACTTCATTAATCAACTAGCTCTTCTGATTAGTCAAAACATGAATTCTCTCCCACAAACCAACAACAACCTCGAGCGACATCTAACCCACACAATCAAGCCACTGTTAAAGATGGAAGGATCGTGGTGCAACCGTTCGGGAAAGACAGATATGATCGGGGAAGAGGTGGAGCAGGTAGAGGTTATGTTGGCAACCAGAATCGAGGAAGGAATGGTAACCAAGGTCAAGCTAAGCCAATCAAATGTTATAATTGTGGTGGTGAGGGACACATTGCAAGGAACTGTACATCTCCAAAGCGTCCACGAGATCTGATTACTTGAGATAAGATCTTTCGGTACAAGCTCGGGACAATGGTGCTGCTTTGGATGAAGAGGAATTGTTGTTTCTAGCTGAGGGCAATGCCAAGACCTATGATGCAGATGTGGATGAGCGGTCACAATCATCGAGAATGCCTTTCAAGTCGCAGATTGTGATGCATACGACTCTGATGTGGATGATGGACCTACGGCACACACAATTTTATGGCTAGCATTTCTCCAATGGTTTCTCCCAAGGTCTCTTCTTCACCACTAGATGGCCCATCCCAAGACAAACTCATCTCAGAGGTATTAAAACTATACGATGATGTTGATGTGCAAAAGATGCATGACAAAGTACATTCAGCTGAAACTATTGAATCAAATGTTGAAAATATGGGTAATATCGATATTATCCCATATGATCAATATGTGAAACAAAGTGAAAGTGAAGGTGTACCAAGTGATGCATCTTCTGCAATCAACAATGACTATGTTTTTGATGAATACACCGCATGTGCCCACGATGATTCTGTAATTTCCGAACTAAATGCCTATAAAGAACGTGTTGCTATTTATGAACAACGTGCTAAATTTGAGTTGACCACTCGTGGCGAGGAAATGGATGACCAAGTCGTCGCAATCATTAGAAAAGTAATTTTAGAGAAGAAGTATTGAAACAAGAATTAAATTCCTTGCAAGAAAAACTTTCTAAAACAGCTAAGCAAAAACAAGAACTTCAAGAAAATGTGAAAATGCTTAAGCAAGAATTTAATGCAAAGGAATCAAAACTCTTGAGAGATTTTTCTAATCTGAAAACTTTGAAAAACAAACTTGAAAACAAGTTGTACATACAAGGAAACACCATTCAGACGGCTCACATGGTCACTAAACATAGAGTCCTAAGCGATAAGCATAGTGTTCCCATTATAGATAAACCCAACCGACGAGTATTAAGATAGCAAAAGCAACTCAAAGTGTGATCTATGATGGCAATGAGATTCTTAAACCTAGACAGAAACCTAGTTGCGTTGAGTGCGCTGAGGAAGATAAGAAATCAGATGAAGTCACTAGGGAAAGGATGAACAAAAATTAGATGATCCTAAATGCAAAGAGAAAAAAATAATTATCACTCCCCATGACTACAAAAAGGAAAACTGGATTTCCTTGAACATGTTTAAGCCTCGGACATTGTTGACTCCCGAACAAGTTTTACGGAAAAAGGATTTAGATAAGCTGAAAATATTGTTGAAACAAACCCTCCCCTATGGAAAATGCCTAGAGCGTATGTGTATCCTCCTAATACACCAATGCATCTTGTTCCTAGAAAAATTGCCACTAAAAGCAAGACCTTAATTAGCCAATATGTTATATTTCAACTATTTGTTGATTTTGAGAAAACTTGCAAGAAAAGGATCACACCCACGGTATAACGGAAGGAGAAAGGGGTTTTGAGCAAATGAAAGAATGTTATTTAACTGAGGTCATGCCTTTCTTTAAACTTCTAAAAGATCACTTTGAGAGTCTTAAAAGGGGATAGAACTGATATCAAGGGAATGGCAAAGGAATTTGATGCAATGGTAGTTGAAGTTAGTGATTATGAGCGTGCACTAAAATATAATGAGATTGAGAGGAAGAACTTGCATACATTAAATGAGACTCTTATTCCTGAATGTGTTGCTCAAGATATCTTTTTCACCGCTTCAAATTGCTCTATTAATGCTTCCAAATTTCATGAACTATCTGTGGCCTGAAAGTCTCCCATGATCGTGTCATTGAGCTTGAAAAAACTAATTCTAAACTAAGCGAGAAAATTGAACTGGATGATCACGACAATTTGGTTAAACATTTTTCTAAACTGGAAGTTGAGCATTTTAATTTACAACTAAAATATCAACATCTTAAAGAAAATGTTAAAACTTCAAATATCAAGACATCGTCGATGCTCGAGTTTGATGCAGTTTTTCAAATTAACAAACGTGATGAACAGATTCAAGCTCGGTGCAACACGATCAGAAAGTTGAAAGCCCAAATCTCTCAATTAAAGGGTCAAGCGAACAATATGACAGGCTCCCAAATCCCTCCTCCTTTAGATTCTCAGAATTCTCAAACTTTTCATCTTCAAAACTTAGTTGATGCCTTACAAAAGGAAAACGAGTGTTTTCTAGAAGAAAATGAAAAAGTTAAACGACATTTTAAAGAGTTATATGATTCAATAAAAGTCACCGTGACCAAAACAACGAAAAAATAACGTCTTTACAAAAGGAAATTGAGAATCAGAGAAGTCGGAAATGGGAAGCGCCACTTGTTTTCAATAAGAATGTTGTTTCAAAGTCACCCTTAGACTGCAAATACACTGTGACGATTAAATATATTCCTCCTCATCTTAGGAATAATGAACATGCTTTTCATGAATCCTGTGCTCACCTTAAGGATAGTCTAGAATGTCTCAGTGAGATTGTCGAAGAGGATTTCATTAACAAACCTCTTGATAGTGAAATTAGGTTTGCTTGCCTCCGGGCCAAACGATCTCAAGAGTTGCTAGAATGTGTAATTGCCACATGTCCCAAATCCTTAACCTTAGGTGCAAAAGGCAAAGCTGTGATGCCTTGTTCTATGCCTAGTGCCAAGCGGGAAATCCGTTCTATGCCCAGTCTTAAGAAAGGAAACACTAATGTGCCTTCAAGTAGTTGATTCGGATATGTTAGTGCTAAGAAAGTGAACTTTAGTGTGCACGCAAAAGCTCAAATCACGTCTTAAAGTATACACTAATGTGCCTTCTAGTACTTCAGATCCTTGCACATCAAGTTGAGGAATGCAAAAATTAGATCAACCAACTAATGTTCCCATTCCCTCTGAGAGTAATCGGTGACTTTAAAGCGGCGGTCAAAGTCTCAAGAATATACAAGGAATGATAGGACCTTGCAAGCTAAGAATGTGCATTGGAAGAGAGTAGAAGACCAATCTAGGAACTTTAAGCTTGAGTTGAATAAACGAATCGTGTTGATTCTAGTATTAGCCTTAGCGTCTTGTAATTAATTAATTCGATACTATCTTGCAAACCTTGTAATGTTCATGCTTGAATTACATTTGCTAATCATGAATGTGGTGTGAATGCTTTGTCTAATTCTGTCAAATGCCCAGTTAAAATTGTTAATGCTAATAATCGTGCAAATAAGGCAAAAGGCAAAAACGAAAGATTGTTAGAAAGCGATTGGAAACCCACGGGAAGAACTTTTATAAAGATAGGTTATTATTGGATACCTTTTGGCCATAAGAATAATCGGTTTTGTTCTCAAACTGCTAAGATTATGCCCACTAGAAAATGGATGCCTCCTGGTAGAACTATTCCCTTAAGAAGTAAACATACTTTGAATAGGTCAAATCGAACACCGCATTGCATCTATTCCCAATGATTCCATTGCTTCTACTTACGATATGGATGTTTCGTTTCGATGTGGGTGTTCCATATACTGTTACTAACCAAGTGGAACCCATTCTTGCATGGGGATCCCAATTATCGATTATCCATTCTTGTGCGTGTTCAACTGAGATCATTCAAATCGCTTACGTGGTACTGGACTCAGTACATTTCCAAGCATATATTGGAGACGGTCGCGGCTCATGAACTTCGTGAGCAAATTCATCGGGACTGTTAGATTCGGTAATGATCATTTCGGTGCAATTATGGGTTATGGTGATTATGTTGTTGGTGATAGTGTTATCTCTAGAGTATACTATGTGGAAGGTTTGGGTCATAATCTGTTCTCTGTTGGTCAATTCGTGATTACGATCTAGAAGTAGCCTTGAAAACATACTTGCTTTGTTAGAGATCTTAATGGTAAGGAACTGTTAAAAGGAACTCGTGGTTCAAATCTTTACACCATCTCTATAGAAGATATGATGAAGTCTTCTCCAATTTGCTTGTTGTCAAAGGCTTCTAAAACAAAGTCATGGTTATGGCATCGGCGTCTCAATCACTTGAACTTCGGCACCATCAATGATCTCTCTAGAAAGGACTTAGTTGTAGGTTTACCTCGACTAAAGTATGAAAAGGATCATCTTTGTTCACCATGTCAATTGGGAAAAAGCAAGAAGTATGCCCATAAACCCAAACCTACTAACTCATCGCAGAAGTTCTTCATACAATTCATATGGATTTATGTGGACCAATGAGAGTGAGAATATCTTTGGGAAGAAATATGTGTTAGTTATAGTTGATGATTACTCTAGATTCACACTGGGTCAAGTTCTTAAGGACAAAGGATGAAACTCCGATATCATCATCAAACTCATCAAGCAGTGCGAGTTCGACTTAACAAAACCGAATTATCCGGACGGACAATGGGCGAGTTTGTTAACAAACAACTTAGTGAATTCTATGAAAGCATTGGAATCACCCATCAAAGAAGTGTTCCACGAACTCCTCAACAGAGCGGTGTAGTTGAAAGGCGAAATCGAACTCTTGTAGAAGCCGCTAGAACAATCCTGATTCACTCAAAAGTTCCAATGTTTCTCGGGTGAAGCTATTGCCACGCATGCTACACACAAAATCGTTCCCGATTCACTTGTTCATGGAAAGACTCCATATGAACTTGTCCACAACAGAAAACCTAATCTCTCTTTCCTTCGTGTGTTTGGTGCATTGTGTTATCCAACTAATGAGGGTCAAGACTTAGGGAAACTTAGGGCTAAAGCGGACATTGGAGTATTTGTAGGATATGCACCAAACAAAAGGGATACCGAATCTATAACAAAAGAACCCGAAATATCATGGAAACCATTCACGTTACGTTTGATGAGTGACGGTCAAATGGCTCTGGACACTCCATTTCGGGACCCGCACTTCAAATCAGTCCCATTGGTTCATCTCTTGTTCCAAACTCTTCTCAAGAAACTCCATATGTACCTCCATCGGAAGATGATTTAAAGAAATTGTTTGATCCTATGTTTGATGAACTGTATGATTCAATTACTAATGAGGTGTTGATCCTACAACGAAGATGCTCATATTCCTATAAATGAAGTCAATCCTTCAGTCTCAATATCTTTAAGTCAAGAAGCACCTGCTGATCCTTGATCTCATCAACAAATCATCATTCTTCAAATGTACATCATGGAACTGTTTACGGCATCAATGATGAAGTTAATCCCTTTGCTACTCCTGCGGATGCTCCATTTGAAAACATATTTGCTACTCTGAATCATCATCGAACCATCTTCTTGAAGACATCGACTCGCTACCTCGGTTCCTCAACAACTGCCACATGAACACCTTAGAAAATGGACTCACGATCATCCATTAGACAACATCATTGGAAATCCCTCTCGTCTGTATCAACACGGAAACAACTTGCAACCGATGCCTTATGGTGTTTCTTCAACTCCGTACTATCTAAGATCGAACCAAAAGATGTTAAAACCGCCATGAATGAAGACAGTTGGTTCAATGCCATGCAAGATGAAATTCATGAGTTTGATCGACTTGATGTATGGGAGTTAGTACCGCTCGAGTGTGCTATGATTATTGATCTAAAATGGATCTTCAAAGTGAAACTTGATGAGCATGGTGATGTGTTGAAAAACAAGGCCAGATTAGTTGCTAAAGGATATCGTCAAGAGGAGGGTATAGACTTTGAAGAATCTTTTGCTCCTTTTGCTCGAATCGAGGCAATCGAATCTTTTGGCTAATGCTTTGCTAGTAAGAACATGGTAGTATATCGGATGGATGTGAAGGCGGCATTTACGAGCGGAGATCTTAAAGAAGTCGTCTACGTCAGCCAACTGAAGGATTTGTGAATCAAGAGCATCCTACTCACGTTTATCGTCTGAAGAAGGCTCTTTACGGTTTAAAGCAAGCTCCAAGGGCATGGTATGATACCTTTGTCAAAGTTTCTTCTATCAACCGGATTGACAAAGGAGCGATTGATCCTACATTGTTCACCAGGAAGTCGGGCAAACATTTAACTCATGTTCAAATTTATGTTGATGATATTATTTTTGCCTCGACAGACCCAATGGAATGTGATCGTTTTCAAATGAAATGAGTTCAAAGTTTCAAATGTCAATGATGGGACAAATGTCATTTTCTTCTTGGGATTACAAATTTCACAAAGTCCCGGAGGCATTTTCATAAATCAATCTAAATATGCAACTGAGATTTTAAAGAAATTTGGATTTGATTCAAGTGACCCTGTTGACACCCCATGATTGATCGAACCAAACTAGATGAGGACCACTCGGGGATCATGATTGACCAAACGAAATATCGTAGTATGATTGGATCCCTGATGTACCTCACGGCTAGTAGACCAGACATCTTGTTCGTTGTTTGCATGTGTGCTAGATACCGGGCTAAGCCTACTAAAAAGCACCTTGAAGCGGTTAAGCGGGTCTTTCGGTATCTCCAAGGAACCATCAATATGGGACTATGGTACCCGAAGGACACGGTATGTCACTAACGGCCTATCACGAGATCGATCATGCGAGGTTGTCAAGATACACGTCGAAGTACATCTGGAGGTGCTCAATTCTTGGGTGATAAGCTTGTGAGCTGGTCTTCAAAGAAGCAAATGAGTACTTCTATTTCCTCTGAGGTGAATACATAGCCATGTCATCTTGTTGTGCTCAAATCTTATGGATGAGATCTCAATTATCGGACTATGGCTTTGTATTCAACAAAATCCCTCTATATTGTGATAATAAAAGTGCTATTGCTCTCTCATGCAACAACGTTCAACACTCAAGAGCAAAGCATATCGACATTCGACATCATTTCATCGGGGAACAAGTGGAAAAAGGTGTGGTGGAACTATATTTTGTGAGGTCGAATATCGGTTAGCGACATCTTCACCAAAGCTCTTCCAAGAGAGCGTTTTGAGTTTATTCTTCCACGTCTTGGCTTGAAAAGCCTTCAACCGAATACTCTCAAAGCGTCTTGAGGAAGGCGAGGAGTAAAGGTCTATCTTCATCTATCTCTTGTAAATATTTATTCGAAAATCAAAATATAAAATTATAAAATCCTCAAAAATCAAATAGAAAATTATAAAAACCTTCAAAATCTATAAAAATCTAAAAATTCGAAAAATCTTCAAAAAATTATTGTCAATCTGTCATGTTTTTTTCGGTTCGATAATATCTACGGTCTTTGTGCTGTCATTCAAAGAATGACACGGGACTTTAGATGTTGTTCAATTCTTAAAAAATAAAAAAAAAAAAAAATAATCAAAAAATATTTTTGGGAGAAAGAGAAACAATGGTTTATTGTCATTTTAGGCAATAACCGGTTTTAAAAGAAAGAACGAGCCATGTTTTACCATGTTTTCAAATTCCATGCTCGATTCTATAAACATTTATCTGGCGAAAACTAAATGCTTTGAAAAATAATTCGGTCTCTATTTTTGATAATCATCAGGACTTATTTGTCAAAATCTCCATCTCTCAATCAACAACCTATGTCATTGATTGAGGGGGAGAATGATTTCAATTAAATTAAAAGTTATTTGGCATTAAATTGTTTTCAAAAGATGTACATGCATGTTTTATCAATGGAGTTTAAAGTCTTAAAATCCGATCCTTATCAGTTAAAGCGCTTTCATAATCAAGTCACAATTCTCCTTAAAAGCTTTCAAAATCAATTTAAATCTATAAGAGATCACAAATCTCAAATGATTTGATAATTGTGATCGGGGAGAATGTGTGATTTAAATTGGATTTAAAGCGATAATTAGGTAAATGGTTTTATAAGAATGTACATGATGTCCTCCCCGCATGTGACAAGCGATTTCAAATTTTCCATGCACATGTTGAGGGGGAGCATCTATCTTAAACCTATGATTTGAAGCGTGATCATTTATCTCAATGTGCAGGTTCCCTCTAGTATGTGTAAAACTCTTTTCAAACCTAGAAGCACATATTGAGGGGAGCAAAATCATGAAAATCTCATCCTTCCCCAAAATGCTTTATCTACTTGATTCGATTTGGGAAGTGATGTTGATATCTTTTAGAAAATGGTAATCAAAGAAGTTAATTCTTTCTCTTGCCTCCGTGTGCAAAACATTTTCAAATACTTGATGCACATGTTGAGGGGAGTTCTCGTTCTAAAAATATCAAAAACAATTCAGGTACAAAATGCTTTGATAATATATCACAAGTATCCGAATTGATTTTCAAATGGTTTTCAATTGGTTCCAATGGCGGATGAACAATACCAAATAGACCGACCAACTTTACTTTATGTACGGTGATATAAGGATGATAAGGTTAGGTATTTGTTCCCATGATCCGCCAGAACGGAGGGATCTACCCAGGGACTATCCACTAGTTAGTGTAGAGTTCTTAGGTATGATAATAAAAGGAGAAAAATGAGATATGGGAAGAGTCTTGACTGAGGCCGAGCTAGTCTTTGGAATAAACCCAACAAGGTTCTAGCTATGAAGTCTCGGTAAGCAATGAAGGGGTTGAAGAATTAAAAAGAATTGAATGAGAAAAGGGTGAAAACAAATAGCCCTCCATTTATTCAACCTTAGGGCGAATACCGGGTTCAATTCATATGCTACTGATGGTAACATCGGTATTGAAGACAAGGCGTCATGGACCCGGTGGCCTTGCACTTCAACTTCTCAAACCACTCAAGTTCCTCTTAAAAGGACTTGTTTCATTCTCACGGGGAACCGACATTATCTATCGACTTTCTCTTAGAGATTGTTGATATTGAAGAAGGAGACCCTCTCCTAGTCTCTGATATAGGATCCAAATATGCACAAATTGAGTCTAGAGCCACGAGATCATCAATAAATCTCATTAGGACACTTTCAATGAAGACTCTCTTTTTCACACAATGTGGAAAGAGATATTATATCTTGAGTCCTACGCATTATCCTTGTGGTATTGCGGAACATCCGAGTGATGTGTCTACACATTCACAATGAAGATGGAAAGCCTTCTGGAGCCAACATCTAACAAGCTCCTGATAGGTGGCATGTGAGATCTATTATATGGATCAACCATGTGACAAGCTGAGCGAAACAATGGGGCGATTCAATCTTTTGAATCAATCTGGTTCAGGTTATGGATTGACGGATACCTTTGAAAAACCGGTCTTTGTGCTTAAAACTCTTTTCTTTAGCACATCGACTGTGTACTAATATTTCAAATCAAAAGGTGTTTTATGATTGATAATTGATTTTCATTAAAACCTTCGTTATATTGCAAAAACAATTTCTATTGAGCAATACTCGATTGTTTTTCAAATATCTTTTCATCAATCGTGGACTCAAATTATTTGGTTCACTCACTCCGTGTTGTCTTCTTTGAGATGTTCGGTTTGAGAACGGCTAGAGCATTGAAACCTGTCAAGGAAATTCTTGAATTATACGATCACGGCGTACTTATCGCGATCAGCGAGGGAACCGTGGGCGGTGTACCTCAATTCAACGAAAGTGATCAAAGACACTTTCGTGCGATTTATTGCTAACTTTGTATGCGTGTACGCCCGGCGTTTGCAATGATCGAATGAAGCGGTCAATCAATAGCCGCATGCTCACTTAACACATTCAACTCAAAAGAAATCATGATTAGTGCATCAATGACTCGGATATTTTCACTCCAAGCTTACGCTCGCTGCGCCAATATCATGATTCAACAAAAGCTTCGCTACTCGATGAGAAGATATCATGATCCAGAATGTGAGCATGTCGGTCCGAATGTCACAACATCACATAATACCAACACCACAATGGATGTCACGAGAGATTTTGATTGCGATGATCTCAATAGGCGGCTCAAATTATTATCACGTAGATCAGTAAAAGACCTCCACTTGAAGTAACCAAACATGCAATGTGAAGAATCAATGACTCGAGCTTGAAGCAAAGCACTACATCAAGAATGCAAGATCAATTTTAATGTAATATCTGTTTGTATTCAATGTAATTTTAGTACATGATTGAGGTGACCTCCCTTAGGGGAGATTGTTAGGAATTAGAAATTCCGAGTATTAAAGAGTCGGTCACCTCAAGTATATGTAATCATTAGAAAGCTCGTAGTCGTAGTTATTTTAAGTTAAGTAGTATTTAGTTAAGTAACACCGTGGAGGACGGACGGGTCTTTACCCTTGTATGCACGATCCACGGCCCGTTGTGTGGCGATTTATGTAAGACTATAAATACTCTCTACCTCCCAAGGTAGAGTTGGAGCTCATAATAATATCTTTCACTTTCTCTCACTAAGTTCCCTAAACCTCTAACTTTCTCTCTCTAGAATTCCCTTATCCCACTTGTGTTAATGGTTTGATGTGTATGTGAAAAGTTATATCTTACAGTAAAACTGTCAGGATATTAAGTAATTGTTCATTGTTGATGATGTAGGAGATAAAGAAAATGATGACGGAGAAGATGATGTAGGGCATCTAATCTCTAAATTGCCACTACTAAAAACAACTGGCGAAGAGAAAAGCTAAAGGTACATATCATGTTATTAAAGAAACACGTTATTTCTTGAGAATATTTCAATTACTAAATCACAAATGATATAATATAAATTAATTTTGCAGATAAAGCAAAAACAGTAGCTCAAAGATTGAATGAATTACAGAGAAATGCTAAGAAGAGAAGAGCGGAGCTAGAAAAGCAAAAGAAGAATGAAGCGGATAAGAAAAAAACTAAAAATCAAGAAGAAAAAGACACTTCAGCAAAGAAACAAATGAAACGTCCACAGAAAAGAAAAGCATCAGAAACGCAAAGTACTCCGAAAAGATTTACTAGAGGTGATGCTAGGAGAATTGAAGAGGAAAAAGATGCTGATAAAAGTGATGATCAGGATCTTTGAGACAGTAGAAGACACTGAAGTGGAAGAGACTGAAGAGGAAATCGAAGAAGAGAATGATCAACAATTGGTTGTAAAAGAAACCAAAAAGAGAAAGAAGAAAATAGTCGTTGAGAAGGAGGTTGAAGATCAGGAAGATAAAAAGAAGCTTAAGGTGAAAAAGGACAAAGCAAAAACAAAAAATTACCCAACATGTACAACAAGGTCATCACCAAAACCTCTCTATGAAGCGATGATTGGTTTATCAAATGAGAGAAAGAAATGCTTGAAAGAGATGGGATTTGAGAGGTTTATAAACTTCCCTATTGTTGAACTTCCAGCTTTTTTGGCGTACCATGTAATCGATAAATTCCATCCACCTAGCATGGAATTGAGATTACAAAAAGGTTCAATAAAGGTAACAAGGCAAAAAAATTCATGATATGCTAGGTGTGCCGATGGGGACAAGAAAGCTGGAAGATCTGGAGGAAAGATTTGATGATGACGATTTCGTTAGAGAATGGGAAGAACGATGCTCATCTTGGACGAATTACACCACCTGCTGTAGCCTTCGAGATATCGAGCACAACTGAAGCAGATTTCATGTTCAAGATGAATTTCTTAACTTTGTTTGCAAGCACCATGGGCACTTTGGAGAGTGCAGGAAAAGTGCCCACAAAAATCCTCATGCACGTGAAAGAAGATGATGATATCTCTGATATCGATTGGTGCAACTACATAATGGAATGCTTGCAGATCAAGATAAGCTAAACGGGCCCAAGTCAAGTCGGGTACCAACTTCTATTATGGTCCTCTAACATTCTTATGTGTAAGTTATTTTCCATTAAACTTATCAACTATGATTCACTCATATAAAAAATTATCTAACAAAATTTTAATTGTATTTTTGTGTATAAAAAGCTGCTATACTTGGACTCAACAAACTACCCGAGGTTCCAAGTTATGCGTCACCGCCACCCTCAGAAGTTGGAACACTCCTACAATGAGGAAAAAAATAAACATGAAAATGAGAGACGGTTGCTTGGGGACGTTAGAGCATCACGGAGAGTATGATCCTGATGAGGAGCAAACCGGCCTGAATTTGTACAAGGGAGCAGACATATACTATGAACCGTTGCCTCCCAGAAAGCCAGTGGAAAGAGAGGTAATTTTATTGAATTCATTTATAAAAATGTTGTTATAAAAAAGTATGTTATGATATATTTTAAAAGAGTTAACAGAAAACAAAACCTTAAGCTTAGGCGCAAGCATAGCCTTCGGCTAAAGCCGAAGGCTATGCCTGCGCCTAAGCCTTTAGGCATAGCCTTCGGCTTTAGCCGAAGGCTATGTCAGCGACTAAGCCTTCAGCAGGCTAACATTCAGGTGTGCTTGCAAAAATATCATATATGATAACACACTAAGATGAATATCACATTTGATATTAGTGTTAAATCATATATGATATGTAATATCATATGTGATATTACACTAATATCACATGTGATATTACATATCATATATAATATTTTTTAAAATCATATATGATTTTGCATATATAATAAAAACTAAATTGAAATACTTACTTTACAGGAGTTTTATGAAAAGATAGATGAGAAATTTGAAATCATTTCAAAAGAAAAGATAGAGTTGGTTGAGACGATGAGAGAGGGATTGAAGAAGTTCAGGGGGAGACAAGGTGATGTTGACCTTGTGCAAGAAGTACAAGAGATTGTTCAACAAGATCGATTTCGATATAGAAAGTAGTTCGATGGAAGAGGATGATGATAGTGATAGTGAGAACAATGAAAGAAGTGAGCCTGAGGATCAAGAAAAAACAAATGAAGGAAAATTTGTAGTTGAAAAAGAGAATGAAAGTGAGAGCGAAAGTGAGGATGATGAACAAGAAGAAGATAATATATTTGGAAGTGAGAGCGAAAGTGAACAGGAGAATGAAAGAGAGAATGTAGTTGAAAAGGAGGGTGAGAGCAAAGATGAAATGGAAAACAAAACTGAGTAGGAAAATGAAGTTGGAAAAGAAGAAGCAACTCCAACTGAAACGCAAAAATAACCTAAGAAAGAAACAGAAAAGAAGAAAGAAAGAGAAGTTGCAGTAGTGAAGATGAGTGTGAAGGAAAAACAAACTGAAGTTCCAGTAACGAAGGTGAGTGAGAGTGAGAGTGAGAAGGATAAACAAACCGAAGTTCAAGTAGCGAAGGTGAGTGAGAAGGAAAACCCGATTGAAGTTGCAAAGGAAATAGGAACACCAACTGTGGAGGTAGCACCGGGTTATAAGTTGAGAGTAGCAACTCCAGATGATTTTTGGAATGAAGAAAACATTGATAATCTCGTGAGTCAAGCAAAACAACATTATGAAAAGCTTCATGGGAAAACAGATAAGAGTGATCAAAAAGAGATTGCTGGGAAAACAGAGATGATGAGTGACCCAAAATAGATTCATGTGGCAACAGAGATGAGTGGTCCAAAAGAAATTCAAGGGTCAAAAGAGAAAATGACAAGAGGAATAATAAGAAAATCAATTACGCCACCATCTTTCAGTCTTGGTATAAGCCCAATGGCAACAGAAGCTGTTGTTGAGACTGAAACAGCATCAAAACTGGAAGAAAAGACAGAAAAAGGGTGAGAGACATTGATGCTGAGACTGAAACAGAATCAAAACAAGAAGAACATCTGGCAAAAAGAGTCAAAAACCGTCCACGTTTTTGATATCACCATATATGAACAGAAAAACTGTAATCCACACACCACCACAACCAGATGAAGTGATGATAACGGACGCGCTATTTTCAATGGAAGGAAATCCAGTGTAAGTGTGTTATTTCTTATTTAAAATCATACAAAAAATAATAATATTGTGATAATAATATGTATATGATTTAAATTTTGTGTAGTGACTTTGTCTTTGAACCAAGCGTGAAGGGAGCCCCTACCATAAGAGACAACATGCAAACACTGGCACCAAAATTGAAGGTGGAAGCTAGTGTTATTGACAGCTTTGCTTCTCTTTTGAACTACGAAGAAATGGTGAACAATAGTGGAAGCAAGATGAAGTATTACTTTCACACAGGAATGTTGGTAAGTAGATAAACACTTAGAAACTAATTACTAATCTGTTTGTTAACAATTATATGATATTGTTGATTTTTGACAACAGACAAGCCAAATGGTAGAGTTACCGAAGAAAGATGAAGCTAAGCAATATAAAGCTTTCCTTGATTGCCTGACAAGCGAGTTTGAACAAAACCCAAATGACATGTCATTGCAACATGTAGAAATGGTGACAACTTATTTTACTTATTATGAAGAAAGAGATTCGACTTTTATTTGAATTAAAATGAATATAATTTTCTTTCAATTTCTACAGAGCATTCTTCCCATGTCGCTCATGAACACTTCTATGTCGTTGTATTCAATCTAGCCAAAGGAACTTCAGCGATCATTGACAACTCCAACTCTGGGCAGACATATGATACCAAATACAAGAAAGAATGCGATGTTTTGGTAAGTAACTCAAACTAGGCATGGAAAGAACATAAATTGCATTTAATATTAGAAACTATAATATGACAGTAAAATATCATATATGATATAATTGTCTCAAATATTACAAACTAAAATATGGTAGTAAAATATCATATATGATAAAACACTAGCAAGTAAATTGAGTCTTTTGTTTGAAATATCAGATATGATAAACCACTAGTAAGTAAATTGAATCTTTTGTTTGTGCAGAAAAGAGTGTTTTCACAGTATTTGGAATCATTCAACCATCCAAAAGCAAAGCAGATAAAGAAAAACAAGACAACAGTCATGAAGGTCAAATGGGCAACAAAATAAAATGTGATTGATTGTAGGGTTTTTGTTATGATGCACATGGAGATGTACAATGGTGAAACGGCAAAGAACTGGGAGTTGAACTTTCCAACTGAAGAAGAAGGCCAAGAAATGGCAATAATCAAGCTGAGAGTAAAGTATGCAACCAAAATGTTAACGCATGAAATTAACAGTAACAGAGAACAAATCAGCGAGGAAGCACATGCGTTTGCAAGGGAGCATACAGACAAAGCAATGAAACAAATCTACATAAAGGAGCAGATAGAAAAGAAGAAGAAAGAACAAGATGCAACCCGTGTTGCCAGTGCAATTTGAAGGCAAAAGTTGCTAGTAGACAGTTGATAGATGGTAGGAGCTGACGAATAGATGGGAAGTCACTCTTTTTAGGGTAAAGGTGGAGTGACAATGGTGATGCAGTTACAAACTTACTTCTGATTAGTTAAATATGGGATAACGTATGCCATTTAGAATGGTTAGAACAATATGTTATGTCTTATGGTACAATGTCACAATGTTATGTCGTATGCTACAATGCCGTAACTAGTATTACACTTCTATTTGAAATGGTTATCTAATGAATATGGCGGCACATCTGCGGATGTGATTTTGGATTATATGTGCTGTTGTACAAGTTTTGCTACACAAAACTGATATATTCGATAAAATGATGTTGCTAACCAACTCCGCGTTTTATAACACAATTTGAAACATATGATATGAGATATGATTAACAAATGTGCTAATGGTAGTATCACATATGATTTTTGAAAACAAAAATATAACAGTAAAAAATCAAATGTGATTTTGTATGTATATCAAATATGATATATAACAGGAAAAACAAACTAGATAATTCTCATAAAATTAACTTAACCACACAAAGAGAAGATAAATCACTTAACACCAAAAGTCTGTAAACAATCAAAGAAGATTCAAAGTACTTCAATCACAAATTCTTATTTGGACAAAAACAGTAAAAAGATTTATCATGTAGCTTCAGATTGAACCAAATCATCTTGTACTCTATACTTATTTGGACAGGTCCTCTTGTTGTGGCCATCTTTAGCTCCACATATTGAACATGCATTCCTATTAACTGAACTCTCATCAATAGCTTGCTCTTTTCCACCTTTTATACGCGACTTTTCACGTCCTTTGGGCTTACAGCTAGACGGATTCTTAACAGCAACTACAGGAGGCTTTGGCACTCCGACAAGCTCTTCAAGATTATCAAGCTTGTCCTTTGATGGAGGATTTGGGCAATCAGCTTCAACATCTAACTTTAGCAACTTCAACTTCTCAATAAAAGCAGATAACCTTGTCTCGTCTTTACTCAACGTATGCACACAGTGATCAACAATAGAAGTAGCCTCGTTTGCATAATTCTCAACAATCTCATTCTTCTCACCGTACCTGTTCCTTTTGTTCCTCAAACCAGCAGGTATCAAGTTCTTTGTCCAACGCCTCAAGATGTATTGATTTGGAATCATTTCAACATTCGCATTCTTAAAGACACAAAAAATGTGTCTACACAATATTCCAATTCTAACAAAAAGCTGACAGAAACAAACAACTGATCCATCTTCTATGTTTCGCAAAACCTCCATGGAAAAAAAAACAATACATAGTCAAATATCATATATGATAGATCATATGTGATACATCATTTGATATATCATATACGATATATCACATATGATATATCATATGATATATCATATGATATATCACATATGATATATCAAAATTATAAAAGTATAAAAATTAACACTAAAAAAAGCTTTAAAAGACCATCCAAAAAACTGGTTAAGAAACTAACAAACCTTATACAGTCCATCTTCTCTGTGAAACAAGTTAATCGGCTCCTCTTCTTCTTCATTTTTATCATTATCATCACCTTTTTTCTTAAATTTCTCTTTTTTCTTAGCTTTCTTCTTCTCCATTAATTCATCAACAAACTTTTTCTCTTTAATAACAGACACCTCAGATCCTTCAACCAAACTTTTGGTATCTATTTGGCAAAACCATGTCCCAGCAAATATTTCAGCTTGAACCAATTCGAAAAGGGGACGAGTATAAACCTTTGAAGCATGACGTTCAATCTTAAGATAGGTTCTAAGTGTAGGAACAGAATCAATCGACTTATGATCTAACCTCTCTTGTATATGCCTCTGTTTTTCCATTGCCGTCTCAAAACAATTCATAAAATTCATGAGAGTCAAACCAGAATTAGTAAAATGAGAGAAAAAGGAATTCTCACTCTCATACCTAGAAGTTGTCCTCATCAAACCACACAAAGGAGAGTCTACAAAAAAAGCAGGAATCCAACAAGAACGTATGCGAAACATCTTTGTTAACCACTTATGATTATGCAAATTAAACTCATCTAATAACTCATCTAATAACTTTCCCCATTGATACTCAAACTCATCAGGACCAATATACATATTCCACACAATTTGATTGAATTTCCTTTTAAAGTCTGTGTGATCATAAATTTTTGAGCATATCTGCAAACAAATATCACATATGATTTAATAAATGATTTATCAAATGAAAAAAGTATGAAATATCATATATGATAAATCATTAGAAACTACAAGAAAGCAAATAAAATACAAGAAAGCACATAAAGTATCACATATGATATAACAAAAGAAAATACAAGAAAGCACATAATATACCTTTCCAGGAAGCTTTTGTGTAATATGCCACATACACAATCTGTGTTTCGATCCAGCAAATTCTTGTTCAATCGCCTTTCTCATAGCCCCGTCCTGATCAGTGACAACGATACTAGGAGCTTTACCAAAAGCTTTTATAAATTCTTTGAGCAACCAAATATAAGAATTTGCAGTTTCATTCTTCAGCAAGCCTGCAGCAACCGTAACACACTTCCTATGATTATCAATTGCTGTAAAAGGAACAAACATCATTTTGTACCTGAAAAACAAAAACAAAAATAGTTAAAAAAACAAAAACGAAGACAAAATACAAGTAATACAATAAAATATGATATATATCACTCAAACACTTACTTATTTGTCCATGCGTAGCATCAAAAGAGACAACGTCACAAAACTCTTTGTAATTGTACTTGGAAACTTCATCAGCCAGAAAATTGCAGAAAGTTCAGCATTCTCAACCAATTAATCAAACGAAAAATCCGGAACATGCTTCGTCTATTTTCCATCTTAGCTATAAGCATCTGCGCATCACTATCGCCTATATAACAATTCACACTCCTAAAAAGTTCTTAAAGTCCACAGTTGTACCATGAACAAGCAAATACGATCCCTTCAAACCAGTCAATAAGTGATGAGCTCTCGTTGCACCTATATTCACGCTCGCAGCTTTAACAATAAACAACCGCTCGCATATGTTAACGCCTTCGGTCTTTGACAAATGCTTATATTCTTTACGTTCAAGCTCATGGTTATGTATACTATAAAAACAGTCAACTTATACTTTGTAGAACCAGGAATCAACTTAAACATCACACGTGCTTTGCAACCTGTGATATGCAGGTTCGAACTTCTCTTCTGCTTGTCGCTATTCTCTAAATCTAGTGTGTCTACATGAATTCCCTTAGGACAGCCTTCCCTATTACACACTAGATACTTTTGTTTAACAATACCGCTCCTCAACCTTTTCTGACATGATTTCCTAACCACAAACCCTGCTTTTGAAGCATATTTCATAT
The DNA here is from genome assembly GCA_910596185.1 of Chrysanthemum makinoi. Classification (NCBI taxonomy): domain Eukaryota; kingdom Viridiplantae; phylum Streptophyta; class Magnoliopsida; order Asterales; family Asteraceae; genus Chrysanthemum; species Chrysanthemum makinoi. The sequence continues at coordinate 106,275,153 of OU343222.1, read as the reverse complement.
ACGCACTAATGCACTCATCAACTGAATTAAAAACATTGCCCTTAGCTAGTAAAACGTCGACAGGAACTTTAGGAATATAATAAACCGTTCCACCAGGAGTATCAAAATTAGAGTGAGTAGAGAATGATTTAGGAGTTTTCAAAGCATTCGGTTTTGAAAAAACAAAAAAGTACAAAATAAAAACATTAATCAAGTGAAAATGAAATAAACAAAAACAAGTTCTTATGATCACATATGATATAACACATGTGTTGTATGTAACAGATATATATCACATGTGATATCACATGTGATATCACATGTGATATATCATATGTGATATCACATGTGATATATCATATGTGATATCACATATGATATAAAATGTGATGCAAAATAAAAAGTGCTTATAAAAACATAACTAATAGCTTATTCAAAAAGCTTAAACTACTTAATTCAATCAAAGCATAAACTAATAGCTTATTCAAAGCTTAATATGCTTAATTCATCAAAAACTAATTAACAGCTTAATTTGAATCTAAACATAACTAATCACTTATTCAGAGCATTAAAATGATTAACACCTTATCCATCTCCTACATGTAACACTAAACTAATAGTTTAGATCAATCTAAAGCTAAATAATAGCTTATTCACAGCTTGAAACTAACTTAAAACTGCTTAATTCAATCTAAAACTAGATTAAAACTGCTTAATTCAATATAAACCTAACTAAATAGCTTATTCACAGCTTAAAACTGTTATTCAAACAGAAAATACAATGAAAAACAAAAATTAAACGCATCTTACTCTTAATAGCTGCGGATTCATCACCGTGTTCATAAGCTACAATCTCCTCCGTATACTTAGCAGAAACATCATCACTAACAACAATATCTTCAGTTGCAGATTCAGTTATAGAAACAATGACGTTTTCAGTTATAGAAGAAGAAAGATCAGAAGAAGAAGGATCAGATTCAGTTGCATATTCAGTTATAGAAGAAGAACGATCAGAAGAAATTGAAGAATTTGGAATCGAATCCATGAAAGAATCGTTTAATTGATAACGAATTAGGGTTACCTGATGAAGAAGATGAAAAAAACGAGAGAATAGAGAGAAACACACACTTTGTGTGTGTAAAAATTAAAGAGCGTTTAATTGAAAGAAAGATACAAAATTCTTTTTATATTGACTAAAATACCCCTGCAGTGTAAAAATCAGATTTAATCTAAGCCATTAGATCAAAATGAATGAAAGGTGGGGATTAGTCCCTTGGTATGTAGATAAAGTTTTGTCCCTAAATGATCTTTTATCATACATAAAAGAAAAAACCTTGACAAATTAAGTAATATAAACTTTTATTATTTTTTTCGCTTATAACTTTTTTTATTTTCATTCACTTTAAAATTTGTTACTGTTTAATCAAGTTTTTATAATCGGGTCTCTAATCAATCTGGTCGAATCATCGGGTCAACCAGGTCTTCCACAAAAATTATATTTATATATATTTGGAATGATTCTCGAAAATCGGGTTGATCAGGGTCACTTCAAACCCGGCGGGTCTAACCAGGTTTCGAAAATATAAAAACCGGTTTAATTCGACCCTTTTTCAATCGGAACGGGCCGGGTCGAACCAAGTTATTTTTCATTTATAACCAATAAACTTTTTCTCTATCACTAAAACTATCTACCGCTATAAAAATTCGTTGCTATGCACGGGTTCTCGTCTAGTAACTTATAAGGATTGAATTTTATAGGCATGTGATGCTTGATTAAGGATTACTATAATTTTCCGTATTTATATTGTATTTTTTTAGTTTTTGTATGCTTCTAAAATTTGAAGTTTGTATGTTACGAGGACTTGTGCCCGCGCGTTGCCGCGGTATGTTCTACGAAACATGGATATAAATGTACATAGGTGGTTAAGGTGTTTCTACATTGATATGCCAAATGATGCAAGCAGCTTACACACTACCTGATGCAAGTAGTCTATGTATGCTAGCAAGTCATACATTTTCTCGAACATCACAACGGTGAAAGTAATAAGATTGCAAGGATGGCTGTTGCAAGAATATGTAGCATAAAAATCTCGCCCAACTTTGTAAACCATACATCAGCTTCATATGCGCTCATTGGTATAAGAGTAGTAGTTTTTTATACTATTGCATACCACAAAATAGGAGTATCTTGCTATGAAAACACGCTATAGGTTTTGTTTGAGTTTCACACAAAAAAATACAATGTTTCTGCAGACATTTCTAGAGCTGCAAGCTTATAACATTGGAAGGATACCTCCTGCAACAATGTGCAGGCAAAAAAACTGTCCAAAAAACTGCCCACGACAGGCAATACTACCAATGCTTGATCAAGTTCACAATAATCAAATTAGAATCACAATAGTTATTGCACTAAACACATACTTTTATTCAAAGGCATTTAAGCCATTGAGAAACGACCAACATACATCATATTTGAGTAAGGGCTATTTTTTTTGCCCTTTTCCTTTTGAACCATCTTTGGCAAATGGCTTCATACCTATCTCTTTAGAAAAATGAGCATTGGGAAGGCCAAGGACCTTGACCCTGGATTTAAAAGCTTCCTTTGCAATCTGCTTTGCAGTTTTGTCCATGGCAGCATCAGTTATTTCGGCAACCTGCTTTGCAGGTTTAACCCTCCTAACATCTTCTTTTTTGGATCCTGAGCCGCAATAACCAGGCAGAAAGTAGATGGTCCATGGCATAGGAAGGTCATCGGCTTCTGAGCTTGATTCAGCGCTTGAATTGTGCATGGTCCCTGCACATAAAAAAATTTGAAAAAGTTAGCATATCTGGTAATGCTGTGTCTTTTTTATATCAAGATTCTGATAAAAAAGAAAAACCCTTTTTGTTGCCACAATCCATGCTGCGGTTTCTTTTAGATCATTGTTTGGTGAATCAATGTTTGGTGGAGATGTTTTTTATAGCTGGAATTTTAAATGAAAATGTGGTTTATGAGTGGAATATGTGCAGGCAATGTATAAGTTTCAAAAACTGCATACTTGATTAAAATAGTCAATATATAGCCTGTTCATGTCACTAAAGCAGAGAACATAGATTTTATATTTCAGTTTTTTGTATCAGCATATTTTGACACTTGAATATGCACAGATGTGCAGTCTATGCCTGAAGAAAAAACGGTGAAGTATATATTTTTATTTCACTAAAAAAACAACTGCCACATGTGAATGGTGGTAGTGATTACCTGAATTGCAATGCCAGCATGTTGGCCTTTCCTAGATGATTTCCACTTGCTGTATAAAGCTGTGACGAAAAGAAACCAAAATCTGAAGACAAATTTAGAATTGTAAATCAGATTTTACAACCATAATGGTTTTACTTAGAGGCCAAAAATATAAGTGTAACACCAATATTAAGATGGCTGTATAAACTTGTAAGTACCGTGTGTATTTGTTAGTGCTGCAAACTGCAACAACGACTACTTTAACATATCTCTGGCCCCCTGCTTTTGCTCATTTTAACTTTTAAATTGATGCCACTCAGCCGTCAAGCGATGGCGAGAAACTGGGATAGAGTCATTCCTGTGCTGCCACATACACCGCTATTCTTAAAAAATGATTTGATCTAACTGGCCTATAAAAATGAAGCATCAAGTAGCATGCAACAAAGAACAAACCTTATTCTTGATGCAGTAGAACATACGTCGTCCGTCATGACATGCAAAAGATTATAAGTGTAATTAGCAAAACATGTATTGAAATCCATAAGTAAGTATCACAAAATTTCATGAATTTTGGTCATAGCCATATAGCAAAAGGAAGAATAAAAATGCATCTAGTGATTAATGGCAGCAGTGTGACCAGGTTATAGATAAAAGCCACTCACCGTAGTAGCCAACTGGAAATGCAGGAAGTTTTGAGCTTCTCCACGTCTTATTTTTTAGAATCTGACCCAGAGTTGTTAACCGGAAAGTAGGCTTTCCATTGCATAGGAAGATCAGGGCCTTCTGAGTTTGAATGGCTGCTTGAAATGTAGATGATTTATGCACATAAAATGAAAAAATAAAAGTTAGGATTTGCGCTTTGGATATAAAGATTGAAATGAAAGAGAGCAACCTTTTTCATTGTTGGAATTCATGTTGCAATTTCTTTTAGATTATTGTCTAATCAGCCAATGTTTGGTGGAAAAGGCCTTTGTAAATGAAATTTTAGATTACTTGGTGGTTCATGAAGGGAATCTCTGGAGATAAAGTGATAAAAGCAGACAACATACAGGCTGCAGTTTAGTGTGGAGTGCTGAAATCTTAGATTAGTGGCTGGTTCATGAAGTGTTTAAAGATGCCTTTAGCTTACCCTAAGTTCTGTGCTGGGTTGTTTGGGAATATTTCATTGGAATTATAAGTAATGGTATACTGTACCAGTTTGGTTACACTAAGTTATTGCTATAGTTTTTTATCTGCCTATATAAGGTGTTTTTTTTGTGGCTTCACATAGCTACATTTGCACCTTGTGAGTTTTTTTTAAAATCTGTTAAGAAAATGGCTCACACCCCAAACTTGAATCAACTCAAAGAAGCATGTGGCTCCAATGAAGTCCACAATGCCTTTAAGTTCCTGTTTTTATAGGAGCAAGGTGAAAATGAGGGGTTCATCATGCTGCTTGGAGAAAAATGTGATAATGTTCGCCGTCGACTTGGGAGTAGGACTGAATTGTTGGAGGAGGGACGCTGGTTGAGTGGTGATGATGATGCTGCGAGTGACGCTGTTGAATGCTTGGAGGAGGCACAGGACAGGGACCATCATATTCTTGCTGCACTGATTCAGGTCCTTGATCTGGCTAGGGAAGCGCGTATCGAGAAAAGGCGCCATGTGTTTACAATGGAGTTGCATGATTAGGGTAGTATCCTCTGTGTGTCTGTGATGGCTTGTTTCATGGTCTTTATGTTTAATGGTATGGTGTTATGTCTTAGATTAACAGGGTGTTGTTAATCTTTGCTGGTATGGTTGTAACTTATGTCGAATATGAATAAAAGTTACGTTTCTTTGTGCTCCAACAATTTTGTAGATGTGTGTTTTCTTATGTGGTGGAGAAAAGCAATGATATGATTGAGTCGATTGTGTTTTATTTGGATAATGTGTAGAGGCAAGTGCAAGTTCCTTTTATGGGACACCGAATATTTTTTTACTATAAATTCTTTATGTTTTTTATCATTGCAAGACTTATATATGCTATAAATTATGTATGCAAAAGGTTAGTGACAATAAGGTGAGGATAAACTATTATTAGCAAAGACCGTTTTGGTAATCAAATTTAATATCAATATGTGTTATCAATTAACAAAAGAATTCTGAAACTGTGGATGTGTATCGTAGTTTATTGCTTAAAGTACTGGACATTTTTTAAAATTCAGAAACTGGTGAATCCTTTAAATAAAGGTTGGGTGGGAAAAAATGCATGTCAAAATCTGGCGGTTGTTGGTCATAAGTAGACACTGAAAAGAATCATGACAATGCACTTATCGACCATGGTCAGTAGTATGATCAAATTTTGAAGATAGATTACTCACCGCAACATTAAAAGATCTTGCTATGTGATAAGGCAACCTATGTGCAATAGCCTTCCAGGCGTGAGCATCCTCAGGCAACTAAAAAATCTCAGCAGCCTCAGCTTCAGAACCAATGCGAGTGTCGTTGGTTGGTGAACATTCATTCACATTCATAGCACGATGGAAAGTGTGTTTATGAATCTAAAAAAAAGGAGGACACAGTCAGTAAAAACAATAACGAAAGAAAGTTAACATGTGATGGGAAAAAAACTGCACCCTCATGAACAGGTAAGCATCGTTACTTTTGTAAATTACAGGATAATGGTATGTATGAGGGCGACGTTTGTATTCATTTTCAGAACATACCTGTTTTCAGGGTTTCCATGCATGCAAGTCCAAGCAGCTTGTTTCATATTGTTACTTCAGTTGTAATTCAGGTTTGTCAATTGAATGACATGTCAGATCTAGGATGATCTATAAATCGCACAAATGACCCTATGTTTGACATGTCATTCAATCAACAAAGTTGGATTGTAAGTAAAGAAATGATTTGCGATGGTTCTGTTGACACGCATTTAAGATATGTTAGCTTTCATTCTGCATGTACAGTGGTTAAATTTTGTAAGCATCATGTTTCTAGTTTCCAGCACCTACCCCTTCCCAAATATCTATATATATATATATATATATATATATATATATATATTTTGTTTCAAATATATGAATCAAATTTTTTTAAAATCTTATTTGATGGTTTCCTATTTTAAAAAAAATAAAATAAAAGCAGATATGTGTTTTATGGAAGGTCATTTGAAAACAGTAATGATCATGTGAAAGGCTGCCTAATGCAGTCAAATCAAAGACCTTTATAATTGATGCACCTTCACACTATAACAATGATAGTTTAAAGCAAAGTTGTCCTTTAAAACACACACATAGCAAAGAGAATCTATTTGAGAGCATAAAAAAAAAGGAAAAAACCAAGAAAAAAGAAATGATGAATACACCAATGCCATTTTGTGTGAGCTTGCTACAGTTGCTGGATCTAACCTTGTAAGGGATATGATGGTTGTTCAATTTCAGAGAGAGGTAGCTGCGAGCATGGCAGCTGAAGGAGAACTGATGAAAAAAGTTCAAGAAATTAGGGCTCGTGTGGCTACGAGAGACTACGTGATTGGAGAGTTGGAGATTTTGTATCCATTTGATTCTTGTGTGCAGAGTATTTTGGAGCTTACCAAGCTGCAAACTGAGGATTTGAATGAAGCAGAAGGTATTCTGGTGAATGTCACGAAGAAGCAGAACCGAGCACAGGAGCTTTCGTCATTCATTGAGAAGCTTAAGGGGATGGTGTATTGATGCGTCTGTTTTTAGTGTTTTTGAAATCTATTTTGGGTGCAAACAATATTCCAGATGGGTGCGGGTGTTTGGGCATGCTGACCAACACTTGCTAATATTTCTGCTTTTGGATCTTTGAACACTCCTTTTTTTTCATAGTTTTCTTGGTTGATTAATTTAAGTTTTATGGCAGCATATTAATATTGGTGAAACATACCTGCATTTGATATTTATTGTACGTTGTTGTGCTGGCATGTTGATGTTCTACCCATGCAGTGTTTGATTGATCTTGGAAGTTTATGACCTGTTCCATAAGTAGTTGTTTCTACTGGTGGTGCAATTTGTGACCTGTTACAATAATCCTGTTGATTAGTAGACATGGTGAAATAGAAATCATTGCATCAGTAACCGATGATAAACAAAAAAGAAAGTATAAACTGATGATAAACAAAAAAGAAAGTATAATACATAGTTGTATAAGCATCTTAAATTCCAAACCTTTTTTCAGCACTCTTCACACCTGCTATAAACTTGGTATAAAAGACAGAGAAAAGTGACACCATTTAAAAAACAATGCGCTGCACATCTTTTCCATTGTCTTCAGCCAACAAAATATGAAAACCCTGTAATCACACACGTATTCTTATTTTAGTAACTGCAAATGCAGCAAGAACAAAAAAAAGAGCATATGTAATGAGGTAACAGATGGAAAGAAGACGCTAGTACCACTATAAGCAAATTCTGTAAGGGGAGTACTCAATTGCATATAGTGTCTTCTTTTTCTCCGCACATGCAAGCAGTTAAGTTTAACATTGAAGAGGCCACGCTGAGTTTCAAGACAAAATTGGAAATGTCGTTGGGCACGTGGCTCTGATGGGCAAATCTTCAAGCAAAGAGGATAGACCCGCCATGGCTGCAACAGTTGAATGCCACCCAGCCAAGATACGGGCCATCTCATGTTTGCCAAAGAAATCCCAATTCATTATAGCCTGAGAAAAAGGAATACAAACGTGGTGTGTCCGATGATAAATAAAAAAGAAAGTATAATACATAGTTGTATAAGCATCTTAAATTTCAAACCTTTTTGGAGCGCTCTTCGCACCTGCTATAAACTTGGTGTAAAAGACAGAGAAAAGTTACACCATTTCAAAAAGAATGCGCTGCACATCTTTTCCATTGTCTTCAGCCAACAAAATATGAAAACCCTGTAATCACACACGTATTCTTATTTTAGTAACTGCGACTGCAGCAAGAACAAAAAAAAGAGCATATGTAATAAGGTAACAGATGGAAAGAAGATGCTAGTACCACTATAAGCAGATTTTGTAAGGGGAGTACTCAATTGCATACAGTGCCTTTTTTTTCTCCGCACATGCAAGCAGTTAAGTTTAACATTGAAGAGGCCACAATCAGTTTCAAGACAAAATTGGACATGTCGTTGGGCAGGTGGCTCAGATGGGCAAATCTTCAAGCAAAGAGGATAGACCTGCCATGGCTGCAACAATTGAATGCCGCCCTGCCAAGATACGGGCCATCTCATGTTTGCCAAAGAAATCCCAATTCATCATAGCCTAAGAAAAAGCAATACAAACATGGTGTGTTCTATGAAGCATGGATGTAAACGTACATAGATAGTTAAGGTGTTTCTACATTCACATGCCAAATGATGCAAGGAACCTACACACCAACTAATGCAAGCAGTTTACACATACAACCTGTTCTACAAATAGTTCCTGCTTGCATTAACTGATGCTAGCAAGTCACATATTTTGTCAAAGATAGCAGCAGCGAAAGTCATAAGATTGCAAGGATGGCTGTTGCAAGAATTTGCAGCATAAAAATCTCGGCAAACCTTGTAAAACATACATTAGATTTAATGTACTGGCTGGTATAAGAGTAGCAGTTTTTTATGGTGTTGCATACGACCAAATAGGAGTATGTTGGTATGCAAACATGCCATATGTTTGACCCAATATTTGTAACCGCGAGATTTTCACATTTAAAACGTGAAACAAAATACCGGCCATGGCTGCAATTCCAAACTGCCCTGCCAAGATGCCAGCACCGACAGATGATGCAAACAAAAGATTGACCCAAAGCGAACGGTCTTTTTAAAAAAAACCACATCGAGACTATTCATAAGAAGGGCCAATGGATACATGTATTTGATGTGAGCGTATGCTTCACCAAATATCTGTAATGCTCAGATTTTCACATTCAAAACCTGAAACAAAATACCAGCCATGGCTGTAGCTCCAAACTGCCCTGCTAAGACACCAGTATTGACAGATCTTTGCAAACGAAAGATTCACACAATACCCATATTTACTGTATTTGTTCATACCAGCAGATATCCACATTTGGTTAGAATACCAGACCCATCCCATTTATCTTGCCCTCTTATGAATAGTAGTGTGGGTTTTTTTAATTTTTTCCCGGGCCCCTAGGGTTATTTGCTTCAGCCTAGCCGAATCACTGGCTATTCATCTTCACTGGCAACATACGTTTACCTTTTAGATCCAATCAGGTGTGCCTCTAGAAAATTATCCGGCCATATTTTGATCCGAAAATAGTTGCAGCCAAAAACAATATACCCAACATGGCTGCAAAGATTATGGGCTAGCCTGCCAGCATGCAGATAATCTTACCTTAAGGCTCAGACCTGCACACGTAAAATCTGAAACAAAATACTGACCATGGCTGCAATCCAAAACTGCCTTGCCAAGATACCAGCATTATCAGATTACGTTAGGAAAATATCCAATTGCATACAGGCATCATCATCACCTCAACCAAATATTTTATTGTTGGCAAGTGCAACTAATGAAGCACAACATTCAAGAGGCCACGTTGGGCTTCACCACAAAAGCAGGGATGTCACTGGAATGGTGGCTCAGATGGGTGAATATTCAGGGAAAAAGGATAGACCCGCCATGGCTGCAACAGCTCTATGTTACCCTGCCAAGCTACGAGACATCTCATATTTACTGAACAAACCCCAATTCATCACAGCCTCCAAAAAGAAAGACAAAGGGCAACTATCAATCAGGATAAAATAACATTTATTGGGCCTCTTTTGTATTTGCAGCCCACAATGATGAAGTGCATGTTTCCGACAACCGCATCTCACCAGGATGAATGGCAAAAAAAAACAGGCGATTGGCTGCGACGGTATTTTTCAGCAAAAACATGCATTACAGGCCACCAAGATACAGGTCATTGGTATGGATGCAAGCTCAACAAGCCTATCCTGCCACAGCGTCACCTGAAAGCATGAGAAGCCAACAAACATTTGCAAATGTTATAACATTTCGGTAAAACTTGATTGACAAAAAATGTTTAAACCTAAGGTATAAGAACTAATTCCACCCACATCAGCAGATGGCCCACCCTTTTTTTACATAGACTAAATGGGCAATAAGTATCAAAAGAGGAGTTAATATCACCATCATTAAATTAATAGAGAAACTTTAAAATGGAAAACGGCAAAAATAATTTCAGAAATTTAAAACCCTTAACCAAATGCAAACCCTGATCAGTATAAAACACTTAACCTCACAAATTAAACACAAAGACCAAAAAAAGTGAAAAACACCAAAAGTAATTTCGCAAAACAAAAAAAACTAAAGCAAACCCAAACCCTGATTACTATAAACCATTTAACCTCACAAAGTAAACATAAACAACAAGAATAACGAACCTAGCCAACAACAATTTTATCCTTGGCAAGTGCAGCTAATGAAGCTCAACGGTCAACAGGCGACAATGGGTTTGACCACAGAGGTGGGGATGTCGCTGAACAGGTGGCTCAGATGGGCAAATATTCAGGCAAAAAGGATAGACCCACCATGGCTGCCAATACCTGCCAAGATACGGGACATCTCATATTTACCGAATAAATCCCAATTCATCACAGCCTCCAAAAAGGAACACAAACAGCAACCATCTATCATGATAAAGTAACATTCATTGACCCTTCTTTGTATTTGCAACCCACATTAATGAAATGCATGTTTCCGACAATCGCGCTTCATCGGGATAGAGACAAATAAACGCGCTGCGCAACGCATTATTCACCAGAAACGGCCATCACAGGCCACCAAGATACAGGTCACTGCTATGGCTGCCAGCTCAGAAAGCCTACCCCGCCACAGCATCACCTAAAAACATAGGAAACCCACAAACATTTGCAGATGTTATAATATTTCAGCAAAATCTAATTCACAAAAAGTATTTAAACCAAATCTAAACCCTAGCTAGTATAAACCATTTAGCCTTAGCAATCAAACATAAACACCGCAAAGTGCAAACAACCCAAACTAATTTCGCAAAAGAAAGAAACCTAAAGTAAAGCCAAACCCTAATTAATACAAACCATTTAACCTGAGAAACTAAACATAACCAGCAAGAACAACGAAGCTAGGCAACAACAAAAGTGAAAAAAAAAAAAAAAAAAAAACATGCAACCTAGCATCTAATCTTCTAAAGAGCAAAGCCTAATACTGTAACAACTAAACATAACAAACCTAGAATAAAAGGAACTAATATAAAGCACCCTAATATTGTAACAACTAAACATAACAAACCTAGAATAAAAGGAACTAACATAAAGCAGCCTAATCACCGTTTACCTAACCCAACAACAACCAGCCAACTCAATCGCAAAAAATAACAAAAAACAGCATAAACCTCGACCAAAACAGCAAAAAATTAAAAGAAAAACATCAAACCTAGCATCAAATGGCGCAAAGAGTGAGGTGCCGTTTTTTTTTCCCAACACAAATTATTGATCTACCTAACTTCAGCCACAACAATCAGACAATATACGAAGTCAAAAAAAAGATGTGGAGGAAAAATAACATGAGCTGTAGCAAGGAACAAATGACAAGAGGCCATCCACAAATTCAACATAAAAAAATAATTCATGTTGCTACGAACAGTTGCCCCCTCACAATCGCCTGTAGCAAGGAAGAATTTCTTGCCTTTCGGAGCCTCAAATCGGCGGATAATTTTCGGGAGTCACGCCCAATCGGATCTAAAAGGTAAGCGTATGTTGTGAGTGAAGATGAATAGCAGCGGTTCGAGTCAGCTAAAGCAAATAACCCACGGGGCCCGTTAAAAAAAAAAAAAAAAAAAACTATTCCTTAGAGGCCTAATAAATGTAATATAGTTATAATATATAATCAAATTGTATAATGCAATTCATATTATTTATTTATTACTGTCTATATCATTAGAACATTGTAATCATTTTGACTTATTAACAAAAAAATAAAAAGTTGAGTATAAAATGTTAATCACTATTTATTTATAAACTCGTACGTAAATTAAAAACGTTGCAATGTTAGACTAATTTTATTCGAATTTAAAGAGCTTTTTATTGGTATATTTAAAATTTCTAAACATTTATTGGATATTTGATCACAAAAATTTGCTATATAAACAAATTATAAAAAGTAAAACTTTAAGATAGTTTTGGTAACTTGTTAAATAATTTAGGGGTTCATTCTAAAGAAATAAAGGATAGGGATGTTTCTGTAAACTGTTAGATAGTTTAAGGGTGTGGTTTAAACTTTGAACTTTATTATATTTTTGTAAAAAAAAAAATACATTAAACTCCTAACATCTTTTTATAAAATTGTACGTTAGTCAAAAGTTTTACAATATTGTGCTCATTTTTCGCAATATAGAGATTTTTTAATCGGTATATTTTTTTTGGGTTAATTTCATATATATCCCTCATTTGGTTCAAAATTTCATATATATCCAACCTTACTTAAAAAATTCATATATATCCCTCGTTTGGTTCAAAAATTTCATATATATCCAACCTAACTTGAAAATTTCATATATATCCAATCTAAAACTTAAAATTTCATATATGTCCAAATACCCAATTTATATTTAATTAAAATTTTGAAATACATATGTATTATCATTTAATGTTAAATGACCATTAAACCCTTCGGGTTATTTTTTTTATTTTTAATTTTTTTTAGTTCACGTATATATTCTTATTTCCATATATACAATCTCTCAAATCACTATATTAGTACACATGGGTTACGAATATTATTATTATCCGTAATAAACAATTTCAGTACACAAAACATATGTATACTTCATTGCTCCAAATACAATATATAAATCATAAAAGCATGTTTATATATTATATTTTGAACATATATCCCTCATTTGGTTCAAAATTTCATATATATCCAACCTTACTTAAAAATTTCATATATATCCCTCGTTTGGTTCAAAAATTTCATATATATCCAACCTAACTTGAAAATTTCATATATATTCAATCTAAAACTTAAAATTTCATATATGTCCAAATACCCAATTTATATTTAATTAAAATTTTGAAATACATATGTATTATCATTTAATGTTAAATGACCATTAAACCCTTCGCGTTATTTTTTTATTTTTTATTTTTTTAATTTTTTTAGTTCACATATATATTTCTTATTTCCATATATACAATCTCTCAAATCACTATATTAGTACACATGGGTTACGAATATTATTATTATCCGTAATAAACAATTTCAGTACACAAAACATATGTATACTTCATTGCTCCAAATACAATATATAAATCATAAAAGCATGTTTATATATTATATTTTGAGCAACGAAGTATATCCCTCATTTGGTTCAAAATTTCATATATATCCAACCTTACTTAAAAATTTCATATATATCCCTCGTTTGGTTCAAAAATTTCATATATATCCAACCTAACTTGAAAATTTCATATATATCCAATCTAAAACTTAAAATTTCATATATGTCCAAATACCCAATTTATATTTAATTAAAATTTTGAAATACATATGTATTATCATTTAATGTTAAATGACCATTAAACCCTTCGCGTTATTTTTTATTTTTAATTTTTTAGTTCCGTATATATTCTTATTTCCATATATACAATCTCTCAAATCACTATATTAGTACACATGGGTTCTGAATATTATTATTATCCGTAATAAACAATTTAGTTACACAAAACATATGTATACTTCATTGCTCCAAATACAATATATAAATCATAAAAGCATGTTTATATATTATATTTTGAGCAACGAAGTATATCCTCATTGGTTCAAATTTCATATATATCCAACCTTACTTAAAAATTTCATATATATCCTCGTTTGGTTCAAAATTTCATATATATCCAACCTAACTTGAAATTTTCATATATATCCAATCTAAAACTTAAAATTTCATATATGTCCAAATACCCAATTTATATTTAATTAAAATTTTGAAATACATATGTATTATCATTTAATGTTAAATGACCATTAAACCCTTCGCGTTATTTTTTTATTTTTTATTTTTTTAATTTTTTTTAGTTCACGTATATATTTCTTATTTCCATATATACAATCTCTCAAATCACTATATTAGTACACATGGGTTACGAATATTATTATTATCCGTAATAAACAATTTCAGTACACAAAACATATGTATACTTCATTGCTCCAAATACAATATATAAATCATAAAAGCATGTTTATATATTATATTTTGAGCAACGAAGTATATCCCTCATTTGGTTCAAAATTTCATATATATCCAACCTTACTTAAAAATTTCATATATATCCCTCGTTTGGTTCAAAAATTTCATATATATCCAACCTAACTTGAAAATTTCATATATATCCAATCTAAAACTTAAAATTTCATATATGTCCAAATACCCAATTTATATTTAATTAAAATTTTGAAATACATATGTATTATCATTTAATGTTAAATGACCATTAAACCCTTCGCGTTATTTTTTTATTTTTAATTTTTTTTAGTTCACGTATATATTTCTTATTTCCATATATACAATCTCTCAAATCACTATATTAGTACACATGGGTTACGAATATTATTATTATCCGTAATAAACAATTTCAGTACACAAAACATATGTATACTTCATTGCTCCAAATACAATATATAAATCATAAAAGCATGTTTATATATTATATTTTGAGCAACAAATATATCCTCATTGGTTCAAAATTTCATATATATCCAACCTTACTTAAAAATTTCATATATATCCCTCGTTTGGTTCAAAAATTTCATATATATCCAACCTAACTTGAAAATTTCATATATATCCAATCTAAAACTTAAAATTTCATATATGTCCAAATACCCAATTTATATTTAATTAAAATTTTGAAATACATATGTATTATCATTTAATGTTAAATGACCATTAAACCCTTGCGTTATTTTTTATTTTTAATTTTTTTAGTTCATTATATATTTCTTATTTCCATATATACAATCTCTCAAATCACTATATTAGTACACATGGGTTACGAATATTATTATTATCCGTAATAAACAATTTCAGTACACAAAACATATGTATACTTCATTGCTCCAAATACAATATATAAATCATAAAAGCATGTTTATATATTATATTTTGAGCAACGAAGTATACATATGTTTTGTGTACTTAAATTGTTTATTACGGATCATAATAATATTCGTAACCCATGTGTACTAATATGTAGTTTAAGATTTTAATTATATATAAATTGGGTATTTGGACATATATGAAAATTTTAAGTTTTAGATTGGATATATATGAAAATTTCAAGTTAGGTTGGATATATATGAAATTTTTGAACCAAATGAGGGATATATAAGAAATTTTCAAGTTAGGTTGGATATATACGAAATTTTGAACCAAATGAGGGATATATATGAAATTCTCCCATTTTTTTTTAAATAAATCGCTAGATTTTTGTTAAATATTTTATAAAACAAATTTGGTTGTATAACTATAAAATACCGTAAATAGCTAAAAATACAAGGTAAATTTCATAACTTGCTGCATAGTTCGGGGAGTTGTTTTGATTTTTAATATAGGGGCCTTTAATTTAATAAAGAGGTAGATAGTAATTTTAGTTTACACATATCGCCTCAAAAAATCCAAATTGAGACTAAGAAAAGCACTGATGGAAAATAATAGTTACAGCAAAAACAAGCGGTATGCTTTCAATCAAAATACACCCAAACACAATACTTTGAACATCAAGACAAAAAGAGCAAACTAATACAGGCATAGCACATCTGTGGTATAACAGCATGAGCATGAGATTATTATTTATCACCCTAAAAAATCAATGACGTCACAATATTAAAAACCAAAATTATGTGTTTGCATATGGGCTAAAAGAGTACAAAGTGAGAACTCATTTTATGTACTAATCTCGCAAAAGCTCCATCCTATGTCCAAAAACAGCAAGAATCAACGTCAGATTCGTATATCTTGGTCTTGTTCAGTATGGCCTCAAAGGGAAAGAATGTGCAAAAATAACAAATTAATAAAAACCTAGGTACGTTAGCGTATGATATCCCCTTCATAAGCTCAAAGATTACTTGAATTGTAGGACCCACAAGGCTAGTCGCAGTATGGTAAACCGAGCTTCTAGTGAAATCTCTTCCAACCAGATACTTATCAAGCTAAAAAACGACTTAGCATTTAATAACTTTTCCTTGATAACTGCCTCAGATGAAACTCTGCCAATAATCAAGAACGACTCAAGAGAAGGTCTTTGCAACTGTCAAGAAAAACAATTGTGAACATCAGAAGGTGCAACATGGGTTTAAATTCTTTCACTTTCCAAGTCGATGAGAATATTAGAAGATCATAACTAACACTAGTACAAATGATCAAAAAAGATAAATTTTGATAAAAGGTTTGGAAAAAGATGTACCAATGCATTGTCAACTGAACGTAAGCAATCATTTGTTTTCATCATTAGAAGTATGACACGAGGTAGTCTGCGCAGAAGCTCGGTGACTTGAGAAAAATATTCAGGACCATATATCTGCAAAACAAAAAATTTCATTAAGTCATAGTATAGGGACATAGGGTTCTACTATGCAGGCCTTGGGATAAAAAAGTTACTGCGGTCAAATTGCTGTTTCAGGTCACCAACTGATTTTAGGCAAGAAAAACCCATCAAAATTTCAAAATTTGACTCTCCACCAGCTTGTAAAGTTTTAACTTTACGGTAATCTGACTTCATTAACCGGTCAAACGTATCTGCTACATGACGGTAACTTTGAGCATGGTGACAATTTAGGACATGGCACCTGGAAACTGGTAAACTAAGATTACCTTAAATCGTATTTGTTTTGAAACTCTAATGCTTTCTTTCTGGAGTATGATAGTACATTATATAGAAATTGGACCCCTAATGTATTTGGAAACAAGACTTGTATCAATGGAACCTCACCTGAAGTTCTGATTGATCGCTTATGACCAAATGATCAACAGCTGGATCAATAACTCTCTCCCATGGTTTCATAGTAAGAATGCTTGTGAAGAATGTATACAAATCATCTCCAGCACCAAATTTCTTGCAATTTTCCTTAATTGCTTTAGCATCAGCCAATACCAAAGCCTGTAAAAGATAATCTCATTTCAGAATTTTCTTCTGCTTTTGCATCTTTTTATTCTTTTAACTAAAGCTTTTTTTCATTCTCTAAAAATATGCCAAAAAAATGATTCAAGAAATCAGAGGGTGCACCTTCCAGAGTGCAGCATAGTTGGTCCTTGTGTAATTGTCAAGTTCTTTGTAGAGACCATGGTCAAGGAGTACCAATTGTGGTTTACGGCTTCCTTTACACAGAAATAGAAACTACATCAACCCTTAGAATAAATAATGCCATTTACAGATAATAATATTGATGCCTACATAGGAACTCTTCTATGGGATTAACTAGAAACGGCAATTTTGAGTTTTCTACACATATAACCAAAGATGGGTCAATTTTAGTTGTAAATTATCTCCGGGTCAAATGGATTAAATTTAAACCCTTGATTTATATTGAAGTGGGCCAAAAGTTGGCATATGCCTATAAACTCTAATCAGTTCACTAAAACAGGTTAAAATTTTAATTTAATACGCAGAAGTGAAGTTTAGTAATGAAATTTAATACATTGATTGTTTGAATATATATGAAAAATGCACAAAATAAAGGAGTTGGCAATACAATGCAATCCGAAACCTAAGATATTTATACGACAGTGAGAGTAAAAAGAAATTTGGTTGTAACAAATGGCCCTCTTTTGAACCGAAAAACCAAATTGGAGCCATTGAAAGAGAAGTTTGCAGAAGACATGTTCTATTATCTTGCTAACTTTCTGTGATGATATCAGCTTAGTAATTGAAAATTATCAGATATGAAAACTAGCCAACATAACAATCACTTGAAAGTTAAAGTATAATAATCCCATGTAGCATTTTAAGGAATAAAACGACTTACCAAAAATGCTACTTCTATCAGAAGGCAAAGCACGAACTAGCAAGTTAGCAACATGGGGATCACAATGCACAAACCCATGTTTAAACATCATTTCAGCAAAAGTTTGACTAACCTGCATCGAGTAAAACCAAACTCGTATAAATAATCAACAGCTAAACAGCATGAAACTTATATTAGATATCTGAAATAAACATTACAACCAACAAGTGGTCAACTTCTTGACCCATCATAACTTTTTTGTAAAATCATTAAAAACAAATAGTAGACTTTGCAAAATGGTCAATATAAACAAAACTGCAACAAAAAAAGAAAACGGGCTTACTAATTTCGAAATGTCGTGGGGTCGAATTCCCAGTTTTTTTATGCCCTTTAGATCGTTGACTTGTGGAGCTTCTATAAACTCCATGGTCAACAATTTTGAGGTACTTAAACTCCAATAAACTGTAGGGGCGTATATATAGGATGCAATATGAGGGGATAACCTTCGAAAGTTATCCATACACTTTACGCTGTTCTTCGCTTCATTTAAGAAATCTAGCTCCTGATAGCCATCATCAGAACAAATTAATAACAAGGTTAAAAGTCCATAACGTATATCCATCAACCTAACATATAAAGGAAGCTAAGTTTAAATGATAGTTTAGTGTTTTGAATTCTAACCTTCGGTGAAGTTTCTTTTACTTCATCTACCAACCACCTACATCACAAGTAAGCCAATTTTAGGTTATCACCTCAAATTTTAAGATTCATATAATCATCCCAAAAGCTAGAATTAGTGTAAAATTGTGCAAACATCCCAACTTAATACTCATAGTATATGTGCTATACAGCTACCTCAGGACATCCTCTAATTTTGCTTCATATATAAGCTATTTGAAATAACATGATGATAGAGATGTCGCAATGGGTAATTTGGGTGGGTAGGGTAATTGATCAAAACGGGTTCCAGTTATATTGTGCCAATTCTAGTACTATCCTGCATGCAGCAGACCAAGTTGGGTTGACCCGCAAACATATGTGCCCGGTTACCTTTCAGAAATTTAAGTACAGTATGCGTTGACTATGATTTTCTTTTGGTTTTGCCCATTTGCCCTTTCAAAGTTTTTTTATCTGACACGTATGATATACAAAGAAAACTCAAATCTGCTGATTCATAAGTAAATGAGTCAAAATGACCACCCCTGATGAAGACCTTAGCTATGGCAATAGAACTATAGAATCCTAAATAATCGATAGGAGGTAAGAAAATAATTTAAACCTGTAATCGACTGAGGGAAAGAAGCGGTGCACGGTATTCACAATCAATTCCACAGTGGCAAGATCAGCAGCTGCAGTATCTGTCATGTGTGTATGTTGTACCTGGAACAAGAACAAAAAGATGATATTAAGATTCTAATCATATAGCATGATACTGTGAGTAAAATGAATAAATTGATAATAACTGGAGCATGAGATAAATTTGAACCTTCACAGCAACTCTTTGTCCCTCATGAGTACGAGCAACATGCACTTGTGCAAGAGAAGCACTTGCAATCGGAACCGGATCAAACTCGTCAAATATCTGAGTATTTTACATATACGTTAAGATTAAAAGAAACCATGGAAAACAGTATATCAAATGTTAAACTACCTCTTCAGGGGGCCCACCAAGTTCTTTCTTCACAACTTTGCACACTTGATCATACGTAGAAGTTGGACATCTATTCAACATTGACTCCCTCATTGTCTTTGCATACTCTATTGGCACCAAATAATCCTAAATGAGAAATCAATAATTAGCAGTTCGATGTTCAAATAACCAACGAGTTATTCGAAATTTAACAGTGAGTATCCACGGAAATGGGAAGGTCGTACCAGTTGACCAACATGTTGACCAAGCTTAATATAAATTCCACCATTTTTGAAACATAGGTCTTCAAGTCTATGTGCACTCCTGGTGTGAACTTCATGTTTAACTCTTGCCCTCTCATCACTATCCTCTGCCAGTCCCATTAGTGAATACTCGTAATCTGAAAGCAAGCCAACATTTACCTTGCTTAGAATAAATTTTAAGATTATTGTGTTCAACTGCAATGGATGGAAGATCTTGTATATGGTGCATTTATATTATTGGCATGAACAAAAAGATCAAAGGATTATAAGGGGGTGTCAGGCATTGCATCTTGAAAGTAATAGTTTGATTAGTGTGTTCTCAAATCACAGAAAATCAGTTTCTAGTGTTTAACTAGCTGAAGGCGTTGTTAAGAAGTTTTTTTCTTTGCACCTTTAAAACTGAAGGGAGTCCTGGTATTTGACCTGAAATACCAATACTTATGATTATTTAAGTCGGTAATTCCTTAACATCCTAAAAAATAATCCGACTTTACCAACCATTAAACAGCTGATCATCAAATTATCACAAATTCAAACATCAGGAGCAATGTCAAACACCCAATTCAGTATATGTTTAATCCCCTCAACAAGCAAACAATTTGTTGTATACCTCCGAATACATTAACCTTTCAAATACTAAAGGGATTGCATATTTCTATTGCGTATTCGCTTCTTGCGTCTTTTAGACACAACAAACACGTTTCAGTGTTTGAAGTTTGAACAGAGAAACAACTTGTGTGCCTAATCTGATGGTGTTCATTTCATAAGCACTTTATTTTCATTCTCAAACACCTCTTAAATAAAAAACAAAGACTCTATATATTATACGGGTCACCTGATAGTCTCATACTAACTAGCTTTAAGTGATGTACTTAAGAACACAATTTTGGTCTCAAGCTAGGCCGAAATCAGGAGCACGTATAATTAACTGCTCCTACTTAAGACTTTTTACAAAATAAAATGTATAAAGTAGATAGTAACCACAACAACTAACAAATCCAGATAACCAAGTGGGGTGTTTGGCATTAAGTTTTGAATTGTCAGAACCAGGTTGCGAGTGTTTGGCATATCCTGATCATCATTTAAGAATACACGTGTAAACAACCCTAAACATAATGAGGTGCACTTTATTAGAACTTACTCGTGACACAAAAAATATGGGACCATGTGCATACTAGAGAAAATCGGCATATTTGACATAATTCTACACTACGCAAGAAAAAATTACTTAATTTGAGAAAACTAAGGAAATGTACCAAAGGCAATGGCAGCAGCGGTAGCCGAGAGGCGAAAAAGGCGAACGGGGACGGCAGTACATAGCTTAAGAGCAGTAGCAGGGTCATCAGAACTCGCAATTTTAGAAGCACCAACTCCACACCCTATAGCAGTTGCACCTAGCAATACCTTCCATTTTAAATGCCTCAACATTTGAAAAAAAAAAAAAATGAATCTAATTGATGATATGATCAAGGGAATGGTTTTATAATATAGGGTTACATAAAAACTAAAGATCAAATGGATAAAATTAAATTAATTAAAATTTATTTTTGATCAAATTAATTAAAATTCATTTTCACCCATTCATTTTTTATCTCAACCATTCATTTTTGATCTTAACCATTCATTTTTGATCAAATTAATTAAAATTCATTTTCACTCTTATATTTAAAAATTAAATATCTCACAAACCGTTAATAATTAGATAAAACTAATTATACCATTGCGACAAGAATAAAATTATCTTTCTATAGAGATCCAATATTGTATACTTTCGACGAACTTATTTTTTATCGCTTTTTACGGGTTTCGATATATTACACTATAAATGAAAATTTATAAAAAATACTATTTTGTGTTAACACAACCCCAAAACTACAAACCCTAAACCCTAAAAACCCTAACCCCTAAACCCTAAAAACCCTAACCCCTACCCTAAAAACCCTAACCCCTAAATCTTAAAAACCCTAACCCCTAAACCTTAAACCCCTAAAACCCTAACCGCTAAACAAAAATACCTAAACCCTATCCGCTAAACCCTAAGAAACCTAAACCCCCTAACTCCTAAAAAGCTTAACCCAAAAAAGTCAAACCCCTAAACCCTAAATACCTAAACCCTAACCGTAAACCCTAAACCCACAAAAAAAGTCGGAAAAAAAATTCCGTCGAAAGTATATGATGTGGGATATCAAATTAAAGATAATTTTATGCTTGTCGTGATGGTATGATTAGTTTCGTCTAACGATCAATGGTTTGTGAGATATTTAGTTTTTAAAAATGAAGGTGGAAGTTTATTTTATTGTTTTGATGAAAAAATGAATGGTTGAGAATGATTTATTTGATCTTTAGTTTTTCTTTGATTTTTATTGAACCAAACTCTTATAATGGATGGTTTTTGTTGTTAAGCTTTTGGAAATTGATTTAAACGAAGAAATTGGTGGATTAACAAGGTGGTTGAACAATGAAAAGACATGGAAATAGGAATTGGGAGGGTGAAGGGTAGGGTTATGTGTTTGTTTTTTAGCTTTTCAAACAAGTTTCGAAAATGCTGACCGAAACAAACAAGTTTCTAAAAGAGAAAATTACAAAGATGGTCCCTGTGGTTTGCGTTAATTTTCACTCTTGGTCCTTTGAATTTTTTTTGCACAGACAGTCCCTAACTCCGAAACCCTTAACACTCATGGTCCTTTGACCGGACGACGTTATATTTGACTGTTAAAACACCCCTCATGTGACCATAACTGACCATCCCCACCACAAAGCGTCTCACCGGCCTTAAAACCATATTTGAACCACCACTATAACGCATAACGCAACACCACCACGAGATGATGAATCCGGCCTTAAAACCCGATTCTGAACCAAGATCGAATGCTGAATCCGACACATGAATAGAACCCAGAAAGGGTTTTAAACAAAGGTGGGTTTTTAGTGGAGATGAAGTTCTTGAAATTGGTAAACGTTTGATAAAACCCGAATGTGAACCCGACCCGGGGTCATGGTTTAATTTTTTTATTTTTTTTTTGCTTGTTTTTTGGTTAAGATTTTTTAATAGAACTCGTAATGAAAGATGATGGGTGTTGACTAGTTTACTGAAAGATGTTGGCGGGGTGATGGATCTGTGGGTGTTGACAGGGATACGAGGCAAATGGGTATGCTCCACAACCTCAAGATCCAAATGCTTATTATGAAGTCTACGGTGCCGCTGGTTATGGGGGTTATCAACAACCACCGCAGCAGGTATTGTATAGTCCTACTCTTTTTGTCTTATCATCTACTTTTTTTCTTCTAGATCTGAAGGTTAACATTGAGCTGTATTTGCAGTGATGTGTTGTGTGATGGTGAAATGGTAATGACGTTGAAGGTCGACTTTGTGTTTACTTGTGAGCTGTGACAAGTGGGGGTCTGTAGTATACAGTCATGTAGTTTGATACAAGAGAACCTATTGTGGATTGTTACTTGACAATCACATTATTATTTTCCGTGATCTTTTGTTTGTTTTTCTAACTTTGGTTGAAGTTGCTAGAAAATAATTTCATTCACTTTGTATTTTGGTACAATTGTGGTAGTGTTTCAGAAAATTTGATAGCCGGAAATATAAAAGGAATATGGGTGTTTGATTGAGGTGGTCAGGTGGCCGGAAAAATTGATGGGTGATGGGACTTGGGTGTTTATGGGTGAGGATGTGAAAATGGGTAGTGGTACTAAAATGACATGTTTACCCTCACGTGCCATGCACATGAGTAACTTTTAACAGTCAAAACTGACGCTGTTTGGTCAAAGGACTATGAGTGTTAAGGGTTTCGAAGTTAGGGACTGTCTGTGCAAAAAAAATTCAAATGACCAAGAGTGAAAGTCAACGCAAACCACAGGGACCATCTTTGTAATTTAATCTTTCTAAAATTACAAGGTGGAGGGTCGGTGAACATAAATATTTACATTTTTCGGGTAAACTGTAAAAAAATTCGCGAGCTTTGTTATTTTTGCGAAAAAAATAGCAAAAAATGCGTTTGAAAAAAAATGCACGAGTTGTGTACATGTGGTTTGCACTTTTTGAGAGCAATGCCCATGAACAAGCCCAGTTTGTTGCAAATTTATGATTTTGGCTAATGAGCGTTAAATTTATTTGTTAGTGGTCATATGAAATGACTAATTTATCATCGTCTTCTTCCCACAATTATTTTATTGGATTTGCAATTATTATCCCTCCACTATCACCACCTTCTACCACCACACGACCAACACTGCCACCCTCCACCATATTTAGTAAGCAAGTGAATGTAACCCATCGCGTTGCGGCGGGGGTGCTTGACAGTATTGAGTTTCAATGTTTGTGTACATGGATCATAACATATCTGTGAATAGCATTACATAAAGGTTTTGCATTAAGGACGTGTTTGATTATACATGCAAAATGGAACGGCATTACATAAGGAATACATACAGTTCCTGGACAACCACAATGAAGAGATCAGCGGCATCGAAGCACAATGAAGAGATCAACCATTTCCTACTTATTTCAACCATTTCCTACAATCACCATATACCATGGACAACCATAATGAAGAGATCAGCGGCATCGAAGCACAACCACTTCCCGTTCATGTCCCTATGAAAATCTGACATAACATAAAGGATAAAAATCACAAAAAATAAGGCTCAGATCTGACATGGTTGCAACCACAACTCGGCTGTGGTTACCTTGCCAAGATATTTTTCAAAAAACACTCATCATCGCCTTAACAAACAAACCAATGGTCATGTGCGAACCATATTAGTCAATATGTAACTGATTACGAATATTTTTATATAGTTGGAGTGCTCGCCGAGCTATTATATACTTTAACATGCAAGTGCAAACCAAGTGAGTGACCATAGAAACCACAAAATCGGTACAACTAATCATTAGGCACAAATTTGTAAACGGAGAATGGTCAGAAGGATCATTGGTCCACCATGGCTGCAAAGGAACGCGGTTGAATGAACAGGCAGCGCTATTCCAGATACTTATATCGTCAAACTACATAGAATCTGGATACCATACAACCAAAATTAACTTGGCAAAAGAACACTTCCCGTTCATAGAGAAACTGACATATTAAAGTATAAAACACCGACATAAACAATATCTTAAACCTTGAATCTATGGAGGGATTAACGGAAAGAAAGAAAGTGGATGAAACATACCAGCATAGACGAAACATACCAGGAACTCAAGTATACCAACTAACCATCTTCACACATCGAGCAAAGTCGCCACACACCATGGACAACCACAATGAATAGATCAATGGCATCGAAGCACAACCACTTCCCGTTCATGTCCCTATGAAAATCTGAAATAACATAAAGGATAAAAATCACGAAAAATAAGGCTCAAATCTGTCATGGCTGCGACCACAACTCGACTATGGTTACCTCGCCAAGATATTTTCCATAAAACACCCATCATCGCCTTAACAAACAAACCAATGGTCATGTGCAGCCCATATTAGTCAATATGTAACTGATTACGAATATTTTTATATATTTGGAGTGATCGCCGAGCTATTATATCCTTTAACAGGAAAGTGCAAGCCAAGTGAGTAACCATAGAAACCACAAAAATTGTACAACTAATCATTAGGCTCAGATTTGTAAACGGAAAATGGCCAAAAGGATCATTGGTCCGCCATGGCTGCAAAGGAACGCGGTTGCACAATAGCAATTATGCTATCACGACATACGGTCATTGCCCCGCCAAATGATGCTTCAGACCTGCAATAACCAATATCATTTGAATCAAAGAACATCGATCAATCATCGTAGCCCATTACTACATCGCAAGAAAACAGAACAACAATATATTAAAGTGTTACACCAGATACGTCTTTCCTCCGGGAAAGGCTTAAGTGCAAATGTTTTGCTACACCAAAGAATGAACATGCAACACAATTCCAGATACTTATATCGTAAAACTACATAGAATCTGGATACCATACAACCAAAATTAACTTGGCAAAAGAACACTTCCCATTGATATCGATTGTTATCAAAATCAGACAAAAGCATTCATGAGCCTCAGACAGGGTGGAGATCAATAAAAGGATAACCATCCGTGGCGGCTACAAATCTAGTGATCTGCCTTGCCAAGCTGCGAATGTTCACCAGTTTATCAAAGTCCGCAAAGAATCATCACAACTTCACATAATCAGTACCACGACCACTCTCATTATGCACCTTGTCAACACCGGAAAACAAAGATGAGGCAGACAAACAATGTCTAGTATGGCCGCCACTTTAGTAAGTTGGCACGCGAAAATGCAAACGACCTTCCCTGGTCCTCCCACCCCCTAAACTCACCATTGTCAGATGTACCCAGTCTCAAGTAGGGAAAAATGTTGCATTTTGCAGTATAACACAACATATAATGCTATAAACAATAATATATATAAACGATTTTCAAAAGGTTTACAGATTTCATGCTCCATAAGGCCAGAATCAGGAAAGGAAGTCGTAAACATAACGAAGAGATCACAGTAGACCTTTGCACATAGCCAAGGCTAGCAGTAGATGACAGAGGACACACCCGCCATGGCTGCGACCATAATAGATCACCACGCCAACATACGGATAGTCTCAGCTTCATCAACGTTAGCTTCTCCAATATAAATCTATACTAAAACAGTCTGCAACGGTAATCCAAATCTTTACACTGACAATAACAAGCAACAATTGTTGCTCGTATCAGCTATAAGATACATTTTAAATGAAGATAAAAATTGATATAGGATACAATAGCAAGGCGTCACCAACCACACTGCGGCCGCAATAAATCTTCCACCACTTGAGTATTAATTCAGTTTGCATATACTCAAAGACTATAAATCGAATCACCATTTTCAGTTTCACCCTCAACCTTAGTAGGTGTGTCTTTGTTGATATGACTGTAAGAAAAAGGAAATGATTAACATATAAATCCATCAGCATTTATGCACAGCTATTGAAAAATTAAATGAAGGAATTAAAAAAGATACATACTTTGCCTATTTGATTTTAAGCTCAGAACCCGCTTAAGTTTCCCCTGAGGCGTTAGTTTTTTCTGTCACTGTTGTTTAGCACCAATACCCAAAGGTTTTCTTAACTTCCTTAATCCTAAAGAATATAAGTATGTTAGATAGTGTATAGCTTTAAGCTAATAACAAAAAATAAAAGGGAAGCAAACCACTCTGAAAATGGTTTTGACATTTTGCAATTCCTTTTACTATCAACAGGTACACACGTACTTATGTAAAAATTAACGGGAGACAAAAGAGGATGAGAACCAAAGAAACTTATAGTTGTAGATGTCTATGAAGTCGTACTGAATTTGTAAACATAAGCGGTAACAATAAGTAATTCACCAAACACAATACTTGGCTACCATAATCTTATAAACAGATTCAAGTCGGCTCAATACAATCTTGACCAAGCCACCTCTCTAATAATAACCTCTTGGAGAACCCAAAAGCTGTGAAAAAAAATAAACATAAGTTGATCATGACAAAGAACTAATCTTACGATCTCTATTACCAATAAATTTATATGGCAACAACTTCGCGCATAGAAAAGTTTTTGCTTTATTGGTGTAGATTCAGGTACGATTAATCAAATAAAAAACAATTAACACACAATTAATTAAACTCCTAAACATAAGCAACCTTAATTACTGTAAACCCTAGAAACTCATACCCTAAGAAGTCGGTGAAGAAACATGCTCAAACTGATTTTGAAAGTTAAGGTTTTTTTTTTTTCTTAAAGGTAAATATTATTAAGAAAGGAGCCAACAAAGGGCAAGAACAAAACAAGCACAAAGCACTAAAAACTGTTAGGACACTTCCCTAACTAGCTATGCTAAGGCTACACGCCAAATGGCCAAAGATGAAGTCCACAACAAACATAACCAAAGAAACAAATACATAAAATCAGAATACAAATGAAACCAACAACAAAGACTACTATACTCCTATAGCATACTCTGGATCCATAAAACAGAATGGGACCAACCAAACTATTTTATTCCACCACCATATACTATAAGACATATAGAGTCATAATAAGCTGGTAAATCTTCAAACATAGAACAACCCATCTCATCCAAGGCCAAAACATCATCCAATTGAAATCTGCAATCAGAAACAGAGGAGTGCCAAAGTGGCAGCCTAGAGGAGGTCACCTCCTTAAAAAACCTATTCAAAGCAAAACCACAAGGGAAAAAACTTAGAATAGGAAAAAGAGTGTAACCCTCCCCTAGACCTCCCCAATCAGATCTTCTCCTGTCATGAAGCATCTTTAGCATCCTAAGCATACCAAACAGCTCTCCATAGTATGTAGAGGTACTGAAAATGCTCCACCAACCTGTAACATAACATTTCTGCATCCACCAACTAACACAGGTAACAATTAGAACATTAGAACAACTCATAATCATAATCAAAGGATTCCAGATTCTATTACAAGCCCAGAATCCAAACCCCATAGACCACCACCCACACCAGCTTACAAACTTAAAACTACCCATCATCAATATTCTCTTTAAGCAGTTCTTCCACCATTCTTCTATAATACACATTCTTATCAATCTTCAAGTCCCATATCCTAGCAGCCTCCACAGTATTGGAATTAATATTAAGCTTTAAACCCAACAACTTCATTCTAACAGTCCCCACTATAATCTTAAACAAGCTATCCTCAACTCTAAACTCCTTCTTAAAGCACCTAGAATTTCTTTCCTGCCACACAAAATAAACACAAGCTCCCCACACCAACCTCTGAATAATACTCCAAACAGTGTTATTAGCAGATTTATTGGAAATGTAAGATACAATACTAGCCCATTCATTTGAAATACCATCCATTTTAGCCATAGGTTTTAACCTGTTCCACAACCCCTTAGCAAAAGGACATAAGAAGAAAAGATGTCTATGCGTCTCACTATCCTGATTACATAAATGGCAAGTCATGCTCTGGATATCCATCCACTTAGACAGTCTATCAAGAGTTTTCAACCTACCCTTAATAGCAATCCATAAAATAAAAGCATGCCTCGGTATACATTGATTATACCAAACATGTCTATACCAAATAACCTTGGGGCACTCATTACTTACAGCATACCAAACTTCTTTAAAAGAAAATTCTTTAACATTACCCTTTTTATCCACCCACACAGTCCTATCCTCTACATCAACATCCAACTTAGGTACAGGAATATCAGTCACTTCTCTAAATCTATCCTCCCACTCAATAGGCCACATCCATTCATCGTCTTGAATCATGTCCACCACTTTCACTTTAAGGCACATATTAGCTTGTTCAAGAATTCTATGACTAACTAATCTACTTAAAGGACCATTGTGATGCCATTTATCAAACCAAACATTACATTCCTTTCCATTACCAAGTTTAACCTGAACAAAATTTTTGATCTTGTCTCTTAAATCCAATAACTGTTTCCAACACCAAGAATAACCTCTATTCAATTCAACATCCCACATACTTCTACCTTTTAACCAATAAATATTAACCCATTTGACCCATATAGAATCTTTTCTACTCACAATATTCCAGATATGTTTCGCCATCAAAGTTTCATTCCACAACTTAACAGGTTTAAGCCCTAAACCCCCCTGATCCTTTGGCTTGCAAACCTCTTTCCATGAAACACTAGTCATACTCCTAAGATTACTACCTCTAGTCCAAAGGAAATTTTTAAACAGTCTATCAATCTGCTTACATATACTAGCAGGTAACAAAAATAGAGAAGACCAATAAACTTGTAAAGAATACAAAATAGAAGAGATAAGCTGTAACCTGCCAGCAAATGATAGATCATAATTTCTCCAGTTATGAATCCGCTTCTTGATCATCTCAACCAATGGCTTGCAATCCATATCAGATAACCTTTTGGAGACCATTGGAACACCAAGATACTTAATAGGTAACACTCCTTCATTAAACGGCATCACCAGTTTGATATTAGCCACAACATGATCAGCCACATTACCAAAGAAAGATTCACTCTTGGTCATACTAGGGTGGAGCCCAGAACTCATACAGAACTCATCCAAACCTCTCCTCAGAACAGAGGCAGAAATTAAATCTCCGTGGCAAAGCATAAGTAAGTCATCCGCAAAGCACATATTTGTGATTTTTAGCTCCTTGCACCCCCAATGATATTTAAACCCCTTTTCAACCTTAACATGTCTCTGGATCATCAAATTCAACACCTCCATAACTAAAGTAAATAGATAAGGGGACATCGGATCCCCTTGTCTTAACCCTCTACCCGCCTTAAAGAAACCATTTGGCTCACCATTAATGCACACAGAAAACGAAGCAGTGGTTAGACAGACCATAATCCAATGCACCATAACCGGATGGAAGCCAAATTGTTTTAAGATGAACTCAAGAAACTGCCAATTCACGGTGTCATATGCCTTTTGTATGTCAATCTTAAAAGCACATCTACTAGATCCCCCCCAAGTTTTCCAATTATAACCCCTCATAAGCTCTTGTGTTAGCAAAATATTATCACAAATCTGTCTTCCTGGAATAAACGCACTTTGGTACTCCCCCACCAGCCCACTCAAAACCACCTTAATCCTATTAGTTATAATCTTACTAATAGTTTTATAAACTACATTACAACAACTTATAGGCCTATAATCACTTACTTTCTTAGGCGCAATGATTTTAGGAATTAAAGATATAACAGATGCATTAACCTCACCAAGCATTTTCCCATTAGCGAAGAACTCCTTAACTGCAGCACAAGTATCTTCCCCCACTACACTCCAAGCACTTTTAAAAAACTTGGATGTATAGCCATCAGGACCAGATGCCTTGTTATCATCAATATCAAACAGTGCAGATTTAATTTCTTCATCAGTCACCTTCTTAATTAATTCAACAGCAACATCAGAACTTAACTTGGTATTAAAAAGAGAATCCGGATCTTCAATAGGAAAAGCCACCTCACTAGCACCAAAGAACCCTTCAAAATGATTCACAAATTTGCCCACCATATCATCCCCATGATAAGCAATCCCATTTTCATCATACACCACCTCTATCCTACTTTTAACAATTCTGTTTTTCACCATATTATGAAAGTACGCACTATTAAAATCTCCCTCCTTTAACCACTCAATCTTCGCCTTTTGTTTCAAAAGCAACTCTTCATCCAAGACAGCTTGCTTATAAGCATGAGCATAAACAGCCTCTTCCTCCCTCAGCATAACATTAGAAGGATCATTCCTCAAAGCCTCTTTAACACTAGTCAACTCCTCACTCAGCTTCTTAACCTTATCACTAACATTGCCATTCTTTTTATTCAAATTCCTCATATGTTTTTTCATAAACTTAAGTCTTTTAGCTAAAACATACATAGCATACCCTTTAACAGGCACCTTCCAGTTATCTTTAACAGCATCAATAAACCCCTTCTTAGACGTAAGATAATTCAAAAACCTAAACGCTCTATTTTTCTTACCCTTCTCTTCAGGCATCACCAAAACAGCTGGAGTATGATCCGAACTAGCAAATGCCATAAAATTAGCAAAGCATTCAGAATACTCACTCACAAATTTATCATTACCCATAATTCTATCCAACTTCTTACGAACACCACTATTAGGATCTCTCCTTTTTTGAGCCCATGTAAAAAGCAACCCAGTAATCTTGATATCCTCAATTTTTATACTATCAACACAATCTCTAAAATCCTGTACACCAAATGTTTTAATCCCCAGACCACTAGAATGCTCAGAATAATCCAAAATCACATTAAAGTCACCAATCAGAATCCAAGGGAAATCACCAGCAACACCATAATGCTCCTTCAAATTCTTCCAAAGACTTCTCCTATCTTTAACATTAGTCTCCCCATACACAAAAGAGACAAACATCTCCTTGTTTTTACTTATTCTCTTAACCAAAAAATGCATCACCTGGCTATTTTGAGCTAACAGTTGGACAGAAAAGATGTTATGATCCCATCCCACAGCAATCCTACACCCCTTAGGACTATCTACAGAGTTAGAAACCCAACTCCAATTACCAAAAACATCATTACAAACTTTATTCACAGCCTTTTTACGTAACTATGATTCTATAATACCAAACATACTAATACCATTCTTACAAATGAAATCTTTAACCTCTGTTTGTCTAAGGGCACTACACATCCCTTGGACATTCCATGAAGCAATTTTTATCACCATTAATTAAGAGAAGATGAAGATGCAACATTACCTTGCATCTGAGAGCAGTCACCTTCCATACCCTTTGAAACCACATTCCTAGCCATGAATCTTGCAGTGCCATTTGTATCCTCTGCAACTTCATTTTTAATACCTTCCATAACATCTTCATAAAACTGGTCTTGCATCATCTTATCCACCTTATGACCCATAATAGACTCATAATGATGCACCATATCCTCAGTCCAGTTCTCCATAATAGCCTCAGTAAGCTCTTGATCAGACATACAAAACAACTCTACTTCAGCAATCTGTTTTTCCTTCACCCACTGTGCTATTTTGGTTAACTCATTCTTATAAATATCATCATATACCTTCATAAAAGCTTGGTTTTGAGTAATATCATTTCCCTTCATTAATTCCACACTCTTCTTCTCAGCTTCATCTTTAGCAATCATTGCCACATTTCTATTCCCATATACTATATCCTTTTGCAATTTTGAAATTCTCCCCTTTAACTCATTAATCTTACTCTCCTTTACCTTTGCCACCTTCAATTCCTCCCAAAACACAACCAAATCATCAGACCATTTGCTCCTATCCTCATCAGACATATCCATACCCAACATACATGCCATATCCATCTTCTTCTTCATATCCTCCCACTCCTGACTTCCTTTTTCTATTTTCTCATTACTTAAAACATCAAATTTATTACTTGTTTTAATGACCTCCTTTACCACCTTCTTAGTCTTCTTATCACCAATTACACCAACATTCTTTTTCTGTACCTCATTATCACCCCCATTCATCTTGTTTCCCATAACACTTTCATCTAATTTCTTCTCAACAACCATCTTAAACATCACAGCAACCATCTTGTATATGATGTACAGGAGAAGCAACTGACTTTGGAGAAGGCGGTGGGTAGGCCGCTGGGTGGGAAGAAGCAATAGAGACGCACAGTTATCTCATAAAGGCAGTGACGGTGTGTTTATTTCATTGGGTTATACGTTCCTCAGCAACACAATATGGGCTAAAGAAATAATCCAGTAAAACAGCCCAAAAAATCATATTTAAAATAGCGGGAGGAATATTTTAATATAGTTGTAAGAGTAAAATACATCGTTCGTCCCTAATCTTGTACACACGCATCACGATTGGACAAAAGTTATCTTTTTCATCGCTGGGAGTCCAAAACATGGAGTTTATATGCTAAACTCGTCCCTTGACCATTAACGTCGAGGTCAATGTTATGTTGTTGAGGGCAAAACCGTCTTTCACTGTAGTGTACTTTATACAAACCGTTGTACAGTGTTTGTAGCTGCTATATGTCTGTGTAACACGGTTTGGTCGTCAGTTATCATCCATCCCTAAACTATCCTACAAAAACAGTCTTCTACAAAACGATAATCGTTTCAACATGGTACGTTGCTGGTGTGGTAAGCAAGCTATAATTCGCACTTCGGGGACCTCTGCCAACCCAGGGCGTTGATTCTTTGGTTGTCTAGTTGAAGTAAGTGTCTTTTAATATTTAACGTATCATTTTTTTTCGCAAGTAGCAAACTACATTGTAACAATTGTTGTTGTTTAATCACTTGCCATAATCATGAATATGGGTCTTCTTGTCGGTGGATACGATGGTATGATCCTGAAATCTGTGCTCGTTCAAGAATGAGCATACCAGGCCTTTTGAGGGGGAGAAATGAGCTTGAGGCAAGATTAGAAGTTGCTCAAGGTGATGTGTGGAAGTAGAAGATTTACCTGGTGCTTAGTTGGATATTGTTCTTGATTGTTTATGCATTGGGATAACTTTTTAGCTTTTATGTAATGAGGCGAGATGGTTAATGTTCATTATCTTGAATTGTATTAACGTTGTGTCCCAGAAGGTTATAAATCTTGTTATTATGATCGGTTTACCGTATGTTTATGGCTTTATGCACATGGTTAAGATTAAAGTTAACTTTTAATTGTCAACATTGTTAGGAAGTATTCAGTTTGGTTTGTTTTTGACTTTCAATGCCTTATGGGTATGCAGATGGTTAGCAATTTGTTTAGGTTTGACTTTTAATTGTCAACATTCTTATGAGGTGCTGTTTAGCTTTGGTTACTTTTGATGCAAATTATTCACACATCAAGTTTAGTCAATCTATAAAAATACACAATAATGACATGGTTCCATAGTTAATGCAAATGGATATAATTCCAAATGCATAAAATTGCATACTTTCGAAGCATGAGAATTACAGTTAGACACACACACATATGTTTTTAGAGTACATAACTTGTCCATAGGAAATAAACTAGATGAAACATTGTCTAGCTAATTAGCATAACAGAATTGACCTATGGTGAGGCCATCATTCTTTCCAGTGCAGCCTGCTGCCTAGTCATTCTTCGTATAGCAGGCTGGGTTGAAGCAGAAACAGCTTGCACATCACTTGACTGCAGTTGAGAATCAGACTGTGATTGATCATGTTGCTGGGATTGACACTGGGATTGCTCATGCATGCTGGGATCGGCAATTGCTTCATCTTGATGTTGCTGGGATTGAGAGATGGATTCATCTTGTATCCAGGGATCTTCTGTTGCTTCATCTTGATGTTGCTAGGATTGAGACAGGGATGCATCATGTATGATGGGATCTTCAGTTGCTTGATCTTGATTTTCAGATTGAACACCACTTCCTTGAACTGCACTAACTTGACTTTCAACAACACTTGTACCTTTAGGATGTGTCTTTTTTGCTGCTACTTTGTTACCTTTAGGATGTGTCTTTTTGCTGTAGCTTTTGTAGGCACTTGTTTGACATTTCCCTTATGGCCAGTTCGACTACTTTCAGCTCCACCATTCCCTAGACATGTTTTATGGTTGTGTCCAGCAATGCCACAAATATTACACTTAACACTCTTCCAAGCCCTTGACAGCTTACCATTTTTTACAATCTCTTTACTTTCAGGAGCTATCCTAACTCTTTTTCTACCTTTTGAGCTAGGCGAAGTTGTTTTGGATTTCGGTGGAACAATTGTTGTTGGCACAGTTGATTTTTCCCAATGTTCGTTGCTAGTTATAGGCTGGACATGGTATTTGTAGGTTGCCTCCCAAGTGAGAAGATAATAACAAGGATGAGCCCATGTTTCTACAGCTCCTACTTGTTGCCTTTTTAAAGCCATATTCCAATTGATAGCAACATCATGTTTACATGGTAAACCTGTTATCTCCCATCTTCTGTAAGTACAAGACTTTTCTACAACATTAACTACACATTGGTCACCCCATGGTCCACTAACCTGAAACTTAGTTCCCCTATTCCATAAAACATTATACTTAATAGCCTCTTTCTTAATACCCTCTAGCATGTGTTGTGCAGTTGGTTTTAGTGACCCATCACTCTTCTCAATCACCATAAGAACATGCATTATCCTCTTCATACAGTATTCCCTGATGTATTCTAAGGCTGTAATAATTGGTTTCTTTAAACCCTAAATTATTTTGTCATGAAACACTTGCCACATGTTATTAAGTAACAAATCAGAATTAGCTCTCCCTAAAGATAAACAGTAATAAACATGTATTAATTATAACTGTTTATAATGCATTAACAAATATAAATTAACTTAAACAGATAGATGATTTACATGAAAAATGTGACCTTGACCAATGGATTTGTGGTATCTTACTTAACCAATCATGGGCTGGTTGATTAAATTTCTTGAAATCAGCCATAGCTTTCTGAAACTGTACAACAGTTGATCTCTGTTGCACATTTACACAGATGCTCTTTGTAGGCCCTACCTTTCCATTGAAGTTTTATTTTCTCATGAATGCTTCTAATACAAAATCTCTGTTCTGCATCTGGAAAAACATCTCTTAAAGCTCCACTTATATCTTGCACAAAATCAAATATGTTTATTGTCTGTTTCAAAACAGAGAGACTTAAATTCATGAACATCATAACTGCATAAGGGAGTACCTTTTGCATGTCAGTAATAAAAGTGATGCTTGAGATTGGCTCAAGTGCTATATCATCGGATAAACAATGAAGAAACCAAGTCCATGATCCTATGTTTTCTGATTCAGCAAAAGCATAAGCTAAAGGGTATATACCATTGTTGCTATCAATTCCCACAGCTGTCATCAGTTGACCATTCAAAGGACTATGAATTGGAAAAGCATCCAGCCCCAACAACGATCTCCCACACGCTTTAAATCCTTCCTTCAGTGCACCTAAACAAACATACACTCTCTTGAATTCTCTCGTTAGAAGAGCCTCATCTGCAAGTCGTTCCACATTCATCAATACTGTTGTATTAGGGTTTCTCTTCTGCAACTCTTGAACATAATCTCTCAACATGCTAAATTGTAGCTTGAATTGACCCCTGATGGCTGTTAATGCTAAGTTTTTTGCCCTTAAA
The DNA here is from genome assembly GCA_910596185.1 of Chrysanthemum makinoi. Taxonomy (NCBI): domain Eukaryota; kingdom Viridiplantae; phylum Streptophyta; class Magnoliopsida; order Asterales; family Asteraceae; genus Chrysanthemum; species Chrysanthemum makinoi. The sequence continues at coordinate 106,238,475 of OU343222.1, read as the reverse complement.
ACCTTTTGCATGGACACTTCAAGCTCGTATTGGTTGGTAAGTTGATTATGCACAGACTTGACAGGAACCAGTGGATTGGTTTCAATTTGTGCTGTAATTTGCTTTTAGATATAGTTAAGGTCAAAAGCTCTAAGTGCCCTTGATTGCAAACAAGTGTGTTGCTCATTATATGTTCTGACTGACCATGTACCTGTCTCACCATTCCTGCCGACAAACAATAGCTATGGGCAGAGTATTTCTGAAGGGTCCTTTTTGCCAAAAAGCAATGCATTTATACCCCTTCTACTTAATGGACTTCTAGATGGGCCTATATCCAGTCCAGGACCTTCGCTTGGGCCTGAAAGTGGAACACAACCCTTACATCTGACCCTTATTCTTGTTTCTTCATTCTTCACAAAAAAACAACTCCCTCCTAGTTTCTATTGAATGCTCTCTTACCTTATTTTTGACATCCATTACAGTAGGAAAGTCCTTACCACAATAGAAGAATGTGGTATAGACTCCATTTGCAAAGTCTGCCTGTCGGTAAGAAACATACTCACTGTAAAAGACATCATCAACCAGCACAGGTAAATCATTTTCCAAATGCATGTCATCACTTATATTATTGGTTGTTCCTGCTTTACCTAACTCATTACTCTGACCTACTTGGACCAAAGCAAGTTGTACATCATTCTCCTGACAAGTATTGATGTAGACTAAATAACGAGATAACAAAAATCGGACCTGTTGATTCACACGAATACCAGGAACGATCCTACCAATAATCGTTGATTCACCCGAATGCCGATTATAGGGAATTCTTAGCAAAGCTGCCAAAAATAGACTTTTGGTATTTCATAAAACTGATTATTCCACATTACAAAGGAAGTCTTAAATAGGACTACAAAAGAAACGGCCCTAGAAGACAAACGGGCTGAAAGTTATTACATAAACAAAGTCCAAAAAAACCCGAAAAACACTAAAATGCAAATAACTCATAAAATAGAGTGTTTCGGGGCTCGAAAGTTCTGGAAACCGACGAAGTCAGTTTCCCACCACGTGCTCCTCGTTCCAAGCTTCGATTTGACTGGTAATTCGCCTAAAACGGAGCCCCGTAGCCCAAGTTATGCCCATTTTAGTGAGGCCCCTTTTGTCACACGATCTTGGGCCTCTAGAAACATCATGGCCTGTTCATCAACACTTGGGCCCACATCAAGTATTCTCTTCATTTGCTTGAATTAAATCATCAACTACATAGCCTAAGTCACTAGTGTCACTCACTTGTAACAGAGTAGCATCAACAACAGGATCCTCTTCCATGTTATTGGCATAAACATATGCGCTTCCTACTAAATGCTTATCCCGAGTCAATTGAAATAGATTTACATCAACATCAGGGTCCTCAAACCTGTTATTGACATCAACTAGTGCTCTTCCTACTTTCTCTAAGTGCTTCCCCTGAGTCACTCGGAACAGATTAACCTCAAAAATAAGTACTAAAGCACGCTCACTGTTATGAACAGGTTGGCTAGCAAATGATGTGTCTAGGGTGGAAAATACAGGCTCAATGTTTGGAAAATAACTAGATTCACCAATATAATTGAGGTCCATAGGTACTTGTGTAAGTTGCATAAAAGGATCTAGTGCAGGCTCATTATCAAGATCATCTAACATCAATCGTCTACAACAAGATTGAATAGCAGCACTAGCAACTTTTCTGCTATTTTCATCCATCTCCCAAAAGACAGTCTTAATAGATTGTGGGGACATTTCAGATAGCTCTAATCTTGTCTTACCTATTTCCACATACACATCTATTAACTTATTGTCTTTGACAACGTCTTTCAACAACTCAACATTAGCAGCTTCACGCATGTGGAAAACTAGAAGGGGGGTTGAATCGTTTTGCCGATTTTAAGTTAGTTTCAAAAACTTTAGATTCGTTAATATGTGAGATCTTATGGATGTAGAGAAAGTATAGATCTAATGATAAAGCAAGTAAATAAAGTAAAGCAAAGGGATAGAAATGACACAACCGATTTATAGTGGTTCGGCTACAAGGACACCTTCCTTGCCCTACTCCACTCCCCGAGTCACCTACTCGAGAGTTCAAGCACTATGTGAACAAACTCCTTCACTTGGCGGAGAAGCCTTCACAACGTTGCTTACACCTTTTTCCGGTACGAAGCTAAATACCGAGTCCGTAACACGGTGGACCAAACCAACACGACTATTACACAACAAATATGTGAAATATCGAGTACAAGACCTTTGCTACAGAAATCTTGTGGAGGAACAAATCAATCAAGGACCCCTTGCTTGGATGACTTGTAGAATGCTCGTGATCTCGCCTTAGAGAAGGACCTATATGAGAATCACTAAAGAAATAAAGAAGAAAGTACTCTCTAGATCAAGTGATCTTTTGTTATAAGAGAATGAGAGTATATGAGAGAATTAGTAAGAAGAGGGGTGAGTTAGAATGAAGAAATGGCCTCTATTTATAGGCAATTTCTACCACTGTTCCCCGGATCCCACGGATCCCTCCCACTTGGGATCCGTCTAGTGTAATCCTAGGGATTCGTGGGACGCTCCTCTTTGCCCATGGGTTTTTTGGTTATGGGTCATGGGTTATGGGTTGGTCCATGGGTTTTCCTTTAGATTCAATGTATCTAATGAATACATTGTATCTAGTCAATTGGGTATGGGTCAATGGGTTATGGATATGATCCATGGGTTGTGGTTTTTACCCATCCTAATAAACTATTACAACAAATGATTAATTACAACATTTTTGTATTTAAATGGCTATATGTAAATGCTTTACAAAAATAACATGTATCCTTATAATTGTACTTAAGATAACATTATATTTGTTATCAACAAAACACAAAGAGATCGCAAAATATTAATAAACGTTTTTACGGTTTATTTGTATTAACAATCTCCCCCTTTTTGTTGATGACAAAACATAATGTTATGATGTGTAAAACTTAAGAATAGATGTATGTTTTGAAAGCCCCTAAGTTTTACTTCTTCTCCCCCTTTTTGTCGAAACAAAAAGTTAACCCTTCGAAGAAATAAAAGTGTGGAAAAAATGAGTCCACTTATTGCTTACTCCCCCTTGATGGTAGCTCCCCCTAGTTTGGGGCGTCAAGTGAAGAAAAATAAAAGAAAAACCTACAAAGAGAAAGGTTAGTAACATTCTTAAATAATCATGTGATTGACGAGAATCAAGATTGGGAGCCAAGGTATGTAAACAAGGCCTTGTAATAAAACAACAAAGTGTAGTGGTATTTATGCCACCTACAAGCATGTAAAAATAAGAACAAGACTTGTTCTTGAAAATGACTTCAAAAATAAAGAGTACTAAAAATAGAAAATAGTAGTATTGATTTATTCCATGCTTGCATAAGGTTATGGATGGAGGTTTGGATGAGTAATGGTATTGATGCGATCAAGGATGAGGTTGAGTATGAATCGCATTTCTTCCCTAACTTCTATTGCAATTTCCCTAGTGGATTGGCAATGTTCACAATGTAAGTGATGTGGGTAGTGAGTACGGAAATCTTCCGGGTTGTTTTGATTTGTGAGTTGCGAAAGTTGTGGTGGAAAAATAGGAAAATACGGATCAAAGTCCGGAATGATTGGAAGTGGTGGTGGAAAAGAACCTAGATGTTCTTGTAGTTTAATGGGAGCTAAGGGTGGTGATGTTTCAAGATCATTGAATATTGTGTTTGGAGAAGTTGGAGGTGTCAAAAAGGCTAATTCTTTTTGCTTTGGTTGTTGAGATCTTGTTGGAGTCGTAAGGAGATCCAAAAGAGTGATTTTAGGTGGTGAGTGATTTGGTGATGAAGTTGGTGTACTCTTTGGTGATGAAGGTGGTGCTATAATGGAAGCATCTTGTGGTGAGTTAGTTGATGGTGATGAGCCATATGATGATGGTTTTCCTAAGCAACAAGATTGGATGTTAATTCGTGCGGATATCCTAGAGTTTGATTGTGGTATTTTGGAAGGTGGAAGTACAAAGATTTGGGTTTCATGAAGATGATTGTTTGTACTAGGTGATTCATCTAAAGAGTTTGTGAATGACATGGTGTTGTTTGTTTGTGAAGATGATATGGATTGTGCAAGCATTTTGGGAGTTATATATATATAGAAAAACAAACCATTGTAATGAATGTTTGACCCAAAATATGGACTAAAATCTAATTATTAGATATGAATTTAAGGCATGTGATCATGAGAACACAAGCATTAAAGAACATACTCCAAAAAATAAAACAAAGGTGGATTTTTCATCCAAGGTGAGAAAAATAGAAGGTAAAAATAGCTTCTGTCTCACGGATCCCACGGATCCTTCCCTTGAGGGATCCGTCCAACATAAAGGCTGGGATCCGTGGGTTTGGTGATCCAGGCAGCACAAAATTTTCCCTTTGGAAACATTTTTGCCTAGTGTGTGCCTATATGCAAACTATTTGGAGTTGCGGTTATCTCGACTCCTAAGAAAAAAAATAAACTAGAAATGAAAAAGCATACTATTATGTGAGATAACCCGAAAAACACATACTTAGTACTTTGAGTACGTAATTCAGTGTTACCAATTCTCCTAATTCATTGTGGCTTAAATGAATGTACCCGAAAACACATATTAGTTATGTGTCCCCTTTAGCATTCAAAAGACATGAGATGCAATGAAAACGGGTTTTTACGTTGTATTAATAATGAAAAAGCGATTTGTCCTAGACGTGAGAAATTGCTTTTGTGAAATTGATGCGGGAAGGAGTATCATTTTAGAAAGCAATTTGAAATACAAACGTTTTATCCTTTTGAAAGAAGGATGTGTATGTAACTCGTACTTATTTTGAAAGAAAATAAGAAAATTATAATTAAAAAACTTATCTTGGGTTTTGAAAATTCCCGTATTGTTTGTAATTTTGTGCGTGAAATAGAGATCCTAGACTCAGAAAGAAGAAGGCTAGTGTTTACATACCTTGTAGAGTCAAAAAGTTAGTTACGACGTTTGTTCCATGAGACCAAGACCAAGACGAAGTAGGTTGAATTGTTCCCGCTTCAACGGTTTGGTGAGGACGTCGGCTATGTTATCTTCGGATGCTACCTTCTTAATAGAGAAGTTCCCCTTTTGAACATTGTCTCTTAAGAAGTGATGACGAATCTCTATAGGCTTTATGCGAGAATGTAACACCGGATTCTTGCTTAGATCTATGGCACCCATGTTGTCACATAGAATTGCTATAAGATGAATGTCTTAGTCGACTAACACTTGTTTCATCCATGGTGCTTGTTGGCATGCTTTGCCTGCGGAGACGTATTCGGCTTCGGTTGTTGATATTGCTAGTGCCGTTTGTTTCTTAGAAAACCAAGATGTTAAACAACATCCCATGAAAGTACATACCCCACTTGTACTTTTTCTATCAACGTAATCACCTGCATGGTCAGAATCTACATATACAATTGTTTCTACTCCCGTGCCCTTAGGATACCATAATCCTAATTATGTTGTACCCCTTAATGTATCTAAATATCCTTTTTACGGCTTCTAGGTGTGACATTTTAGGGTCTTCTTGAAACCTAGCACATAAGCAAACACTAAACATGATATCCGGCCTACTTGCCATGAGGTAGAGAAGACTCCCTATCATGCCACGATATTTAGTATTATCGACGGATTCGCCGTCTTCATCTTTTCTGAGTTTGGTGTCGGATGACATTGGTGTCCTAATTGGTTTCGACTCTTCTAGACCGAATTTTTTTAACATCTCCTTTATGTTTTTAGATTGATTAAAGAAGATACCATCTTCTACTTGTTTGATTTGTAGACCAAGAAAGAAACTAAGTTCTCCCATCATACTCATCTCGAACTCGTCATGCATGATTTTAGAGAAATCATCACACATGTCTTGACAAATGGATCCGAATATAATATCATCTACATATATTTGCACTATGATTATATGTGACTCTCTTTTCTTAGTAAAAAGTGTGTTGTCAACTAACCCCATGGTATAGTTGTGTTTAATTCAAAATGACTTGAGTCTATCATACCAAGCTTTTGGAGCTTGTTTAAGACCATAAAGGGCTTTCTTTAATTTATACACATGTTTAGGTTTTTCAAAATCAATGAAGCCCGGAGGTTGAGCTACATATACTTCTTCATTAATGAAACCATTTAGAAAAGCGCTTTTGACATCCATTTGATAAAGCTTTAGATCATTAGCACAAGCATACGCAAGAAGTATTCTTATAGACTCTAATCTAGCCATGGGGGCATAGGTCTCATCAAAGTCTATTTCTTCTTGTTGGTTATACCCTTGGGCAACGAGTCTAGCCTTGTTCCTAGACACTATTCCGTTTGCATCTAATTTGTTTTTATAAACCCATTTGGTTCCTATTATGGTTTGATTACTAGGTGGAGGGACAAGTGTCCAAACATCATTAGAAACAAATTAATTTAATTCTTCTTGCATAGCCATTACCCAACTCTCATCTTTTATGGCTTCTTGTGTATTCTTAGGTTCTATGGTTGAAACGAAACAAAACAAGCTACTTTGGTTTTGAACTTGAGACCTTAATGTTCTTTCGTTTAGCTTTCCTATGACCTTATCTACGGGGTGATCTTTGGACTCTTTAATGTTTATGACTTCATCATTTAAAGGTTCTTCTTCTTCATTTATCTTTTTCTTTATTACTATAGCTTCACTTTCTACAATCTCGTCATCGACAAGAGGTGGAGAGGGTTTGGGTGGACTTTCATCAAATTTTATATTTAATGACTCTTCTACCTTCATTGTTTCTTTGTTTAAAATGACGTAAGCTTTGCTATTTGGAGAGTAACCTAGAAAGATACCTTCGGTTGATTTAGGATCAAATTTTGTAAGGTAATCTTTAGTGTTAAGGATAAAACATTTGCTACCAAAGACTCTAAAGTGATCTAACGTAGGCTTTTTGCCGCGGAGTAACTCGTATGGAGTTTTACCTAAGATTGTCTAATTAGAACTCGATTGAGTATGTACGTTGAAGTATCAATGGCATTGCACCAAAACTTTTGAGGTATGGATTGCTCATTAAGCATGGTTCGACTCATCTCTTGTAGGGTTCTATTCTTTCTTTCAACTACCCCATTCGATTGTGGAGTGCGCGGAGCCGAGAAGTTGTGAGTAATACCATTAGCGTCACAAAAGGCTCCAAATTGCACTTTATTATCGAATTCCCTACCATGATCTGTCCTAATAGATACTATAGGACTTCCTAATTGTCTTTGGATTTTCTTGCTTAATATTTCAAAATAATTAAACGTTTCCGTTTTGTTCTTTAAGAATTTTGTCCATGTGTACCTAGAGTAATCATCCACTATGACCAAAGTGTAGTAGTTGCCTCCATAACTTTGGATAGCGGATGGACCAAATAAATCCATATGTAGTAATTCTAGACACTTAGTTTTAGACACCATGTTTTTAGCTTTATGACTCGAATGAACTTGTTTTCCTACATTACAAGCATCATGATAACGCCTAAAATGAACATGTTTTTAGTAGCGTTATTGTTAGTTTTGTGCATGATAATCGGCTATATTTACTCATAACTGTTGCAAAAGTGCAAAGATGCGTATTGTGTATGTATATGTAGCCAGGTATCGCGAATAATGAAGAAATGAAGTTTTTATGCACATTTGGAAGATTCTCGAGGAAGGAAGTCGAGCTAGGAAGCTTTTGGATTCAATGATTGGGAAGCTCAATGATTTCTAAGTATCTACAGCAAGGAAAGATCAAGTTTTGCCTTGGAAATCATCAGCGAGAGCAAAGAATGAAGCGTATAGGAGAAAAGTCAACAAAAAGTCAAAATAGCACAAACCTAGCCGATCGGTCACAACCCGTAACCGGATCCGGCTGGGCGAATGGTCAAAATACAACCGATCCGGTAGGAGACGAAACCGATCCGATTTCTCACACTGCAGTTACACAAAGTCGCATTTATTGTTGCCTTAACTCCCCATAATCATTGGAGTCCGATCATTTCTTGACATTTACTTGTTGGGGACGTTTTTGGTCAGTTGAGCAAGCACCTTTGGCTATATAATGAACCTAGTCCTAGTATACTAGGTGTGACACAACCAAAATTGTATTAGTTTACACCAAAACTAATACTAACCATATTATTCAGCCCAAAAGCTTAGTTCTTACTAAAAAAACGTCCAGGAGCAAGGAGGGAACAATTCTCATCCATAGTTTTGGTAGTTTGGAGTTGTACGGTGAACCTAGGTGATTGGAGGCGCGTGGTTGCTACAATCCACGAATTCTAATTCTTGTAATCACAAAAGTTTAGGTATTCTATGAACTTTGTTATGGAATTCTATTCTCTTGAATTGTTGGAATTACTTTGTTACTATTTGTGTTTAGTTATTATTATTATCATGGAGTAGTTTTTGGATATACTTGTGTGTGGGATGTATTTAATCATATTAGTGTTCTCAAAAATGTGATGCATGTATATATGATCTTGTTTAAATGAGTTTGTTGGAAAAATACTAGTCTTGGTTTGATTTGTCGATAAAACATGTTTTAAGAAAAAGGACCGAAAGGATTTCTCTTGTGTTTTATTCCAAAAAGTGAAGTGACAAACTAGTATGGGGATATGGTGATTGACAAGCACCATGTTTGCTTATTAAAACAAGACTAGGAACATTTTCATCACGAAAAGGTCGAAAGATTCGTAAGAACAAATTTGATAAGAACATGTTGCAAACAAATGGAATTTCTATAGGATAATCATTGGGATAAGGACCGAAAGGATTACCTAAATGTTTTTGTTCTTAGAATGATTTTTACAAACATATACCATGGTTGGGGAATCATTTGCTTATGATTTGTGCATCATATTAAGAGTATACACCAAACCTTCATGAATTCTATTTATGGTTGATTATAGACTACACACAAGTATATATTTATTTCTTATTGAATTTCACTAGAACATAATTATTTGAGGAAGCCTTGACAAGCTTTCTTGTTGGAATCTTTTCAAACAAATCAATTTCATAACGCAAAATCCCTTGGGACGATCTCGACTTACCAAACTTTGCTATTACGGACGAGTATACTTGCTCGTATGTGTTAATAGGTTAGACGGTTAAATCGTGTTTATAAATTTTTAAAACTTGCACCAACCGGGCACATCAAGTTTTTGGCGCCGCTGCCGGGGATTTTCTTTAATTTTCTTTGATTTTCTGTAAAATTAGTAGTTTTGGAATTAAATTTGTTGAAAAAAAAAAGTTTTGGTTACAAACTAGCCGATTCGGTTGGTTATCCAACCGAATCCGGTTGGCTTTTCTGTGTAATTGTTAGTTGCGATTTTTATTGTTCTAGTCTTCTTAGTTATTTGTCTTATGATTCCTAGAGTAATTCTGGTAATTTTATTTGCAGATTATGTCTTGTAGTTTAATTATTTCTTATATTTAATTTTAATTATCTTTACATTTGTCATTTATTAGTTCATTAAGTTTTAGTTAATTTTAGTTTTAATGGTTAATGATTAAAAAGTAATATTTTTCAGTTTTAAGTTTAATTATTTTAATAATAGATTTTAATTGGCAATTTAGTTTTAGTTTTAATGGGATTTATTATGTTATTCAATTATTGGTTTATGAAGAGTTTTCTTTATTAACTAGAGTTTAGTACATCTTAATGACTCCTTATTTGCATTAAATTATGTAGTAAAAAATAATAATAATAATAATAATTTTCGATCAAACCGATCGGTTGCAACCCGCAACCGGATCCGGTTCGAGTTTCTGTCTAAATTATTTTCAACCAACCGATTCGGTTGGTGATCCAACCGAATCCGGTTGGGGTTTCTGTGTTGATTTTTTTTTATCATTTTTAGATTTTGAGTTTTAACTTATGTTTTTAGTTTTGTTGAGTGTCCTAACTTGTTTAGTATATGTTTCCATAGTTTGTTCTTGTGTTTACTAACTCTAACGCTAATAATTCGGATTTTGTTTTGTTTTGCTTTATCAAGTTGTCTAGTAATATGGATAGTTTGAGCGGAATCTCGGAATACCTTCGTACTTTGGATGAAATGTTCAAGGATACCGGAAGTTCACTGGAAAAGATTGGAGGTATCTTGGAAGAAAGTAAGAAAGAATTGGGAATTGATACGGTTAATATGGAGGAAACGGGTGAAAATAAGGTTCAACTACCCAAGAAAGGAAGAGTTGTAGTGTTTACACAAGCACCTTTAACGGTGTATGATTCGCCGCTAATGAGGTTTGGAACGCCTTGCAGTGTGGAAGGAGTAAGTGCTTGGGACGCGCAGCTTAATATGGCTTATGGAGAAAACTATATCTTGGAAAAGGTTCTTGACGAAATTGGTCATGTACGTTTGGACTATGAAACATATGGAAGAAGGATGGTCAAAAATCTAAAGGTCAATATTCATGGACACATTTTTGAAACTGATTTTGTTGTGCTAGAAGAGGGGAATGCGGATGAACCTAATGTGTGTTTTGGTCGAGATTTTCTTGTCACGACCAAGTGTCAAGTAGATTTTGCAATGGGAGAAATGAGGATTAATATAACGGATTTGGAAGAAGGAAAAGTAGTAAACGAGATGCTAGTGGAAGTTTGTGCAAACATGGAAGAGAAAGAGGTGGAAGTGGTTAAGATGGGAAAGGCAAATCGGAAGAAACCGACATCAAACAAACTAACCCCAACAACAACCTCCACCACCAAAAATGAGTACACACCATCATCACCTACCACTACTTTCAAACCCTTAACCGACAAACAAAAAGAAGCTATTTTAGAGAACCTAGAACAAAAGTTTCTTGAGCTTAATGAAAAGAAACCGGTGATAGAAGTACTCCAAGATTATGTGCTTTACCGTAAGAAGTTGGATGCATTGATGCTAGCGAGGGCTAGGTTGGAAGATAAGAATCTCACGGAGGAGGAGCGAGATCAAATTTTGTTTAGAGGCATGCCAAGGAAGGAAAAGGATCCGGGTAATTTTGTGTTGCCGATCAAAGTGAATGGGACTACACCAGTTTATGCTTTAGCCGATACGGGGTCAAGTGTTAATGTGATGCCGTATCCATTGTTTAAGACTTTGGGACTAAGTAATCCGCAACCTAATCATTCGAAGCTTACTATGGCGGATAATTCTCAAGCGAAGGCAATGGGAGAGGTGAAGAATGTGAGAGTGCAAATTGGATATCAACCGTATTTGGCAGATTTCCTTGTCCTAGATATTCCGGTGGACAAGAGTTTACCATTACTATTGGGGAGACCATTCTTACGAACTTGTGGTGCGATTATAGACACGGGAAGAGGCACATTGACTATTGATGATAGGATTTCGAGGCAAACATACTACCCAAAACCAAGAGGACCAACTTTGGAATTTATGGAGGATTTGGAATGGATTGAAGCAAATGATGATTTAACATGTTTTGAAGTGGGACGTGATGTCCAAGGTAACCCAATGTACGGACCGTTAGTTCCGCCTTATTTTGATATAGAGGACGAAATGGAACGTGCGTTAGCGGTAGAAGCTTTCTATAACCCATTCAAAAACATACTAGTTTACAAAAAGTTGACCGACTTTTTAGGTTCTTTACCGGTGCAACTTAAGAATTTGGAGTGGAGACCCGAAGGGTCGGGGACTTACAAGAGACAAACCAGAGATGGAGATTGGCATGTTAAGTTCGATATATTTTGTCCGGACGGAAGAAGATTCATGAGAAAGTTCAAAACTTTTGAAACGTTCCGTGAGTTGACCGGAAAATTTCAAAGCGAGGACATTCTAAGACAAGAGTATTTTGAGGAATTCTGAGGAGAAGACAAGAGTCCGTAATAAACAAGCAATTATGTGCTTGAATTTTATGAGCTATTTCTTTTTGATTTGATGCATTTAGGATTTTTGTTTCTTATTTAATTTTTCATTTTTTTTATGATTGAACTAATTTGGTTAATGCATTATAACTATGAGTTTTGAGTTGAAGTTTGGTTTAGTTCATTAGTATGATGAGTTGAGATTTTTAAGATTGGATGATTGTTTAAAATTCCGATTGGTGAATGAATGTTGTGTGAATCTTTATGCAGGATTTTTGAGTAAAAATTGTTGCTTGGAAGGTAAATGCCTAAGTAATATGTAAAAATGCAAAATTTGGCAAAATGCAAACCGAAACGGTTGTGTCCTTGACTGAACCGGTTGCATCCAATCCAAGTATAAAAACCAAAAATTCACTTTTTCAGAAAAACACACACACACTAGTTCTCCAGTGGGTTTTGCAAAATTCGTCCAAGAGAAGTAGATTGAAGGTTGTTTAAGTTGTAGGAAAACATCATGGCACCCAAACAAGTAAGCATCTACATTCAATTAACTCAATTAAGGTTTAATTAGAGCATTTGATTCGAATTGAATATTAGGTCACCAATTTGGGGGTTTTTGTTATAATTCGAATTAAGTTGTAATATTTTAGGATTGAGTGGGTAATTGATGTAGGAGTGCATTGCAAAAAGAATTGTATTGATTGATTCAACATAGGATGAATACTCGATGATTGAATTTTTGGATTTAATTGGGTTGTGCTATTGAATCAAGATAAGTTGCAATTGGTGATTCCTTATGATAGATGATGCGTTTTTAGGAGTGATGGATGCCACATTATTGATTAGAACTAATGATTGAAAGATATAGGCTTATCAAGTTGAGTTCTAAGATGGTGATGTTTGATGTTTGATGATTTGAAAGCGAGTTTAGAGTAATTCCAGGATGTTGAAATCATTGAGGATGATAGAATGCGATCTAGGAGTGGTTTGGACTTAGAAAAATTCAAGTATATGAGGGTTTAAGAGGCAAAAGCCTTACGTAGGCTGCATAACCGATTCGGTTACGCATTGCAACCGAACGGTTGGAGTTTGGCTATTTTGGAAAACGATTCGGTTTCTCACGAACCGAATCTGGTTACGGCTTCTGTATTGAAATTTTTGAAATTTTGAAATGGATCTTAGAGGGTTCCATGAACCTTCTTGTTTGTTCTAACACTCTCATATGATCTTATATTTGTGATTTCTACAGAGAATTATTGTAGGTAGCTCGAGTGCGGAGGCAATTCCTATGAACCCGCTTGTTACGAAATTTTGTCAAAGGAACGAGAAGAAGAAGGTTAAGTATAGTGTGAAGACGGAGGCAAATGCCAACTTAAAGTTCAAAGATCTCACCGACGGGGAGAAACATGCTTTTCGGGAAAGGTTGTCGAAATTGCAACATAGGACATGTTTGGTTCCGAGAGTGATTGATTGGGATTTGTTTGAAGAATGTGATTGTGAAGATGAGTTAGGAGGAATGATGCGAACATCTTATGTATATCCAGGGGATGGAGATTCGTTCAATGATTTGTCATGGGAAAGAGCATTTAGCGTCAATGAAGAGGTCTATCGAGAATGGTGTATGGAGTTCTTTTCAACCATGTATTCTGAAAGAAAGGTGAATGTTCGGAACTTGATGAAGGAAATTTTTGTTTGGTTTAGGCTTTGTGGAAGGGATCATGCTTACACTTTGCCGGCTTTTGGCGTGGCTCTTGGTTTGTATGAGCCACATGAGGTTAAGCATCGATTATTTGAAGCTCACTTTTCTAGACTTCGGAGGTTTGAAAAAGACTATCCTAGTATTCCCGCTTATTGGAATCAAGTGGGAGATCCTTCTTGTGCTAGGAGGAATGCCTCAACCATCAGGAATCCGTTGATGAGGATACTTCACAAGTTGATAGTGACCGGGTCATTTAATAGATTTGGAAGCAGGGACAAATGTCAGAAGCCGGACTTATGGGTTATGATGTTGCTGGAGGAAACTAAGGACGGTAATGCAGTTTGGCAGATAGCCGAGTATTTGTCTAGGAGGGCCCCGGGAATCAAGAACAATAGCCACATTTGTGGAGGACATTTTGTGACAAAATTGACGAAGAATCTTGGGTATTATGTTGATGAAGAATTGGCTAAGTGTGGAGAGCCAAAATATAGTGAAATGTGGACTGCACAAGGTTTCGAGAACGCTTTGAATAGGAGATTGAAAACCGTAGGGTTGTGGATTGAACCAAGACAACAACAACAACAACCACCACAACAGCAGGGGAGTATACCAATGGAGAACGTGCAAATGGGTACGTCCAGTAGTTTTGATTCGGGTTGGGGAGAGTGGAACCAACATTTAGATGAGATTCAACGTAGGGATGTATGGAGAGACTCGATGATGTTGAGAAACAACTACATCAATGATTATTCCATGCCTATCTTTCAACACATGGCTCGTGAAGCCAATTATGAGTTGCCACCCTACAATCCATCCAATGTTCCACCATATTCTTTCCCTTACACTTCTTATCCTGGACCTTATCCATATCCATATCCTGGGTACGCACCATTTCCTGATCCAGTGCCCCCATATGGTCGATTACCTGAAGTTGGTGGAACAAGCTACGATGTTGGAGGATCGTCATCAGGAGTTGGAGGAAAGAAAAAGAAAAGGAGAGTTCGTTCGGAGATTGTGGACGAAAACTACGTAACCGAAAGTGATGATGATGAGTATGATGATGAAGAAGGAGATGACATGAGCGAGGACGATGAGTGATCGTGGATCATTCGTGAATTATGGTTTCAAAGACATTGGTTATGATGTGTTGAACAATATTATTTCTATCTTTTTAGGATGATTAACATGTTTTGCTTGGTTTTATCTAGTCTTTAGTAGCATTTGCATTTGTTTGGTTTTGTGTATTGCAGTTTTTGTTTACAGGATGGATGTGTCGGAAGCTTATTGATGGTCAAATGTTTGGAGTTGGATAACTCACATGCTTTCTTATGACCCAATATGCATATTGCATATTCTATCCCGTGGTATCTTTTAACTATTTCTTTTTCCCATTTTCTTTACTTTGAAGTTCATTTTTATTACATTGAGGACAATGGGAGGGAAGAAAATAGGAAAAATGATGCGCATTTTTAATATTTTTTTTTAGATAACTTTTGGATGCAAGTGATTAGAAGAAATTCTCCCTTGATGGTCTAGTTGTTTTCACGCATTATTGATATTTAAAATATATAACTTGGAATTTCAATGGTAAAATGAGGGTTTTTGAAAAATTTTGGATTTGAACCAAATTACGGAAGTAATTCATTTTGGATTCGATAGCATTTTCTAGCATGCATAATAGCCTTTTTCCACACATTTGTGAGGTTTCTTTTTGTATAAAACACATCTTTTGTTTTATATTTGCTATGAGTGTGCCGGTGATTATGTCGATTCTAGAACTTGTACTAGTTATGCATTACGGTTAAAATCACTTTCGAGTGATCTAAATATGTTCAAGTGATAAGAGGCACCTTAGGAATAAAACCAAATGGCCTTCCATTTACATCTAATGATATATTAGCTAACCACATCGGTTAGTTAACCACCTTTTTATGGACCCATTTGTTAATGCTCATTTTTAGCACTAGATACCCTTTGTACACCCTTCCGAGCCAATCTTTTCTTTTGATAAATTCAGGAAAATACAAAAATATTTTACACTTCAAGCTTTAGCCAACCCTTATCAAGTCTATTGGTTTGTTGCTAGTTATTTGGAATGTTGGATCGTTTTTGATGATTATGAAGAAACTACACTTTGTTTATAGTGTGTACCATTCTCCATCTTGGATGAAAGAGACGTCTTTCTCGATTTTTTTTGGTGTATGCTTACACTAAGTGTGGGGGAGCTATAAAAAAAATAAAAAAAAAATGTTATAGCCAATGAGTTATATGAAGGATATTGATTAGCCAATGAGCTAAATTGAGTTATACATATGTGCGGTGATCGATATTTGAAGAGGTGAAATAATCATTTTCGGGATTGTGGTTTGTATGATGGCTAGCAACATAGAGGTTTAGACTTGATTTTATTTTTATTTTATCACCAATTTCATAAACTATCCCATGCCTTATCCATACCTTTTATGAACCCTTAGCCTTAACGTTATAACCCGAATAAAAGCCCTCTTTGATGAATTTATTTTCTTTGTTTTGATACTTGTACAAGCTTATGGTAAAAAGCATTGATCATGGCTAGGCATTGAGTGATTTACATATACCCACCAATATATGAGTGTTGAGTGAATTCTTAAAATCATTCGTGGGGTGTTCTAGTTATGTTATCTAAAGTGTTTGGTTCATTTTTAAATTTTTTCACATATTATAAGCTAGCCGATGATTATCTCTTTTGGGATAATTGTTACATTTTTAGAACCATGGTGTCTAAGACCATTGAAATCAATTTTTGCAAATGTTAGACCTACTCGAGGGCGAGTAGAGCTTAAGTGTGGGGGAATTTGATAACGCCTAAAATGAACATGTTTTTAGTAGCGTTATTGTTAGTTTTGTGCATGATAATCGGCTATATTTACTCATAACTGTTGCAAAAGTGCAAAGATGCGTATTGTGTATGTATATGTAGCCAGGTATCGCGAATAATGAAGAATTGAAGTTTTTATGCACATTTGGAAGATTCTCGAGGAAGGAAGTCGAGCTAGGAAGCTTTTGGATTCAATGATTGGGAAGCTCAATGATTTCTAAGTATCTACAGCAAGGAAAGATCAAGTTTTGCCTTGGAAATCATCAACGAGAGCAAAGAATGAAGCGTATAGGAGAAAAGTCAACAAAAAGTCAAAACAGCACAAACCCAGCCGATCGGTCACAACCCATAACCGGATCCGGCTGGGCGTATGGTCAAAATACAACCGATCCGGTTGGAGACGAAACCGATCCGGTTTCTCACACTGCAGTTACACAAAGTCGCATTTATTGTTGCCTTAACTCCCCATAATCATTGGAGTCCGATCATTTCTTGACATTTACTTGTTAGGGACGTTTTTGGTCAGTTGAGCAAGCACCTTTGGCTATATAATGAACCTAGTCCTAGTATACTAGGTGTGACACAACTAAAATTGTATTATTTTACACCGAAACTAATACTAACCATATTATTCAGCCCAAAAGCTTAGTTCTTACTGAAAAACGTCCAGGAGCAAGGAGGGAACAATTCTCATCCATAGTTTTGGTAGTTTGGAGTTGTACGGTGAACCTAGGTGATTGGAGGCGCGTGGTTGCTACAATACACGAATTCTAATTCTTGTAATCACAAAAGTTTAGGTATTCTATGAACTTTGTTATGGAATTCTATTCTCTTGAATTGTTGGAATTACTTTGTTACTATTTGTGTTTAGTTATTATTATTATTATCATGGAGTAGTTTTTGGATATACTTGTGTGTGGGATGTAGTTAATCATATTAGTGTTCTCAAAAATGTGATGCATGTATATATGATCTTGTTTAAATGAGTTTGTTGGAAAAATACTAGTCTTGGTTTGATTTGTCGATAAAACATGTTTTAAGAAAAAGGACCGAAAGGATTTCTCTTGTGTTTTATTCAAAAAGTGAAGTGACAAACTAGTATGGGGATATGGTGATTGACAACCACCATGTTTGCTTATTAAAACAAGACTAGGAACATTTTCATCACGAAAGGGTCGAAAGATTCGTAAGAACAAATTTGATAAGAACATGTTGCAAACAAATAGAATTTCTATAGGATAGATAAGGACCGAAAGGATTACCTAAATGTTTTTGTTCTTAGAATGATTTTTACAAACATATACCATGGTTGGGGAATCATTTGCTTATGATTTGTGCATCATATTAAGAGTATACACCAAACCTTCATGAATTCTATTTATGGTTGATTATAGACTACACACAAGTATATATTTATTTCTTATTGAATTTCACTAGAACATAATTATTTGAGGAAGCCTTGACAAGCTTTCTTGTTGGAATATTTTCAAACAAATCAATTTCATAACACAAAATCCCTTGGGACGATCTCGACTTACCAAACTTTGCTATTACGGACGAGTATACTTGCTCGTATGTGTTAATAGGTTAGACGGTTAAATCGTGTTTATAAATTTTTAAAACTTGCACCAACCCAGCACATCACATCACAAAAGTGATGTTCATATTTTAACTTAGGTAGATCTCTTACTAGATCTTTGGATGATAGCGATTGAAGAAGTCGCATGTTGGCGTTACCCAATCTTCGATGCCATAAGGTCGAAGTATCATCCATAGAGGTAAGACATAGTTTGTCTTTAGGTTCATTACCGATTTTAATGACATAGACTCCATGTTTCCTAATTCCTCTTCCTATGGTTATGCCATTTTTAATATCTTACTACCGGTTTCGGTAAAAAGTACATTGCACTTTTTATCACATATTTGTCCTATACTTAAGAGGTTAAAGTTTAGGTTTTCTAGGTGACACACATCGTTAATGGTTAGAGATTTGTTAGAAATCGTACCTTTACCGATGATTTTACTTTTGCTATTTCCAAACACCACATTACCTCCATTGAAGGATTCATATGTGGAGAATAGATCCTTATTGCCGGTCATGTGCCTCGTGCACCCACTATCCTTGACCCATTCATCCGGGTCTAGGTCGACCTTTAAGCACACCTAAGAAAACAATTAACTCAAAGTTTGGTCCCCATTTGTTCATGGGTCCATTAGTGTTAAACATTCCATTCATGTTAGACATGTATGGATAAGATGAGTATGCATTCCATGGAGCAAAGTTTTGAAAAGGAAAACCATTTTGCATATTTGGGTTCCATCCCATTTGATGGTTACTTCTCGGGTAAACATTATTAGGTCTCCTAGATGGATTAGGTTTTGTAAAAGATGGAGCTTTGTTTCTTGCAAAAGCAGGATTATATTTTGGAGGTGGTTGTCTAGTGGTGACATGAGTTGGTTTCTTCCTATTAACGATAACAAACTTAGTTCTAGATGAAGAAGCTACGTTATTACCACTGTTTGCTACAGCATAACCACGGATCCCTGGCTTAACACTAGCCGGTTCCCTTTTGATGGGATCCGTGGGATCCGCCACAACAGTGGCTGGTTTTTCTAGTGCCTTAACAAATTGTGTTTCTTTGTTTTCACTAGTTGATGGATCAAGTTGTTGAATACCTAAACCTTTTTGGTTGTTGCCGGTTTTAACACTATCTAATATCATATCTAAAGTATTCGTACTCATTCTAGCAATTTTAGAATCTAGTTGATCAACTAGTGTTTTGACTTTTAATTCTATGACTTCTTTATCTAAACGTTGGTTTTGACTTTTAAAAGCTTGTTTTTGTTAATTAGTTTTAAGCTAATATTGCATAGTTTGTCATATTCATTATGCAATGAGTCGTCATCAAGTGATGAGCTACTATAGTATTCGTGACATACCTCGTCATTTGCCATGAGACAAATTTCTTTGTCCTCCTCGCTCGCCATTCCCCACGCCGCTCACGAACCTTTTGATCATCCAGTTTGGGACACTTACTAATAAAGTGGTTTGGGTCCCCACATTTAAAGCAAGTACGATCATCTTTTGGCTTCGGTCCTCTCTTTGATTTTCCGAAAGTCTTTCTTATCGTCATACGGTTGTTTGACGTATCTTCCCTTCCTTCTAAAGAACTATTTAAAGTCCCTTACCGCCATAGCGTACTCCTCGTCATCACTACTCGAAGAGGAGTTCTCTTCATCGCTTGAAGCCTTTTTGGCTTTAAGGGCAAGAGATTTGTGTTTCTCCTTTACCTTTGAAGCTTCGGAGTCTTTAGCAAGGACAAGCTCGTAGACTTTTAAGTTTCCTATGAGTTCATCAAGGGTGAGGATTGTCAAATATTTTGACTCTTCGATCGCCGTCACCTTGGATCTCCACTTAGATGGAAGTGCCCTTATGATGACGTATAGTCCGCATTCGGGTCATGAACCCGACCAATGGACGCTACTAACACTCGAGCCCAGTACGAGTGGGCTAACACGGTAACGGTTTGGGCTTACGAAGGCCCAAACCCGAAGTTATTTATGGTTTTAATATCGGATATCTCTTATTTATGGGATATGCATCAACCAACCGACTTAGGCGGGATACTGGAAGGTTGTGGAACACGAAACCAACAAGGATTTCATGTGTATGTAAAGGGCATCTCTACTCATTAAAGTGCGATCACAAAACCCAACTCTCCACTAAACCCTAAAACCGACATTACTCTCACGCCGAGGATAATCGGAGACAATCCCACGATAAGCCTAACGGTGTTTTCTGTTTTCTTAGTGCACAGGTCTCAAGCATCAAGGTCTAATTGATACGAGGAGTCCAAATAAGGAACGCCAACTTTTGTATCAACAAGTGGCGCCATCCGTGGGACCAATCACTAAGAACTAGAATGACAAAGCACGAAAACCTAAGCCAGCGATCGCATAGTGACCTACAAGGGAAGAAGCAGAAAAGCGAATCAGCCTCTAAGCAGGCCTCTGGAACAACCAGTGCGACCAGAAACCAAGGGTCAGGCCCAATCTTCACGATAGTGGAACCACGCACGGGGACAACCCATGTCACTACGACAACCACCAGCGCAGAAAATCCACAACGCACCCTTTTTACCACTCCCCGGCAATCGGTGCCAGAAACGAACCCCACAGACCCGCCAGGTGCGCCTGGCCGAAACAGGGGTCCAGGGGTGGAAACAGACACCCTCGAGCTAGAAGGAGTCGCTCCTGAACTAGCGCCAAGTGACTTCGTGTCTCAAAACTACAAAACCTTGGCTGCCCTCATGCAAGAGGAAGCGAAAAAAAGGTCGAGCCAGAGCCTGCAAGCCCGATTCAACTTCGACCCAGAGTATGAGACATCCCCATCGCATCACCAGAGGAGAGGCGAGGGACAGCCGCCATCCCCGTTTACCAGATCGGGAGGAGAGTTGTGAACAATGAAGCGGTGACCTACGATCGGGAGAACACGAAGATGATGCATGGCGTACCAATGCCCACGCTAGGCTTGGTAGCCGCAGGGTCCATGACTGACTTGGACGATGGCATTCCCCAAGTGAAAGCTCTTCGAGCTCGGATTCGAGGGACGATCGGTAGCGCCGAAAGAGGGGAAGCTCGTCCTCCAGTGACTCCTCGGACAACGAGGATAGAGAAACAGGACACTGGAAGTCCAGGAGAAGATATCGTGACCAGGAGGATGAAGATATGTCTCTTCCCTGGCGCCACTAAAAGGTGGATGCGTTCACTCGGCGCATCAGCGATTTTTCAAAAGATAAGAGAAGGCGCATGCCCGCCAATGTGAAAACCTACGATGGAACAGGTGATCCGGACGATCACCTAAAAATTTTCGAGTCAGCTGCTACCTTCGAAAATTGGCCACAACTTGTGTGGTGCCACATGTTCAATTCCACATTAGTGGAAATGCGCGAAACGGTTCAAGAGGCTCCACACGAAGCATTGGTGGTTTTGAAGTGTTGCGGAAGGCTGCTTTGAACTTTACTCAAAGGAAGAAGTGCGCCAAAACCCTGTCGAACTTGCCAGGTAAAAAAGCGCAGTATGGGGAATCTACAAGTGCATATGTGGGAACGCTACAAAGACGAATGCATACATGTCAAGGCATGACCCGAATTACTAAAGATCACAGGGTTCATGAACGGAATCAATAACCGGAACTCATCAAAGGTTGAACGACAAGGTTCCCCAAACCTTTGATGAACTTATGAAACGCACGAGGTCCTTTATCCAAGGAGAAGCTGCCGGTAGACAGCAAGAAAGGCTACTCAAACTATAGGTCACAAGAACAGCCTAGGAGACAATCCATTGACCGGAGTAGCAACCGCAACAAGAATTACACGCAGCAGGGGAGCGGACGAGAATGACAAGTATACTCCGCTAACCAAGACGCCAAGGAGATATTCGCGCGGAAGGCGCGAACTTCCCGAGACCCCCACCACGCGCACCCTAGAAAGCGGCGGCGTGGGAACGGATACTGCAACTACCATGGACAGAAGGGCCACACCACCAATGAGTGTGTCCAATTGCGCCAACTAATTGATAAGCTAGTAAAAGAAGGCAGATTGGACCATTTAGTTAAGAACATCAAGGATGGAAAAGATAAGCCAAAGACTGGGAACAAGAAAGAAGCACCCAAAGATAAGGCTGATACCATTTACATGATACAATCATGGCAGCGAAAGACTAGGCAGAAGGTCAGCCAAAAGTTTTCCTGTGGAAGTGAAATTTCTTTCCCACCTTGGTTGCGGACAACGCAGGGGTAGAACCTCTTACCATCGAAGTTAATGCAGGGGTCACGATATCCACCGCATGTATGTTGATGGAGGAGCATCCGCAGATATAATGTATGAACATTGTTTCAAGCGACTGTGACCTGAGATACGAAGTCAGTTAAGCCCGGCCATGACGTCGTTGACTGGTTTTACGGGGAGAAAAGATATGGCCCATGGGGCAAATACGCCTACTCGTCAATGTTGGTAATAAAGAACACTCCACGACAGCCTGGATGAACTTTATAATTATCAGATCCCCTTCGCCATACAATGGCATTATTGGAAGGCCAGGGATATCAGCCATACGGGCGGTACCGTCTACAGCACATGGGATGCTTCGTTCAAGAACGGTGGAGGAGGCATTGTTACTCTCTACAATACCACCGTACCACCTGGAGAATGTAACACGATTACATATGAGACGCACACATCCAACAGCGCAACTAAAGTATCAAACCGAGGGTCGCAATTCACCCCGATTACCCGAGCAAAGAAGTATCGATCGGGGATCGCTTTGTCTGATAAAGGCAGGCGGTGTGCGCACTCTTGCAAAGAATCTAGATATCTCTGCATAGGAACCAAAGCGACATGATGGTGTGCCACGCCGATTACATGAACCCGTTGAGAATCCGACAAGGATACTCCCGTATGACGAAGAAGCCGCGAAACGGCTCAGGCTCCAGAGCGCGAAAAAGCCATTCTGGAGGAAGTACACAAACTTGTGGATGCAGGTATCATGCGAGAAGTCTATTACCATGACTGGCTTTCCAACCCAGTGATGGTCAAGAAGAGCGATGGTAGTTGGCGGATGTGCGTGGACTTCACGGATCTCAACAAAGCATGTCCACAAGATTGCTACCCACTACCAGAGATAGATTGGAAGATAGAATCTTTGTGCGGATACATACTTAAATGTTTCTTAGACGCATACAAAGGGTACCACCAAATCCAAATGGCTAAAGAAGATGAGGAAAAAACGGCCTTCCATACAAGCCAAGGCATCTATTGTTATACAAAGATGCCCTTGTGAAGAATGCAGGCGCCACCTACCAGCGATTGGTAGATAATGCATTTGAAAACAAGGTGGGCCGCAACCTAGAGGTTTATATTGACGACCTTGTCATAAAATCCATACAGAGGGATGAATTGTGCGCGACATTGAGGAGACATTTAAGACACTACGAGAGATCAACATGAAGTTAAATCCTAAGAAATGCACCTTTAGGCGCTACAAAGGCATGTTCCTTGGATATTTGATAGAGCCCGATGGCATTAAACCGTGTCCGAAAAAAACGGTTGTCATCCAACTTCCTTCACCACGCTGGCGTTGAAAGAAGTCCAGTCTCTGAATGGTAAACTAGCCGGTTTGAACAGATTCTTGTCCAAATCAGCAGATAAGTCACTCCCCTTCTTCAAAACACTCAAGAAGTGTACAAAAAAGGGAGACTTTCGCTGGACTACTGGAGCGAAGAAGCTTTTATACCTTAAACAACACATAGCAGGCTCCCACGCTAGCGTCGCGCCCAGGGAAGAATTAATTATGTACTTATCTGCGACTCATGGAGCAATCAGCGTGGTGCTACTGACGGATAGGAATTCAGTACAAACACCGGTATATTTTGTAAGTAAAGCACTCAAGAAAACGGAGGTTAAATATAGCGCAATGGAGAAGTTGGTTTTGGCCTTAGTATTCGCCGCCAAAAGGCTGCGCAGGTACTTCCAGGCGCACCCAATAGCGGTGATCACAGACCAACCTATCAAGCAAGTCATCTCCAAACCCGATGCATCAGGACGACTGCAGAAGTGGAGTGTGTTGCTAGGTGAGCATAACATCTCCTACAGACCACGTATTGCGGTTAAGGGGCAGATACTAGCAGACTTCATCATCGAAAAACCTGGTACTGATGATGCACCTTCACAAAGCGAGGTGGAACAACAAGAACCATGGATCCTATTCACGGATGGATCTTCATGCGTGGACGGGTCAGGCGCAGGCCTTATCCTCACGAGTCCAGAAGGAATGGAATTCACTTACACACTGCGTTTTGAATTCACAGTCACAAACAATGAGGCAGAGTATGAAGCCCTGATTGCTGGATTACGCATTGCAGCTCGAATGGGCATACGCAACCTAGAAGAAAATGTGGATTCCCGGTTAGTAGCCAACCATGTGTTGGGCTTAATATGTGGCTAAAGAGGAAAACATGGTTCAATACCTCGACAAGACCAAGTCACTAACCTGTGGTTTCAACAAGTTTACCATCAAACAAGTTCCTAGAGGAGAAAACGAGAAGCGGATGCACCGAGCAAGATTGCATCCACAAGCTTTGTGCACCAAAACAAGTATTGGTGGAAACTCTAAGAGCAAGTCCATCTCGCAGATGGAGATATCCATGGTGATAGAGGAGAAAGGTCCTACATGGATGACTCCAATCGTCGAGTTTATAAGCAAGGGCATACAGCCCCAGGACCAGAAGGACGCCCGACAAATACGTCGCACATCACAGAGGTTTGAACTTCGAGATGGTATATTATATCGGCGTTCATTTCTACAACCATGGCTTCGATGGCGTGTCGACCCTTCAAGTCCGAGATATCCACGCCATTCATGCAAAGATGCACTGGACCACGGTTCGTTGAAGCACGCCTTCACGGTCGAGGGATATTATCGGCCTACGATGCACCGTGACGCGCGATTTGATAAAAAGTGTGGCGACTGCCAAGTTCATAGACCATCCCATGCCGACCACAACAGAGCTAACACTATTACGCCGCCATGGCCATTCTATAAATGGGGTATCGACATTGCAGGCCCCTTCCCTGGGTACAGCGGGGAAATTTGAAATTCCTTATTGTGGCTATAGACTATTTCACTAAGTGGATTGAGGCAAAGGAGGTCGCGACAATCGCAGGTAATCAAGTAAAACGATTTGTTTAGGAGAATATCGTTTGCCATTTCGGATTACCTGGGGAAATCATTTCGGACAATGGAAAACAATTCTGTAACAACCCTTTCAAGGAATGGTGCGAGAAACTAAATATTGCACAAGACTTCGTCGGTTAAACACCCACAAACCAATGGTTTGGTAGAGCGTGCAAATCGTAGTCTGGGTGAAGGAATTAAAGCACGCTTAGACAAACACAAAGGGAGGTGGGTGGAGGAATTATCGCATGTTTTGTGGGCGTACCGCACGACAATCAAAATTAGCACCTGGAGACACTCCCTTTCTTATCTATGGGACAGAAGCCGTCATACCGCATTTAAATGGGATGCCAACTATTCGATTACTACTGGTTAATGTCACAACCAATGACGATGAACAGTATAGACTTGGACCTGTTGAAGAAAGGCTAAACGCATCTATATGTGAGGCGAGAGCTAAGTCAAAAATGAGAGGATACTACGATGCTAAAGTTCGAAGCACCTCATTCAGACCAGGCGACTTTGTATATCGCGCCAATGATGCAAGCTATGCAAAAGATACGAAAAAACTTGGACCGAAGGGGGAGGGACCTTATGAGGTCATTGAAGCAATAGGAAAGGGTGCGTACAAGCTGCGTGACATGGATGGTCATGAGTGATGAGTGTCTAAATACTCATCATTTTTATACTGTTTAGAATGCCAAAAACATCTGAAAACACTTTAAATGCATCAAAATGATGAAAATATCACAAACAAGTGTTTTATGTGTTTTAAATGCAAAATGTCAAAATCGATGAAAACGTATTATTTGCATAATTGGCAGTTTTAGTCCCCAAGTTTAAAAAGTTGTCAAAAACAGTCCACTAAATCAAAATAAAGAAAATATCATTTTAAGTCCTTAGGGATTCATAAGTTGTCAAAACAAGTCCTTGAAATTTAAAATTGCAAAATTACAACTTTAGTCCCTCAAGTTTTGAAAATGTCAAATAAGGTCAGTAAATACTTGGATATTTAAAAATGTCACTGAAATTATCAAATATGGTCCTTATGCTATTTACATTTGGGCGGATTGGTCCTTGTGTTAACTTTTGAGAAATTACGTGTTGGTCCCTCAAGTTTGGCCGCAATTCACACAAATGATCCTTATGATATTAAACAAACCATTAGACCCTTTTTATTTGATCCCCCAAAACCCAAAAAGAACCTGTCAAACACTGCGACCCCCCATTTGACCCCACTTATTATATCCTCGCAAAAAAGGTCAAACCCGCCAAAACCACCACCATCGTTCACTCTCTTCTCCACACCGCATTTCAAAACCGGTGGTTTTACCACCACTTGTCCACCTTTCCACCCTCATTACACCACTTGTTTACCCACTCCTCCACCTCTACAACCTCCCAAATTCTTTAAATGCTAAATACCTGCTCAAACACCTTTTGCCGCCAAAAATGACACATGGACGAATTTGATGATTCGGAGAGATTCAATGGCCAAGATGAGCTGGGAAAGATTCAGAGATGTTCAGAGAGTCTCAAAAGTCTATAAAGAAGAAAGGAGATGCAGTGTTAGAAGATATCTAGAATATTTTAATTTAGTTCATGTCGTTTTAGTTAATTTCAAATTTCCAGTGTATTTTAAGTCTTTCCAGTACTTTGTTTAAGTTATTAAAGTATATTTGAATCTTTTCCAATCCTTAATTTCAAAGTTCAGTCTTATTTCATGTTTGTGAAATTTTCAAGTTCAAATTTTCAATGTGTCCTAATGTTGTTTGTATGTCTAATAAGGACTTATAAGATCACATAAACTCCTAGATAGCTTATTTAAGCTATTAGAAACCCTTAAAATTCAGTTTAGAAGCAAAAAGCAAAAATTCATAAAAATCAAGAAAAATTAGTAAAAAATTAAAAATCTATAGAGAAATGATCAAGAAACCCAAGTTAAGATTTTTGATTGCTTTTGGTATAGAGCTTCTTGGGAAGCATTAGGATTGGTCTTGTGCTTTGATTCTCAGCTTTCATTTGAAATCCATCTTGTAAGTTTGTTACTCCATTTTAGCATTTCACTATTGAAGTCAATTACTAGTTTAAATCTTTGTATGTTTATGTTTTTAAGTTGTATTTAAGTAAAATTAAACAATAACACAAGAGGCTTGTTCTTTTTAATTTGTAGTTTATAAAATTTTAATTTGATGAGCTTTAATAGCATAATTCCCATTCTTGAGTTATAGGTTATTATTATTATTGTTTAATGTTTCTTTAGTCTAATTAAATAATAGTATAAGGTTTTTAATCATAGTCTTAATCTTTGAAATACTTTGAAAAGCTTCAATTCACCATAAATGGTGTTTGGATTTGCTGAGTTAATTGTGCTAGAGACCATTCCTTGTGTTTGTTGTTTATTGTTGTTTTAAGTCACTTTAGTTCCTAATAGCTAAGTCAAGCCATAAAATATAGTCATTGTTTGATAAAAAGTCAAAATCTCCTTTAAATTCACTTAAACAAATTTTTGTTAGGAATTAGATTATGAAATTCACAATATTAGCTTAAAACTTGTTAACATAGCCTAATATCATCTTATTATAGTCTAATACAACACATTTGTCAAGAGGTGATCAAAATTCACTTAAGTCAACTTTCTAATTCCAAAAGTCAAATTTTCCAAATTGCGGTTTTTGAATAAATGGTGATTTTCTTATGATCTTTCTATTAAGATTTAGAATTTAAGCTTTTAGGATATTAAAATTTAGCTGCTAATCTTAATTAGAAAAATATAAGTTTACTTCTAATTAGCTTATTAAGTGCTTATTTCTTAATTTCTTTTTAATACCTTTTTCAAGTGCCTGCGGGTATCAGCCTCTAAAAGCTTACTTCACAAGCTTTTATCTTGCTTATTTAAAAGCTTAACTTGTGAAAATTGTTGATTCTAGAAGCCCATCCGCCGCTTAATGTATGAAAGTGCTTATTTTTCATTTTCGCTGACTTATTTGATAAGCCTGCTATTTGCTTTTAGTTTTGTCCATTTTTACTTAGTACACCAATAACTCAGTGTTACCAGCTTTTTCAACAACTTCTCAAAAGCTTATTAGTATAATCCAACTGCGGAAATTAGTTTAGAGAGTTTAGCTAGTATACTTGTTAGTCCAAGTGCTTACTTTCATTTCTTAGCTTATTTAAGTGCTTAAAATTAGCTTAAAGTGTTTAGAAAACCAAATAGTTCATCAGTGTAAACCCGGTTTAGCTAAGTGCTTATTTAGAAGCTTTTAGTGCTTATTTCTTAGTAATCTTGCTTATTAGGTTGTTATACTAGCTTATTAACATTACTTAGCTTATTCAGTAGTTAGCTTTGCTTATTTTCTAGCTTATTAGTCATTTAGCTTAAATACTTGTGCTTATTTCCATTTTTTGCCACTGTTGAAATAATAAGCTCATAACTGAGCTTATTAGTGATTTTCATAAAAAGTGTTAGTTATAAAAAGTGCTTATTACATTATGCTTAATTAGTTTGTAAAAGAAAAATAAAAAAAAATAAAAAGTTTGCAAAAAGCCATTGCTGGGATTCGAACACTGGCCACCCATCTCACCACACACACACCATACCAACTGCCCTTGGGTCTTTGACTGGTTATGGTTTGCAAAGTTTAATACATAACCCGTTTTTGTTCTTTTAGCTTATTCGAATAACTTAGCTTATTTACAGCTTATTTAAACAAGCTTTTACAACTTTTGTATTTTTCCTAGCCTTGTATTAGTATAAAGTATTTTATAAAAAGTTTCAGATTTTTCTTAATAGTTTTAGTATTTTTAATCATTTAATTAGTCTAAAATAGTATTTAATTCATAATAAAAATATAAAAGTCTAAAAAATATAAATCTTTTTCTAAAATTTTCTTTGTCATATATAGCATTAAGAAAATTGTTTTACACTTGTAGGACTTTTATTTCAAAAATTTTATGTTTTACTTGCACACTCGTAATTTTTATACATAACGTACGTTTTCATTTTAAGTCACATTTTTAGGTAATTTAAGTTTACGTTTTAGTTAAAATAGTTTATTTAAGTTATTTTGTTTTTATAAAATCGAAAAACATCATTGTAAAAATAGTGATAGCGTTTATTTAATATATTTTAGCTTTTAATTTTCTTTAATTTGCATTTAAGCCCCTGTAATTTACAAACTTTCTCTTTAGGTATAATTATTCATCAAAATCCTTACTGATCACTATCCTTAGTGATTATTCGACATCCGAAGTTGTTTAACACCATTCATCCTCCGGGACTTAACGACCCGGAATCCACTATATTCCTCGATCTTAATTGCATTTGCCTCGACATTTTAAGTTTATTACGGTTGACCATTCACAAGTGGTCGACTTATGTGATTAAACTTGACTGTCAGAGCCGGATCAAATTTTGGCGCCGGGCGGTGGAGGTTGTTTTGGCATTCTCGCATCTCGGTCCTTGCACATATACCAATCGTTTGTAAACAGTTTTTTGTAAGTTATCATAAATCAAAAGTTCATTAACACTTTTCCTAAAGTGTTAACAACATCAAACAAAATATAAAACAACAAAACAATCGTAACGTTTTCTAGCTTGTGTTTCCTTTAAGGTGATTCTTAAAGAGATACGATTTGGTTAAACGAGACGATATCAAAATATTGTCAAAGTTTTTAAACCCTTTGCACAAATCTATACCCTCGCTTTTAGTGGTACTTAAATACATAAAATCAACCACCTAAATCAAGCGCAAGACACCTACCAACTGGGGGTGTGACCATAATAAGTTCCCGAACCAAAGATTAAAACTTGCCTTTGTGTCCTTGTGATTTGGTGTACCTTTTTCAAAGAAGCCATTTCATTTGTGATTATTGGTTTAAGTTCACTTGTCGTTTTGCCTCGAATTTGTTTTGAAAATTGATTTTTAAACTTAGTGCATGCGCGCTTCTTCCGACTCCACAAGTCCACCTTCGAGCTTGCAAATATTCCTCAGCGTAGAGGGCGTTACGCTCCTTGACCGTGATCGAGGAACGTCTAGTACCACCACCCCGCCGAAATGGCAGAAGACGTATGAATGAGCTTCTCCAAGCACCCATCGAGGTTACGGAGATGCCATTGTTGTCCCAAACAATCGTGGCGATAACTTTGAGCTAAAACCGGGTTGCTTAATCTTGTAACCAAAGCCAATTTATGGTTTTGGCGGGATGATCTCATGCACATATTCGATGGTTTAACAAGATTGCATCTACCATCAAATACAAGAATATCCCACATGAAGCAATTAAGCTTCTTCGTTCCCATTTTCTCAGAGGGACAAGCCGAATTGGCTTGAGAAACAACCCCTCGTTCTATTGAGACATGGGAGGATCTAGTTACCAAGTTTGTTAACGAATTCTATCCTCCATCCTGAACTACAAGTCTTAAGAATGAGATAATGAAATTCTCTCAAAGATTTGATGAATCATTGGGAGGCATGGATCGTTACAAAAGAATTGCTCCAGTGTCCACATCATGGTTTCACCGAGTTAATGCAAATGGATACTTTCTACAATGGTCAAACCGCATCAAACGACTCTTTAAATGCTTCCCGGAGGTAATTTCTGAGCAAGACCACAAAAGAAGCCTTGCAAATCATTGAAAACAAGTCCGAGTCCGCCTCCTTCGAACTAAGACATATCGGGTCTCGGGCCATGCGGGACCTTCTACTTCATCCTCTACGGCATTCAAATCGACTAAGATTGACAAACTCACGGATATTGTTCAAGATTTGGTTCTTGCTAACCAAAAGAAAGTCACTTTTCACACGCACACCCATCACATGGTGAAGAAGAAAGTTGAAGTTCTGGTTACTTATGGTGGCCTCATGCATACTACAACTGCATCGCCACCGATGGTAGTCCGTTGAAGCCAATGCTATAGCGGTACTTCACAAAAGGAGGTAATCAATACCATCCTCAAAATGAGCCAAACTACCGTGCTAACACTTATCAGGGACCACCCGGTTTTAGCGAAATCTAACATGCAAAACCGGAACCAACCTAGAATGAACCAAGGTTATCAAAACCAAGGTAATTTCTATTCAGGACCAAATCAAGGTTTCCAAAGATCAGGAAACCTTAATCAAAAAACAATTTCAATCGAGGGAATCAATTCTTATGGGAATGTGAATCCTAATCAAGAAATTTCAAAATCAAGGCCCTAATCCAAACATTAGAGGCCATAATTTTCCTAATCAAACTCAAGCCATTGTTCCAACTGGACCATCATCTGATGAGTTATTGAAACAATTCATGAAATCCCAAGATGAAATGAGCGGGTTGTTGGTTAGTCGATTGTCGATCTTAAGAAGTCTTTAAATGATCAACCCTCGAGCTCGGGAAAACTTCGAGCAACATGATCGCTAACCGGGGGCTGAAGAGCACAACCGGCGCAGTGCTTCATACAATGGATCCGCTTATTCCTATCACTTCTTCTTCTTCTTCTCTCCCTCGGGTAGTGGAAAGTGAACTCGAGGCTACAAAGGACAAGGAACTTCCTACTAATAATGGAGGTACCAACGATGTCCATCCTCAAGTTGTCCAGAAACCCAAATCCAATCCAGAGTTGTTTTGAACCTCCGAGTCTCCGTTGAAAACACCCAAATCTTCTATTCCTTACCCATCGCGTTTGAATGAGCAAAAGCTCATAAAATCGATCATCAAATGGATAAATTTTTCAAATTTTCAAGAACTACATTTTGACATAAGCTTTCATGATGCTATCATCTTCGATGCCCAGTTTGCATCAACTCTCAAGCACATGTTAAGCAACAAGGAAAAGCTGTTTGAAATGGCTAAAACTCCTCTGACGAAGCGCTTCCAGTTATCTTGAAGAAGATTCCTGAAAAGCTTGGAGATCCTGGAAAATTTCTCTTACCTTGTGTATTTCCGGGAATGGTTGAATGCGGTTTTAGCAGATCTTGGTGCAAGCATCAACCGATGCCTCATTCAAGATGGAAGAAACTTTCTTCCGAACTTACTCCCTACATGCATGACTCGAGCTTGCGAGATCGTACAATATCCCGCTCCACTTGGCATTGCGAGGGCGACTGCGTGAAAGTAGGAAAGTTCCATTTTCCGCAGTGACTTGTGGTTGTTGATTTCGATGCCGATCCTCGGGTTCCCCTCATTGTTGGGCGAGGATTCCTGAGAACCCGCGTTCTCATTGATGTATTTGAGCAAGAAATCACATTATTGTGTAAAATAGCTTGTCACCAACCTTGATCAAACTTCGAGGTATTCTCAGAAACTATGATTCGAGCCTAAGTAACGAATAGATATCATTGATGTTGCTCTCAAGAGTACTCTCAAGAAGTTCTTGGTTATGATCATAATTCTTCGAGTGATAATCTCATTCATTCATCTCAACCCATCATCGCCAATTCTACTCCTTCTCTCACTCCATTTGAGGAAAGTGACTTCATCTTGGAAGAGATTGAAGCATACTTGTCCAGTGATTCGGTTCCATGGGAAATTGATCACGCCCAATCGACATCGAGGGAACATACTTCATTGAGAAGTTGCTTAATGATGATCCATCTCCACCACCTCCTCAATTAACTTCATAACAAGGAAGTCAAGTTAGTTGAGAAAAGCGGAATTTCACGGTCGAACAGGACTTACCACCTCATCTAGAGTATGCATTTCTTGAGGGTGATGATAAATTACCCGTCATTATTGCTCGAGATTTGAGTAAAGATGAAAAAGCTGCTCTCAACATCTCTAATTATTTATTAGACAGATATGGGGTGAAACAATTTTGTGGGAACAAAAAGCCATAAGTACCTTCGATGGGCTCTAAAGAGAACCAACTACTCCACGCTTAGCATCTAAACTCATAAGTAACTCTATCATTTCTCGATCTCCAAAAATTTAAAATCCCAAATAATGAGATCCGCGGATGCTTAGCCGATAATTTTTAGATTACCTATGGTTAAGGAACAAGCTAGGGGCTTAACACTCATTCAGTCAATTCTATTCCTACTCTCACCAACGAAAAGTCAACAAGGTGTCAAAACATATATTAACTTAGCAAATGATTGCCTAATGAAATAAAGTTATGCATATTTAAAATCTCTAAGGGAAACTTGCAAAATCTTGGCCTTGTGAAGCTAGAATTCGTGATTTTATAGCTTCTTATCTAAGAGACTAGCAAACTTTTCAATCAAAAAAGAGTTAACAAAAGTTTACAAAAATTTTTAAATTTTTCACAATTTGCACAATTTTCATTCATTTTCCAAGGAAAAACCTGGTTCTTGAGAAAACAACGTATGAAAAATAAGCAAC
>OU343222.1:106034157-106204936 GCA_910596185.1 Chrysanthemum makinoi | reverse complement strand
TGCGTCCCGTAATTTAATAACTCATAAAATGTCAAACATGTTTTCTAGTTGACCAGGAAATGTCATATAAAATTCAATCACCAATAAAAGGGTAATGAAATATCTTAAGGAAAACATGGTGTGCAATTTTCTTTACTATTAAAGTTACTATAGGTTATATATTAGAATTTAGATAATTCTAATGTTCCTAACATACCTTTCTCAATTGTGAAAGGAATAGGATTGAGTCTCACTCTTCTTCCATGGAAACGAGTTTATGTTTGTCTTTTAGTAAATTTTTCTTGATCAAACATTTGTTTGAAAGCGAGAACTAGATCAAATTTACAAAGCAAACAAGTCTCACGGTTTAATGTTGCTTTAATACAATCAAAAGAATTAACAAAATTCAATTTTAGTATTTTCGATAATTAAATCTTTCAAGAAAATAAAATACCCTTTGGTCAATATTCATATTAACCATAGTATTTTCCTTGAATTTTTGGATCCTCATTATCATAGTTTCATCACATCGGTTGATGCAGTGGTGAGAGAAGTATAGAATAGTGATCGTTGAAAAGCGATAATTGACAAACAAGTTTTCAATTCCTAAAAATTATGGGATTTACAATTTTGCCAAAACAATTAAGCAAAACGTAAGCATGTTTTATCCCATCTTACCTAAGTCATAGGTCTCACTAACTAAACTTAATTAAGTTGTCTAATTTAGAAGCGCAAATTATTAAGGCGAGGTCTCACACAACAAAATAATTCACCTTGTTATTGTAATCTAGATCAAGAAGTTCACATAACTAAATTACAACTTCAAGTGTTTCATATCATTAGATGGCATAAACTTAAATTTTAAAGGGTACAATTTTGACGTGTAATCAAAACTTATGTATAAAGAAGCATGCATACAACTTTATAACACAAAATTTTTGAAAAAACTTACTTGTATTTTAATTGCTAAGATTAAATTCTACAAAGTTTTAATCGTTGCGTTGAGAAACTTACAACTTTGCACTAAGATGCTTACATTACATTGAATAATGGTTATACTAGGTAGCTCAATGAACTCCGAGGACAGGGTAAGCGCTAAAAAAGCATAACCTTAGACATCCTTTGATTGGATTGTCGCACTTCTTGCCCCTTTTTAGTTTGTTCTAGTGGGTGAGCGTTCTAACCATTTAGATACGATTAGCATCAATCGATTAAAAGTTCAAGAATAATTCTTAGATAACAATCGGTTTCACCATTATTTAGTCCATTTAATTTTCTATTTATAAAACCCTTTTTGCTTACTAACATGTCAAAACAATATATAAACAAAAAACATTTTAATAAAAATTAAACACACTCAAATAATATAAACATATAACTAAACAATTTAACATATGTAAAAAACAATTAGCCACATGCATAATTATTTCGATAAATGCTAATAAACAATTCTGAAGTAAAATAAATGCATCACATTAACTGAGGGCTTTCAACCACAGGTAGATGAGCCACATACATTGATAAGTCGATTGCGTAAGCCAAAGTTAATAATATACCAATTAGCTTACATAACTTGAATTTTTATTGTAGTTATAATTGAGGTCTTCCCCAATTCAATAATTATCAAATAAATAGAACATGTGTGTATCAACTAAACAATTTATTACAAACAATATTCCATGGCAAAACATGCATGTTCCACCATGGATTCCGCATAACAATTATCACCCAAGATACTCATATTACATGGCACATAACAATTATTCATTAATTAACCACATAAAATTAGCATGCAATCCTAGGGTTTCTACAAGTTTTACAAAATTAAAACATAATTAAATAAATAAAGGGATGTCGACCTATACATAAAAAATTAGGGTTTCGAATTCAAAACCCTAGAAACCATAAAAACATGCATATAATCATAAAGATTCAATTTTTATGTGTTTCAGTAATTAATTACATCATATTAACGGCTCGTGATGCCCTTTGTTGGGATTTAATACTCATAACAATTATATAAAATCAAATAACATCATCAAAGCATGCAACGGAAGCAAATAGGAATAATATATGTAGTAATTATGAATAAAGAAAACACGGCACCTTTAGCAATTCAAGAATCAAACGGTAATTGAACAAGAACTAAAACCCAAAACCCTAACTTTAGGGTTTATAATATTGACAATCAATAAATCGACCACCAAGGATTACAAGCTCAAGTGTCCTTGCCTTCGTTCTTGTACACAGCGTACTAGTAAGATTTGATGTGGAAAAGCTAGTTCCTTGAATCACAAATAAAACCAAATACTTGTTTCTTTAGTTAAGCAAAATCAAACCCTTATGGGAGGGGTGTTAGGCCACAAAAGAAAGAGGGAGAGGAGAAATTAGGTATATTGGTGATCGAGATTAGTTTAAGAATGAATACAGGGTTTGTATATATACATTCTCAAAACTTGGTGACCAAGAAATCCCACCTCCTTGGTTTGAGAAGCCCACGACCGACCACCCAATCCCAAAGGGATTAGGATCCTTCTTGTCATCTAATTTCATCTCTAGTCCTCGTAGTTTACATTTAACGACCGTTAACCAAACCTAGATTAATTATTTAACTATCGTTATGTTTTATTGCATTGACTAATAATTAATAATAATAGCGTTTTATTTATATTAATTATTTACATCAATTCTCATCGTAATGTGGCAATCAAGTCTCAGAGTTGAATCGGACATACTATTATTTAAATATCCATAAAACCTTTCACATTACTCATTCTTGCACATAGTAGTTTCTTGTAAGCAACAGCCACACTCGATCCTTTTAGAAGTCTAAATCAACCATCTAACCAAGCCCATGCATATATGTACCAACATCTATGTCAAAACAAGTTCGGGCTTGTCTTAGAAGATCACCTTTGATAGTTTCTGAATCATAAAAAGAACCCTACTATACTTCCTTCTAACTTTATTTTGGGAAATTATTAATAGAGCCCGAGTTGAGCAATTTGAATCGTCAAGGCTCACCAAGCTATCTAATGAGCTCAAGCTTAAGCTAAGGTGGTCGAGTCGAGTTCTAACAAATTCCAAAGACTTGGATATTAACTTGTATTCAGTTTCCATTTTTGATTTGGGTGTCGATGTTCTTTAGACGGAGGGTGAATATGATCGATTACTAATTTACCATTCACCAAAATACTTGTCAAACGTTTAACACAAAAAACCTTGAAGAAAAAGGTACTTAATGTAAAGGCAACAATCTTTACTTCTTTATTTGAAAAAGCAACAATGTGATTCAATAAAGGCTTAATTTGGTTGTTGATATTATTGTATCAGATATTATTATAGGAAGTAATTTAAGATCACCTCGTTACGAAAATCCAATATTTATCAAAATTAATCCCAAGCCATGCTTCGTGCTTTTCAAGTCACACTAATCTAATATAAAATCTCTAGAAAATCAAGTCCATAAAAAAAATCCTTAAGAGTCCACATAGGGTTTGATTTTGTTGAAATCAATGGGGGCACATTTTTCATCACCCTGTGATGATAAATTTCACAGAGAGAATGGATGTTTTCCCTGTTATATGAAGAAGGGTGAGTGCAAGAAAACATATATAAAATATAAACAATGTGTTGAAGAAGGGGAAAAGAATGATGAAAATATTGTCAACAAATGTTTTCAAGTTACTTCTGATTTAGTAAAATGTATGAATGCAAATCAAAATTATTATACCGAGGTTTTACAAGCTGAAAATGATCCTGGATTCAAGATATTTATGATAATGGAAGCTCGAAAAGAAGCTGATAAGATCACTAGAAAGAAGTCCTCGCAAGCCAAGAATTAGGAGTTTTGAGGTAACTAAACACGAGAAAGTTTTTATTACACCAAATTGCTTTGGTTAGTGTTATGTAATGTTGAACATTTACGATTAACAAGGTTTTATGATATGATCTGTTATATCATTTTTGATAGATAATCTTTGAGGTAACTATTGTCCAGTTTGTTTGTTAAGAAGCTTTGAGTTTGAATATGAGGCGGAAAAGTCTAAATTTGAATTATATAATGTTTGTTTTTTTAAGAAAAAATGCTTGACTGACAGACAAGCAAATGGTTTCTTGTTCCTTCAAAAGTTATCAACTGTGTGAATCTTGATAATTACTCAAAAAAGTAAGAATTATACCTATTTATAAGAAGCTACAATTACAAATGTTAGGTCATTCCCTATTTACATTCCGTAGTTGTTCTTATAGAATGATACCATCTTAATGATTATTGCGCACAACTTCGTTCCAAAATGCTTGCTTTGAGTCGAAAAAGTTAGATCAGTTATCAAGAAACATAAGATGTAATCTTTCTAGAACCAAATTCAGCATCAGAGATGCAAACAAATGTGGCATTCCGCTTGAAATTTTGAAAATAGTACTTAACATTTTATCGTCAATCTCAGGAAGAAAAAAAAAAAATTCAGACAACAGAATATAAATTTTATAACTTTGTATTATTATAGTATCATAGAAGAGAGCAAAGCACCAATCCACAAATTCATTACTGATCACATTACAAAGAAAAAGGGTGGAAGAATTTACAATTTTCAAATGCAGATTGATCATCAAACTTGTTCTTGTTCACTTCGAGCAATATGTGCTTCATGACTAACCCAGTAGTTGGTTCCATCCGGCCCTGAAAGCTGAAACCTGCATAATTTAAGAATGATTACGTTTAACTTTGGCTTGTGCAAAGTTCATACACCACAAAAATTTAATCGCATACTAACCGCTCCAGAACTGATTTTCCTTCCTTGTATTTTTGGTTCTTTTCATGGGCAGTTTCCTGAAAGTCACAGATCAACTTCAAATTTCTTACAGCAGTGCACATAAATGATAAACTCGAGGGTTTCATTATTTTGTCTACATAAACCATGGCAAAAAGCCTAAAAAGGGAATGGGTCAGATTGGTCGAACGTCTCAAAAGGGCAAGTCGTTAAGTTTGCCCATTTCAAACAGTGATAACAATTACGTGATTCACCCCCACCCTGTTTAAACCTGTTATCCAACTGCCCTTACCAACTCAAGCTTGCCCCCTCTACATTTAAGTGAAAATAGAATCCATAGTCTAATCTTAATTTCTTTCCACTTTAGAAGAATAGAACCCACAAATTTAAATTGGTAAATGATGAAAACGATTAGAACCTATATGTGTCTTCAACCTAATGTTTGAGTCATTTTCTTCATGTAGTCGTCAAATTTAAGAGCTAAAATAAAAAACTACAATTTCACATCATACATATGAAGGTTCCATGTATGATAAACCTTGGACCTAAGGTTTCATTAAATTATCTCCAGTTTGAGGGTTCCATCTATGAAATTGGTATCAAAATGTCATCATTATGTCTTCTTACTTCCATATACATGAAACCCACAAAATGAGAAAATGTCGTGATCTAGAAAATGACGAAAACTCAAAGCTACGAGATCTTACATATGTCCATCCAACAACTGATCCACATTTGACACAGAAAATGTCGGCAACAGTGTGTAACCCTGTCATCATCATTCTATCTTCCTTGACTCCAACTGTCACATTTGCTCTGTAAAACAAGAAAAAAGCTGTGAACTATAATATACAAAAAGGTGTCCAAACTGCACTTTGATACCTCATCATGACTCGACAAAATCCAAAACGTGATGCCATTTGTAGCCTGTAGGGCCCAAGCTATAACCCAAGGATATCCGATTAACTAACCAAGATGAATAATATCGGTGATCACAAGCTAAGGTGGTTTTGCAATCAAGAAACCGCTAGTGAAATGGGAATGGAAATCAATTTCTAAACACACGATTCCTAAATATCAAAACCATGGGTTTAAACCAACACACTCAATCATTTCCATTCATCCAAACACTTAGTAAGGACAATAATGTCAAACAAGATGTTACCAAGCATCAAATCTACCCACATTATCGAACTTCATTGAAAAATCATTAAAATTTGAAAAATAGCAACTACATTATCAAGAAAATGATAGACATTTAGAAACAAACAACATTAACACACGGACTACACGAGCCATGAAAACTTACACCTTACTGAAGAGATAAGCTTTCCCATGCCTACAATGAAAGGACTGAAAAAAAAACACATACCGTAAACACCAGTCAGCGAAATTATTGAAAATTAAAGAATCCACTAAAGCATCTTTTGTGATCCTTCCAAAAAAATTTATAATATCTTATTTACTCATTCCATAGCTAATAAAATAAGATCAGTTTCTTATAACAGCTTATTACTCTAAATCAAACAAACTACTGAGGAGTACTATATTATAACTAAAGTAAAGTAAAGTAACACCCAATGCCGTCTTCCAGGTTATAACTACGTTTCCGGTGTATGGGGAGGTTAAGATGTAGACAGTCTTACCCCTACCTAAGGTAGAGAGGCTGCTTCCAGTTCTACCAAAGGTAGAAAGGACCTCCGGCCTTTTGTAGGGAGTGAGGATCGAGTACTATATTATAACTGCTATACTTTAAAAAAGGTCATTTCATTTATTATTACAAATATTCAAATTATCCACATTTCTTCACACATACACACACATAAATACACTTCAATGCAATTGATTCAATTAAACATCATCAAATCAATTAAATCAAAAACTAAAACATGGGTATTATTCATTACACAATTATCTACAAAACCCATAAACAGATCATCATCATTCATCAAAAACAACAGATCAAGATTATCCAAAAACATAACAAAATATATGTAAAAAAAAACAACCTTTGAAACAATGTCATCACAAATAGCAAGATGAGTCTTGCAGTGTTTACAACTGTAAATCTTTCCCTCTAATGTTACTAAAAACAATCTACCCATTTATTTTTTTATATATTTTATTAATTGTTTGTTTGGATTGATATTTGGAGTGTTTGTATTAAAGAAGATGAAGATGTGAAAAGTGGGGAAGAAAGACAGTTTTCAATCTAACAAATAATAAATTCCCACGCAATATGACCCCAGTGATCTTTTTGTGGACCCCACTTTTGATCAATTTGTGGGATACCCATTTGAGAATAGAAATGTACAAGTTTTGATGAAGAGGGTACAAGTTGTGTTGCAGAGTATGCAACTAGTTTTATGCCAACTTGCCAACCACCGTTTTGAGTAGAGCGGTGATATTCACGGCACAACTTTTTATACTTTTACCATAGTCTGCGTATTATAGTGTTGTATACTTGTATGGTGTATTGATGTGCTATACAGCTTGTATAAAGTGGTGTAACTATCAAATAAAATAGAGTGAGCATCAACACCCTTTTGAGTATGTAAGGCTTTTACTAAGAGCAATAGGTACCATGAACATGTGTCGTAGTAAAAAGTATTGTAATATGAGTACTTTTTCTTATAACATCTTAATTTAATATAACATGAAAAACACTCCTCCTTATTTTAATACTAGTTTCTGGTGTTGTCGTGCATTCTTGGACCTTACAACACCGAAAACGCGACAAAAAAAGGAGAAAACACGAGGGGGATGCCTCTTATTTGTCGGTGGCGTTTTAGGACCATCTACATTTGTTACGACAACTCATGACACAAAAACGCGAAGACCGGTACCCTCTTAGCTCCATCAGGTTACGTTTTCCAGAAAAACACCTCTCTTGGAGTAAGGTACCTTAAGCTCTAAAGAAAGTGGTAAATTTATGTCTTTATTATTATAAGAGAATTAGAGGACCATGGCGCCAAACCACCAGCCCACCCTATTGCGCCACAACGATGTCAGACCACCAGAGCGTCGTCAGAAATGTTGATAAATTCGTAGAATATAGCACCAAAATATAACAACAATATTCAATCTCGTTAAAGCGGGATGTGAATGAGGTAAAATATAAATAGATCATACCCGGGTTCTTCCACCAAAATAGCATATGAGAATCAATGTCGAGCTTATGAAATAAGACTAACTTGACAACCAGCTAAGGAGGATGTTCTCCCACAATAAATATAGCAATATACATATTCGTGCATAATTGCCTAAATGGCTAAATGGTGACATCAATTCTACACCTTCTTGTACTTTTCTCTACCATAAGTTTTTAGGCTTCAATAGTCAATCACTTAGCTACACCATTAGACTAAGTGTAATGGTGATCTCAAACACGATCATCGCGTCACCTTCTCTCTCCATCACCAATCTCATTTAGACAAAAATATACCTCACAATATACTCACAAACATGAAAAGAGTTCCTCTCTCTATAAAACTCGGTCGTTTGAACGACCGAGTTCTCACCAACCGGATCAAAGAGACGCATCAAGTGTAGGTGGTATTTTAAAACAAACGCGTAAATTCCGTCCAAGGACTCGTCACATGGGGCTTATTACACTTAGTCATAGGGTTACATGTATTCCCTTATATGAGATTAAATAAACATTAACAAACATGCGTAAAATGGAATTTGACCATTTTGAGGTGGTTATCATGAACTACCTTGAATGGTAACATTTTATGCATGTCATTTTTTTTTCTTTATAAAACGTAACTCGGTGCCCCCTATTTGGTTCATATGAGAGGATTTTGAAAAAATGACTTGTTCTTCGTGGGTGGATATTTTATATAGTAGAACATGATACTAAATTAGTTAAACATTATTTTTCACAAATTGTCGCTAAAACAAAGTGCGTAAGTTGATCAATGTTCTATTCTATTACACTATATATACATTTAGCAACGTTGCTAGGAGGCAGGTTGTTTTGTGCTACGGCCACACCCAATAGGAGGGAAATGAACAGTAACTTCGTTAGTTAACGGCCATTATCTACTAACGGTCGTTATTAACGACCATTATCTTTATTTTTAATTTTTTTTAATATTAAAAAATAAAAAAATATTTTACGTAATTGGTCTTTCATGTTATATGTCCATTGCAAAGTCAGTCCTTTTATCTACTAACGATCATTACTTAACGGTCGCTCGGTCGCTATCTTTAATATTTAAAAAGAATAATTCCAACACAAATTTTACTTAATTGGTCCTTCATGTATCAGTTCCATTGCAAACTCAGTCCTTCATGACTAACTTTCGCAACGAAACACTAACGTAAGCGCAATTTGCATAACAAAATTAAAAAATAATTTTTGAAAATAGTCCTTGGGTTATCGATCCGTTACTGAGTTAGTCTCATGCGCTACTCGGCGGAACGCAACGGAAATCAATAATTTTGTATTCAAAATCGGCGAAGCGGGGGCTAAAACCTCTACCATCGCGGCAAAGCGCTAGCGTAAACCAATAATTTTGTATTCAAAGGTCCCACCGCGAAGCACGTGGCTTCAAACCTCGTAATTAACATTTACAAAAACGATTCCCTGTTCATCTACATAGAACTTTTTAAAAATACAAAATACCCCCTTAAAGTTATTAATGATACAACATACCCCCTAAACTCATTAACTATGTATTCAAAAATCAAAAACACCTTTCTAAACTTAGTAATGATACAAAATAGCCCAAAACCCATTAAACTTTACTATTTTAATACCCTTTTGAGTTTAGTAATATAATTGATTAACCCTTAAACCTATCAAATATTGTATTTTTACGCATCCACTTATTAATGTTAACATTGTTTTTCAAAACACAAATTAATGTTATATATTTATTTTGTAGTTACAAAATGGATTTTTGTACACGCCCTGTAACGATCGGGCATACAAATCTCATTTTCAATATTGATAGTATAACATGTTCATATATAACGTGACTAAATGAATATAGATGAAATTAGGGGTGTCATTTTCAACATTGTGTTTGTATATTTGGTTTGTTACATGGTCTATACATATACTGCATTATATTCATTGTGCTTGAACTGTTAGTGTCACACCCCCAAATTACCTATTTTGCAGCGGAATGGAATACCTGGGGGATGACTGTCATATCATCAAAGTTACAGTTATATC
The DNA here is from genome assembly GCA_910596185.1 of Chrysanthemum makinoi. NCBI lineage: Eukaryota > Viridiplantae > Streptophyta > Magnoliopsida > Asterales > Asteraceae > Chrysanthemum > Chrysanthemum makinoi. The sequence goes on along the minus strand of OU343222.1, from coordinate 106,194,997 downwards.
GAACGATCTAAAGTGTCGTTTTGAAAATATCGTTTGATTAAGTAAGCAATCGAGATTTCAAAACATGGGTCCCAAAGATTTCCAATGTACCAAAATGAGTTTGTTACAATCAAACGATAGTTAAGTGCATAAAATAAATATATGTGAGGCAGCGTCGACACGGCGACTCTATGATAAGTCCACATGCATGCCAAAAGTGAATGCCTTAATCGCGAGATAAAATATGCTAAAAGTGTCAACACAATGGTTGAGTGAGTTCATAGAGTTTGGTTAACATGTAAAGCTTTTAAAGAGCGTTCATGCGGCAAAGGCAAAGTTTATGGTCATTTAGAATAGTCCACAAAGCAAAGGCATTGTAAAATCCTCCATTTCCAAGTTCCACCCATACAAAACTTGCAACTGTGTGTTACAACCCACCGCGAAAGTAGTATGTCTAGAAGTCAAGTATACATTGTCATAATAGTTAAGTAGTATAACACCGTATATAATAATGTATGCGAGCAAAGCCCAGAATAAATAATATCGTCCGTAACATAATTATGAGCAGGTTGGCGACCTCTAATAGCGTTATCCATACTACTTAGTGATAGGAGACCAACAATGCGAATGTCGAGCGTTACATCATACAACTATTATACACAATTAAGAACACTCAGAACATGGGAGAATTTGCAGCACTTTCGTACAAAGGAGACTTTAAATCGATAGCGCTCGTAACATGGGGAGGCGTAATATAAAAGTGTGTATGGTTCATTATGTTCAAACAAGTCATAAGTTCATAATTAAGTCCAAGTGTTCCATTCAAAGTTAAGTAATTAAGTTCTAGAGTTTAAATTGAGTTCAAAAGTTCAAAAGCAGATCAAAAAGCTCAAAACATATCAAAGGTTCAAGATAGTCAAAGGGTTCAATATTATGTCAAACAAGTTCAAAATAGTCAAAGGGTTCAATATAAAGTCAAACAAGTTCAAAATAGTCAAAGGGTTCAATATTATGTCAAACAAGTTCAAAATAATCAAAGGGTTCGATATAAAGTCAAACAAGTTCAAAATAATCAAAGGGTTCAATATAAAGTCAAACAAGTTCAAAATAGTCAAAAGGTTCAATATTAAGTTAAAAGAGATTAATTATATGTCAAAATGTTTTAAATCAAGTTAAAAGAGATTAATTATATGTCAAAATGTTTTAAATCAAGTTAAAATAGATTAATTATATGTCAAAATGTTTTAAATCAAGTTAAATGAGATTAATTATATGTCGAGGAAAAATTAAATCAAGTTAAAGTGTTCAAATCTATACCAAAAGGTTCCTATCAAGTTAAAAGAGTTCAAATATATATATGTCGAAGGGCTCAAAATCAAGGAAAATGGTTCAAATAATATTTCATAACATAGTATAAATTTAGTTGGGCATAATCTACTTACTAGCATAAGTAGTGAAACAACTGATTATTTAAGTTCATATAAGTGTAAAGTAAAAGCAAGTAGTTGAGCATGTATCTCCCTAAAGAGTTTATAAAACAATTAAACGAGTAAAAGTGGGGCTTCTGAACTCCCGATGCAATGATTATGATGACAAAAAGTAGATACAGTAATGAGTGCGATCTCTATCCGCAACCCCTAATATGAATGATGTGTTCTAATGTATGCCATGAAACGATTAATAGTGCATGCAAACTCATATGATATCCATACCACTTGTACATTTTGAAAATGAAGTTTATCGTCGAAATACACGTTTATGACATCTCGTCATGTTATAAAATACTTTACAAGTACTTACGTTGAAACGACATCCTACAATAGTTGCTTAGTGATTTATCAAGAATTATAGTTTATGAGTAGTTTTGGAAAAGTTAGAGATCGTATATTACTCGTTACAACCTCGTTTGTGAGCGGTTGAACATTTTGGAAAATAAGCTAGGTGAACTCACTTTTACTTAAAGACATTATTTTCTCAAAAGTACTTTATCGATAGGAAAAACGGCTCCGAACATGGTCACTTGCGATAACCATTTTGGTCTAATAGAAAATATATGAGTTAATACTTGTGAAAATAGTTACGATAGCCATAATTAAAACGCGTGTAACTTAGTCGTTATAAGTCCGTTTTCTACGTTTTATATATCCTTAGTTTCGTGTTAAGGTATACTAATATATTTTTGATAAATTGACTCATTTAGATAATGCTTAAAACTCATTTTTGCCCTTTAAAAATCCCTTGACAGCTTGCATAATTTCAGAAAATTAGTTTTCGTCGTTAAACTTGAAAATAGCGTAACTTCTTCGTTATAAATCCGTTTTGACCCGTTCAAGCGACCACGGTTTCGTTTTAAAGTCTATTTTCTGAATATCTAGCCCAAAATAATCCATGACCTGTCGAAATTTCCAGATTTCACAAAAACGAACAGCCCTTAATTATAAGTTGTCGAAAATGATTTTTCTAGCGTAATACTTGTTCCAACCATTTCAAATCAACACCAAATCTAATCTAAACCTACCATACACCTTCTTAGGGTGTCATGGATTCCTAAACATCATCAACAATGATATGTTTCAAGGGATTAATTATAGGATGATTAAAACTTATAATTGGTAATAAAAACAATTAAAAGTGGTATGAATCACATAATACTTGCATGTTTAGTACTAGAAATATGAAATAGATCAATAATAGGTATTGTAAGATTATGAAAAATATTTAGAAACTTACTTGAGTGATTATGAGAAATTGGTGATGAAAAACTTAATTAAACTTCAAGGTTTTAATCCTAAACCTTAACTAGTACTCAAATGGACTTGAATATGCTTGATCTTGCAAAATTTATGATTTCTTCCTTCTGTTCATGCCATGGCCGAATATTGGAGAGGATATGAGGGAGTTTTCTTTCTTGTTTTCACCTTTTTGCTATGTGTTTGTATGTGTTTAGATAAGTAAAAGCTCTAGTATAATATCTTGCCTAGTCATACAAGGTGCATGTGTTCATATAATCTTGCAAGATTTTTAATAAAATGGGTGACTCATGGGGGGGGGGGGGGGGGGAAAAATGGTTTTGGGAAAAAGGGTGGTGTATTTTGATGACTAATGGTATTTTAAGTTAAATATAGTATGTATTTGGTACATGTAATTAATTATTTAGTGTTGCGTTAGCTAGAAATCGATTTTTACGGAACAAAATAAAATATATCGAAGTCATAAAAATTATAAAAGTACATTTCTCGCAAGAATTGAGTGAATAAATAATTGCTCGAGTTGAATTTCAAAACAAATGTAAATATTTATATAATACAATTTATATACAAAATAAATTCAAAACATCGGGTAAACTTATAATATAATTTTTATAGTCTTAAAATGGGTATAAAAATATATCAGGATAATTTTTGGAAGTGTCGATTCAATTATTCAAAGTAAATGATCGTACGATAGCGTTCATTTAATAAGAAAAATATACGTTACTGAAATATGCAAACCCATGCATGAACTAATATGAAAATGATGTTATGGATGATATGTAGACTAACTCTAGTCTATATGAATTGATCTCAATAATGTTCCATGAATATGCTTACTTAACCCTCACGGTTACGCGAATTAGATACTCGTAAACCTAGTTTACGAAAAATGATGAATAAAAATAATGAATATAAATTTTTCTCAGGGAATAAATAGTGTTTTGTGAATAGTAAAATTTTGAAATAACCTCAATATATCAAATCGACCTCAAAAATGATGAATAGTAACCGATGAATAGTAAATTCCCGAGATGAATAGTAAAAATTTCAAAGTTTGTAAAATGACCTGAAATTGAGAATTGTGACAGTTAGCGAGTTCAATCTTTGAAAGAATTACTGAATTAGTTTTCATTATTAACTCGACATCTTCTATAAGCAGTATTATAGGAGTAAAAAGACTACGTGACTTATGGTTCATATACAACTTATGCAACAAACAAATCTATGTGATTTTAACTACTAGGTTTAATAAATCAAATTCTGGGACTTTGTAAACAGCACAGACCCCAACCCAACTTGCCCGGCCCGATTTGACCCGAACCAACTAACCCGAGTTCAAATCGGGTTGGATTCGGGGATGCTATTTTTAGCATCGGCCCGAATTGGACCGACCCGGTTGACCCGAACCTAAACAACCTGGACCGATTAACACCCCTAGATGAAAGTATCACGATCGCTGTACTGATATTTTTAACTTGATATTTTGTACGGTAACATTAGTTATTTTTTTTATTTTTTACTAGTTATCATTGTTTGCTTCGTTCTTCTCTCAAAATGCCTAAGCAACACCTTTTTTTGCTATTATATTTAACCTTTCTTTGCTTCTGGGTTCTGTAGACACTCTGTCCCTGTGAGATTGGGTATGTTGTTGTTATTGTTTGCAATATTATCACTTCATTTCGTTATGAAAAAACCCATCACCTTGGTATTAAAACTCAAGTCCACAAGTAAGCCCAAGTTTTTAAATACAACTCCAGCCCAATTCAAACCATGTTTGAACAAACCTTCCAATATTAACTTGGACGTTTTTTAGATGTGTAACCACAAATTTTCTTTTCAGTACCTCATCACAGAGATGCATAGAGGAACATAACGAACTTCATATATCCTTTTTCCACTCAATCCAGAAACAAGATCGGACGTTATTCCGGTTCATCAAGGTCAGATAATTGTTGTTATAATGTTTTTCCTTCTTTTTTGAATGGAATATTGTTGTATTATCGGTTTAAAATCCCGGTGAGAAATTAACAGAGTTTCAAATCCCATTAGACGTGCCAGTGCCACCCTCGATTCACGATAGTTCCTACCATCAAAAGTTTTGAACATCTATGATATGGACTAAATGAAACACGTTCATGGGATAAATCGTCTAAATAAAAGGTGCTAGCTGTATCGTCTTATTTTGCATGTACAATGGATTATCCGTAAGAAACATGGATTAAATAACTTCAGTCGTGATTCATGAAATGAACAAAATGTCTTGATGTTGGATTTTCTTCAGAAACGCATCAACATCCACCGATATGATATGGGTCGATTAGCCACAAACTTTTGTTGCATAACACTTAAGAAGAACCCGAACCAAATGACATTGTCATCAATCGATGGTGTTACAATATTGTCCTTGAAAAGTTAACAATCAAAACTAAAGTTGTAATAAAATTGATGATGAATTGTTCATAAGCGTTGAGAAATAAACACTATTGAGAACGAGATGAATAAGTTTTTAGTGATAATTTAACTAATAACCAACGTAAAAGTTAAAGTATCCAAGCAAACTATAAATCTATGTCCAATATTTGTGAAACAAACGATTTTCATATAATGATTATAGAACGCAATCAAATCGTTAATAATGCTACTTTATAATGTCGGAGGATTGTCATGGGTTGGGGAAAGCAATATGGGCATGGCATGTGGGCCGAGTGCACAACAAAGTAAAACACACTCATAAGAATCATTATAAAGTTCAAATGATCCATGCATTTTTTTTCTTCTAAATAAATATTTTATGATATAGCAAAGGTGATTATGGTTAATCTATTCTCATTCCCGTTGTCCCTTCTAGAACTTGAACCTTGATTTGAACTTTGACCATGTTTGTTGTTAAAATTTGCAAAAAAATGCAGTAGGATCATTTACTTGATGACACTAGAACAAAATAGTTAATTTTTCATATTTATTAAGGCATGTATTCACATTTTAAAGTGTGTGGATTTGAAAAGTTCACACTTAGTTTGTGTGAACCAATTGGGTGTGGCATATAATTTCACACTTGTAAGTGTGAAGATTTATAAAAAAATTCATACTTTCAAGGGTGAAGATTTGTAACAAATATGATTTTAAAACAACTTTTCACACTTTTAAGTGTGAATAATTTTTGCACACTTATAAGTGTGAAGATGTTAAAAGAAATGTTCACGGTTTAAAAAGTGTGAACAAATGACCAATTTGTTGTAGTGTGAGTGATTTGTTTCTGTTCATCTACTTGTTGAACAACTAATAAGCTTTGTTGATATTAGGTAAAGAATTCATTGACAGAATTTTTGGTTCCTCATGTGTTTAAACTCATCATTCAATTTCATCAAGAATTGCATTAATTTTGACCTACTATCAATCTCTATAAACTTCTAAGGGGGCGTTTGGTTGGGGTAATTTAAAATTCCGGAATTTTAAATTCTAGAAAATTTAAATTTTTGACAATTTAAAATTTCGGAATTTAAAATACCTTCGCATGTTTGGTTGACAGAAATGTTAGGAATTATTGTAACAGTATGGTTCTTGCTGATCAGGTTCCTGCTGATAGTTTATTTTGTTTCTAATGATAGAGCAGGTTTAGGTGATAGGGCGATTCTTTGTGATAGGTTTTGTTTAGGATAGTAGTATCCGTATTATTAGTAATTAGTTAGGATATGCATGAGTTATTTTAGGAAGATATAATGCATATCTTTTACGTGTTTTGTAAGCTTCTGAGGATTAGGGTTTCTTATAGTATAAAAGAAACTTGCGGCTAGGGTTCATGTGCGCTTTTGAAAACACATTCTTAGTAATTTAATATAGATCCATAGAGGATCAAGTGTTTAGTTTTATTGTCTTCTTTAACTCTTGTGTTCATATTAGAAGTGAACATAAGTTTATGAGAGGTTCTCTAGGTTGCTTGTGATTACACGGTTTTACTATCTATTTCCTAAAGGCTCGTGAGATCTATGGGACTGATCCAACAAGTGGTATGAGGCCTTGTGAGAATCTCAAAGAAGACTTCTACTCTCTTTCAAAACCCAAAATTCTCTAATAATGGCAAATTGAGACTCGAGAAATGATAAGGGCGAGCTGAGTCATCCGAAGCACTCAATCTCAAACAATTGAGGTTGTTACCACCATGTCAAACAACAATGCAAAGTTTCCCTATCGAAGGCGGACGAATATGATATCTGGGCAATGAAGATGGAAAATTATATCACCAACAATGACTACCATCTATGGAACATTGTCACGAAAGGTATGATAAGAAGATCTGGAAGAGATCTTGATGGAAGCGTGATAATTCTTCCCGACAACAACTACTAAAAGAGCATATTGCACTTGAGGAAACCAAGGCTAGGACTACCTTGCTCCAAGCACTACGGATGAACATATGAGTGATTTCCATCATCTTGATGATGCAAGGGAGATCTAAAGATCAATCAAGGCAGTTTGGAGGTAACGAAGAATCCAAGAAGATGAGAAAGACTATGCTCGCGGGACTTTTGAGTTCACAATTTTTGAAGAAGAAGGCATACACAGGGGTATGGCAGGTTTGAAAATCTTGAGCCACTCAATCGGATCGGTCCAAACCGACAATGAAGAATGCAACACCAAGTTTCTGCGATCTCTACCTTCCTCCACGGAGACAAGTTGCTCTTACTCTCAAGGCAAAGGGTGGCCTTGACTACCTAAGCTTTGATGACTTATACAATAAGCTCAGAACTCTTGAAATTGATATCGGGGTCATTATAGCTATTCTCTGCTCCTAAAAATTGACATTTGTTAGTGCTACCGATTACTAACACCAAGAAGTCATATCTTGAGAGTCCCCTCGTCATGGCCGGCAACCACAACATACACCTCTTCTACAAGAAAATCAAAATCTAGTAATGTGTTAGAGGATGTGCTTTACTCATTTGTTGTTGAGAGTGAACCTCAGCGGCCGGTGGCTTATGAGGATTTTGATTAGATGGATAAATGGGACTTGGAGGAGTTGGACATAAAGTGGCGGGATGGCTATGCTTCTTTGTAAAGTCAGAGGTTTGAGAAGAAGTGCGGGAGGAAGATCGAGTTACGAGGGAAGGGGAGGCGGCCAGGTTTGTGAAAGAAGGTTAGGTGTTTTGAATGCAATCAACTGGTCACTTTGCGAGAGAATGCCGGACAAGAAGGGAAGTGGCAGAGGAAGATGCATTCAAGCTCAAGGAGAGAATGAAGAACCTAAACTAAACACGTACGATGTCAATGGATTCATTGCTTGACCGGGTGACCATGGCCCGAAGGAAAGAAGGATAGTTCTCCTCGAGGGATTGCTTGGCGAGACTAGAGATGTTGCTGAGGAGTTTGCACTAATGGGTATCTCATCTCATGTACATAATTGTATATTTGGTTGTAATGATAGATATGATGCCCTTAAAAGAGAATTTGATGACATTGATGGCCAATATAAAGAAAATTTTATTCAGGTGCAAGCCTATAAGAAAATTATTAAAACATTAGAAAAACAAAAGGTTTGGTACCAACAAAATCAATTGGACCTTGAAGAGAGAATAAGGTGCTAGAAAGAGATTTAGAGAACACCACTAACTTGTTAAAATTTTCTGAGAATGAAAATGTAAAGGTTAATGTAGAAAAAAAGGATCTAAAGGCTAATTTAGAAAAAGATGTGGCTAGACATAAAGAGTGGCAAGAACAAGCTAAGCATCTAGACAAATTATGGAGAAGTTCTATGTACGTAAAATAGGGGTTGGGCTTCAAGGACTATATTGGTCCAGATGAGGTATATGACCCTAATGACTATAGTGTTTTTAACCTTGTCACCGACAAGAGGAAGAAAAATATCGAAAACCTATTAAATTTGTAAAACAAGGTGAAATGCATTATGTTCCTTCCTCAATAAATGGTATTGTTAGGCCACTTTCTTGACTTCAGACTTGGATGAATCACATATGACCTATGGCCAAAATTCTAATGACCTATACGGCTGGCGATTGAAACTAATGATTTTGTCTCTTGTTCTTCGGTGATAGGACCTCGAGACCCATTCTAAAGACTTTGCGGTTGTGATTCAAGTGAAGAGTCTACAACTCCCAAGTCTGCCTCACCCAGCCCTTTACAGTTAACCTTGCCTAAGAGTTCTTTAATGAATCTTCTTCAAAGAGGCAAATTATTTTAAAAACATATCTTGTTCTTTTGATTCTATTAAAAACAATTCTGATTTTGGTTGTGATTTGAATAAGTTTGTTTATGATAAGACTTCTCATGTTATGAACAAGCATTTTAAGAGGAAATCATGTTTTGTTTGTGGTGGTACATTTTATCTTATTAAAGATTGTGATTTTTATGAGAAACAAATGGGTGTTTGTACTAATCAACATAGGCAAAGACCAATATGGAATGATGTGACTAATATTCCTCCATTTGTTCCTTCGGGAAAACATGTGAGGACTGGCAGAACCAATCTATTTGGTAGACAGTTCTGCTGGTAACCCGGTTTACGCCGATAGACCATTTTCATCATGTTAGAGAAGAAATGTTCCTAGCCATGTCAGACCTACTAGTACTTATTTTCAAAATGGATATAGGCATGTTAATAATGACCCATTGTAAAAGGGGCAAAGGTGGGATCTACTTTGTTAAGTCCTGTGAGTTGCTCTTGGAGACAATACACACCTCACTCTGTAAAGGAATCTAAGAACAATAGTGGATCTCATCAATCTGCAGGTTTTTCATCTATGATCCACAAAGGCGGGAGCCCAAGTCATGTGACTTGGGTCTCCATATACTCTAATGTTGTTGTATATCTTTTAACTTGTAAGATGATCCTCATACTAATAAAGATTTAGGTATTGTTGATAGTGGGTGTTTGATAAGGTTTTAAAATGTACCTTTTTGAGGGGTCATTTAAGCCCTTATTTGATCACTTTTGTATCTGTTATTACTTAATATCGTTCCTTTTCACTTTTTAGGATCTTGAAGGCAAAATCTTTGGAATGGCACTTATTTGGGCGAAAAGGCGTGAATATCTGAAGAAATGGCCAAAGTGAGAATCGAGACACTCAAAGCTGCTGAAAACATAAGGTGGCAAGCGTCCACTTTGCTCTATACGCCGTCCAGGATTTTGTGACGGGCCGAAACCAAAACTCTTATTTTCAAGTGGCGGCGTCGGTTGTAAAAGAAGTAGGCCGTCGCAACTCGGGCGGCCTAGATGCAATCGGGGCGGCGTCGAGGAAATTTGAAGAAGGGCGGCGTCACAAGCATGTGGCAGCGTGCGAAGTCTAACGTGGCCAATATGAAACCCTAATGGCGGCGACCGGCCAGCGTCACAAAACATAAGGTGGCCGCGTGCATATGTAATCTATATATATAATCCGAATTTTTCGGTATTAGTGTGTAGTCTTTGGGTAAAACCTAAAACCGAACCAAAGGCTGTCTTATGCAGTATTTTAGGGTTCCAAACCTATCTTACATCAAGATAAGTTCTTTATTAATACAATTATGTCTTTGATTATTTGTGTGTATGCTTGCATGTTCTCCATGTCTGACTAATTTATTTGTGTGTTTGCTTAGGGAATATGAAACTTAATTGTTGATTATTGATTGGTTGTCTCTTATCTTAGTTGATTAATGATCTAGTAATGCGATAGGTCATTAGTTGTGTACTTAATGCTTGATTAAATCTTTGTGAACTTTAGAATATAACTCCTTGAGTAGTTGTAAGCTAAACCATCCAAAGAGTGCCTTATAGTAAGAGTTTATTATCCCTAGTGGGTTTTGTAGGCAGAGACCCTTTGGTAAGTTCAAAGAGTTAGGGAACATACGCATACCCTACGACCTTAGCACACAATATGACTAAGAATAAGGACGTGACAATTCAACCACCAATAGGAGATAATTAAGGAGTAGTAAAACCTAAGTAAACACATCTTTAAACTATCATACGAGCACACAATAATTAGTCATAGACTACATACACCTTAGATTAGATAATTAGATAAGTAGAGTAATCGGTAGCAATACCAACCCCGAGATTCGTACCTTTCAATTTCCTAAAAAAACATAAAAAGATAAAAAATAATATTCCTCAACCTTGACCTTAAGCGTAGTAACTCTTACTAGCATTCCTATTCCCCTAGAGAACGATATCAATACCCGTGGCTTACCCTAATTACTAGACTACAACAATTAGGTTCTTTGCCTAGGGTGTTATAAAACTTGCTTTCGAGAGAAAGAAGTTTCCTGACCGAGCGGCGCGTGTGGCGTTATCAAGTTTTAGCGCATTTGCCGGGGAATAGAATAGCTAGTTAGTAGTCCACCTCATTTAGGTTTCTTTGCTTGATTCCTATCAAGTAAATTTTTCTCATTTTTAGTTTTCTCTTAGTCTATCATCCCCTTCCGTGACCTTTGTTCGTAAAACCCATCACACTTTCATCATGGAAGGTGATAACCACCCACCATTCATCAACCCACCACCAATTGACCGCCAAGAGCCATTACTCTTGGTGAATACTCGACACCGCCGACTAGGCTATAGGAACACCATTGAGCTTCCGACCAAGCCCAAACTACGGCCTGCGATCAGACACCATCCGGTTGGTGCAAAGCGGATGTGCATTCCATGGACCTAGTTCAGAAGATCCTAATCGACATCGAGGATTTCCTCAAATTATGCGATTCCATTGACCTTGATGCTACTACTTTCAGGGATACGGCGCTGCGTATTCTAAATTCTCTCTACGGGACCAAGCTAGTAATAAAGCTTTACCGGCTCCATCTCAAGTTGGGATGATCTCACCTCTCGTTTCCTTGCTCAATTTTTCCCATCGGGGAGAACCACTAAACTTAGGAATGAAATCTTGATGTTCCAACAACGTCAAGATGAATCTCTCTACGAAGCATGGACTCGATTCAAGGACTTACTTCATAAAGTCCCTCATCACGGCATTGATCTTTGGCTTCAAGTCCAAATCTTTTATGATCTTGTCAACTTCCCCACTAAGCGGTCGGTGGAAAACTTAGTGATCTCACCGCGGAAGAATCATGGGGTATAATAGAGGACCTTGCTCTATATGACAATGAAAGTTGGAATGACCCCGTGAGTTACCAAAACCGTTAAGGCAATCTCTTGCTTCTCCCATTGACTAAATCTTCCGACCAGTAGGATGATCGAACTTGAAGATCAAGTAAAATTCTAATGAGTTCCTCTGAAAATCCTAAGTCCTCACATCAAGTGAATAAAATCACTCTACCTTGTGAGTTATGTAGCGGTCCCCATGACACTCGTGATTGCACAAGACTCCCCAGAACAAGCTTTGCGGACTACGCCTCCGATGCATTACCAGCGGAGCGGGGAGAGAAGTGGTACACTTTCATGCCCGAACAAAACAACAGGGAAACTCTTACAATCCTTCATGGAAAAATCACCCACCAACCTTAAGTGGAACCAAAACTCAAGCACATCCCAAAGCTCGTCTAATCCACCTAATAGGTTCAAATCTCTAAACAGGAACCCACTAATCTTGAGGCAATTGCATCTAGATTCTTGTCATCTCAAGAGACTCGATTGACTAAGCTTGAATCCGATTTTAAGCAAAGACAAAGCGAGATGACAAACAAGCTTGATGCCCTCCTAAAAGCCTTCAATGAGCGGGGAAGTGGAGCACTCCCAAGTGATACTATAAAGAACCCAAAGTGATCGATTGCGTTGAGTTCATGTTCTTGTCCACCATGGGAGAATGCACATCCATGTCCCTCACACTGGCAGTTCACTCAGATAAATGCTATAAAAAGGGTTCCAAGCCATCCAAAGGTACTGGCTCTTGCACCATTGGTAGAACCTACTCTTGAAACCGTCAACGAGAATCCAAACCTAGTTTAGAGGAGAAGTAAGGAACTCCATCAAGAAAAAACGATTCTTGAGGTCTTAGCTCATGCACCTTATTATAATGCTTTAAAAGAAAAAATATGAGTTAGGGCAAAGCTTGGAAAACATGGGTCCGCTTTTTGGTAAATAATTTACCTAAGAAGTAGAGCGATCCGGGCTATTTACTCTTCCGGTAGTAGGCTTGGAACTTCCAAACCTCTCGACGCTCTAGCCGACTTAGGGTCATACATCAATCTTGTTCCGTTGTCCCTCCATAGAAGCCTTAAATTAGGTAAAATAGAACCAACGGAAACTATCTTAGGTCTAGCGGGGCGGTAGTGTTTACGCGTCCGGTAGGGATAATTAAAGACATGGTAGTACGTGGGAGAGTTGACTCTTTTGGCCGACTTTCATGTGCTAGACATGAATAAGGACCCGACATGCCCATTACTAGTATGAATAGGATTCTTAGCTACATGAGTGCCATCATGATGTAAGATGTCCAAGATAGTGGTAGGAGGGGAGTGCTAGGTCAATTCAGATGTCAAAAGCATCACGTACTGAAAGAGAGGAAATCCCTTGAGATTAGGTTGGATAGAGAGCCTTCTAGATATGGACCTTGGATAGACAAGAACCTCACAGGCCCCCAAAGACCTTTATACCTAGATGAAGCCTTCACTAGTAAAGCAACTTTTCAAGAAATGGCTAGGGATATGGAAGTGAACCCGTTCGAGGGGCCTTAGTATTTAGGAAGATGACCGAGTTCTAGGAAGCTTGCCCGTCAACCTTGTCATGAATAAGTGGAAAGTTGAGAAATCTAAACACACATGGGATTGGGATAGACCATAGTGGCGGTGATGGAGGTGTGGCATTAGGATAACAATTTATGATCCCGATGGAGAAGTTTGAAAAGGCATATCTAACCCGGCGTACTACTAGGAACTTGAATGATAAGTTTGATCCTTATGACATTGTTGATGATAGGCTTACTTATATGATGCGTGAGGGGCGACTACGAGTCTAGCTACAAGACTCATAAATAAAAGAAAAGCGCCGTGGGAGGCAACCCATGCTTAATTGTTTGCTTGTTAGTGTCATATATCTTTTATTAATTGTTTATGCTCATGTTTAAATTTGTAAAAATGCTTTATTTTGTTTTTAACCTCGTCTTAATTGCATATAATGGTATTTTACATAAAGGATACGTGTAGGGAGGATTACACACGTTTTCAAAAGAAACGTAAACATGAGAATAACAATTTATTAAAAGATATATATGTGTGTTTGTTTATTCGAGTCAAATGCTTGTATCGAGTCATAATGGATGTTTTGCGAAATTTTCAGTTCTAAAGATGTAAATTTTCGAAATTTTCAGAAAATCGCTTGAACCAGTTTTTGTCGGATAACTTGGCGGCGTGGATTGCAACTGGTAGCGTGAAGGTAAAACATGATTACTTTTTCTCATTTTAAGCTCACTTATAAATTTTTGAATTTTCCAGTCTTAATTTTCGAAATTCAGCAAACATCCATTCCACAAGCATTATATCCTAGTTTAAATCGAGTCTTATATATATATATATTATTACGCCGATTTTACGCTAAGATTTCGTTTGTTTTCTTCAAGTGTGCAGGTTTAATTTATCAAGAAGAAGTTACTTAAGATTGGAAGGAGCTTTTCACGCACACATTTTTCTTGAAAAGGATTTAACCACTACTTCACACACGGATCCTACCGAGCTAATCAGGGGAGTACTAGTTTCTTTCGTTTTAATTACCTTCATTATCATAACTTTGATACTTTCGGGGAACATTGAGGACAATGTTCAGTTTAGAGTATAGGGAAAATAAAAGCGGGAACTTTGAAACTATGCTTATCCTTGATTATTTGCTTTGTCCAAATGTATTTGTGTAATAAACCATGAGAAAATGTCGGTTAGGGTAATTTTGGCACCAAATTTTTAATTTTTCATGACATATAAGAGTGGGCCATTAGTTTTAACAAAAGCTTCTCACGGATAGGAAGTTGCATGACTAGCACAAAACCCTTTACCACCTAAATTCCACAAAATGTGAGGATGCAGCCAGATTGAAGTAGGAATTGAAGCATTCATCTTTAATGCTTAGAGTGTGAACCGTAGTATATTAGATTCTAGAACTTGTTTTGTGATGCATTCCGAGATCGCTAGTAAGACTACACTTGTGTAGTTAGGAATAACTAAATGAGAAGAGGCATTAGGATAACCCTTGTTTGATACCTGTAATATAATTACTTCTTCCACATCCGGTTAGGGAATAATTCCCCACACCCTTTGCATGCTCATCTTTAGTACGATACCCACTAGTTAACCCCTCCGGATGTTTGGTTTTTCCGGAATATCAATGAAGAAACATTGTTTCACCCCCAAAATGTACCAAATCGCCTTAGTACCCTTTATGCACTCACTTTTAGTGCATTATTGTTATCACCCAAACCCTTAGTTCAATTATCTAGTTGCTTGCATGAGTTGCTAAGTCATATCCTTTGTATCTGATTTTTTGGGGCGATTGGGATTCATGGGAAAAGTTAAAGTTTATGAAATGGCCAAAGGAGGAGCGTTAAATTCAAATTCCTTTGTTTGCATACTAATGTACCCCAAGTGTTTTGATCTCTTCAATTCGGGTCAAATTAGTATTAGAGTAATAAAAAAACTCAAGTGTAGGGATGTGCCTATAAATCCCTATCATTTTGATGTTACCGTAGAGGATGGTAGAGTAAAAGTTTATTAAAAAAAAATAGAAAAAGAAGAAAAGAAAAAATTAAAATTGGTAAAAAAAAAGGGCTACCATCCTACATCTATCCTTTAAATTTATGTTTGTTTGTTTCAGTTATTTAGAGTTTAGAGTGTAGAGTCTTGGCAACGCTTATTCTTACCATATACTTGCAACATAGAGATTTTTGACTTGCCACCACTAAATAGCCTATCCCACCAAACCCCTTTGTTTCCCTACCGTAAGCCTAACATTACAACCCTTTAAAGACCTCTTTGATATTCTTTCCTAGGTGCTTACCCAAGCGATGATGGAGGTTTGATCTGTCTCAAGCCTATGGTAATCTATGTACTAGGACCGGTTAATGAGTGTTTATCTTCCATTTCCAACTTGTTATATTTCATATACACCGAGAGAGATGTGAGTATCCAAACACCCCATGTGAGGTGCTAGTATGTAATTCGTGCTTGTTATGACTTTCTCTGGGGCTTATATGTGTTGTGGACTATTTTAAACCAATGATTCATGACCCTAACTTATAAATTAATTGGCTAAAAGCACATTTGCTTGAGGACAAGCAAATACCAAGTGTAGGGATATTTGATAAGGTTTTAAAATGTACCTTTTTGAGGGGTCATTTAAGCCCTTATTTGATCACTTTTGTATCCGTTATTACTTAATATCGTTCCTTTTCGCTTTTTAGGTCTCTTGAAGACAAAATCTTTGGAATGGCACTTATTTGGGCGAAAGGCGAATATCACGAAGAAAATGGCCAAAGTCGAGTCGAGACACTCAAAGGCTGAGAAACATAAGGTGGCGGCATCAACGCTTATCTGCTGACGGCCGTCAGGATTTTGTGGCGGGCCGAGACCCAAAACTCTTATTTTCAAGTGGCGGCGTCGGTTGTAAAGAGTAGGCCGCGAACTCGAGGCGACCTAGATACAATCCGGGGCGTCGGAA
The DNA here is from genome assembly GCA_910596185.1 of Chrysanthemum makinoi. Lineage (NCBI taxonomy): Eukaryota > Viridiplantae > Streptophyta > Magnoliopsida > Asterales > Asteraceae > Chrysanthemum > Chrysanthemum makinoi. The sequence goes on along the minus strand of OU343222.1, from coordinate 106,178,674 downwards.
GGCGAAGAAGGGCGGCGTCACAAGCACAAGGTGGCGCGCGTCGCAAGTGCGTGGCCAAGGCGAAACCCTAATGGCGCTGACGGCAGTCCTGCAAAACATGGCAGGTAACGACGCATATGTAATCTTATATATAGAATCGAATTTTTGGTATTAGTGACTTAGTGTGTAGTCTTTTGGAGTAAAACCTAAAACCGAACCAAAGGCGTCTTATACAGTGTTTTAGGGGTTCCAAACCTATCTTACATCAAGATAAGTTCTTTACTTCATTAATACAATTATGTCTTTGATTATTTGTGTGTATGCTTGCATGTTCTCCATGTCCAGCTAATTTATTTGTGTGTTTGCTTAGGGAATATGAAACTTAATTATTGATTATTGATTGGTTGTCTCTTATCTTAGTTGATTAATGATCTAGTAATCCGATAGGTCATTCGTTGTGTACTTAATGATTGATTAAATCTTTGTGAACCTTAGAATATAACTCCTTGAGTAGTTGTAAGCTAAACCATCCAAAGAGTGCCTTATAGTAAGAGTTTATTATCCCTAGTGGGTTTTGTAGGGCGAGACCCTTTGGTAAGTTCAAGAGTTAGGGAACATAGCATACCCTCTGACCTTAGACACACAACTAACTAAGAATAAGGACGTGACAATTCAACCACCAATAGGAGATAATTAAGGAGTAGTAAAACCTAAGTAAACACATCTTTAAACTATCATACGAGCACACAATAATTAGACATAGACTACATACACCTTAGTTTAGATAATTAGATAAGTAGAGTAATCGGTAGCAATACCAACCCCTCAAATCCAAACCCCGAGATTCGTACCTTTCAATTTCCTAAAAAACATAAAAAGATAAAAAATAATCTTCCTCAACCCCAACCTTAGCGTAGTAACTTCTTACTAGCATTCCTATTCCCATAGAGAACGATATCAATACCCGTGGCTTACCCTAATTACTACACTACAACGATTAGGTTCATTGCCTAGGGTGTTAAAAAACTTTCTCGAAGAAAAGGAAGTTTCCTTCACCCCGAACGACGCGTGTAGCGTTATCAGTGTTCCAGGAGTATGACAGGGAACAGGGAAAGATTGCATGATTTTGTCCCTAATCATGGAGGCACTGTTACTTTTAGAGAAGGAGATGGCAGGATAACATGGAAAGGGACCATTAGGACCTCTACGTTGGACTTTGAAAATGTGTATTATGTGGAAGAACATAGAAACTTTAATCTATTTTCTGTGTCTCAAATCTGTGACAAGAAGAATAGTGTTCTATTCACTGATACTGAATGTCTTGTGCTTTCTAAAGACTTTCAGATACCTGATGAAAGTCAAGTAGTGCTGAAGGTACCAAGGAAACATAATCTGTATACATTCAATCTTAATGATGTCCAGCATGAAGGAGATTTGGCTTGTTTGGTGGCAAAAGCATACTTGGATGAATCTAACAAATGGCATAGAAGGATGGCTCATGTAAATTTTAAAACTATCAACAAGCTGGCAAAACATGGTTTAGTTCATGGTCTTCCTTCCAAAGTCCTCACTAATGAGCATAATTGTGTGGCTTGCAACAAGGGAAAGCCCACAAGGCTTCTACAAATCCATCTTGCTGTCGGCACAATTTGAGAACCTTTGCAAGGCTTCTTCACATGGACCTTTTGGTCCCACATCTATCGAAGCATTGCTCACAAGTATTATTGCACGGTGGTTCTTGATGACTCTGGCCGAGGTTTGTTGGGTATTCTTTTTGGGAACTAAGGAAGAAACATTTCAGGTTCTGCAAAACTTTATTGCTCTAGTTAAGAACCAGCTAAATAAAAAGGTTAAAGCCATAAGGTGTGACAATGGGACAGAGTTTAAGAATGCCAAATTAATTGAACTTTGTGGATCTAAGGGGATAAAAGGGACTCTGTAATGCAGGGACTCCACAACAAAATGGAGTTGCTGAAAGGAAGAAAGAAACCCTTATTGAAGTAGCAAGATCTATGCTTGTTGATTCTAAGTTACTTACCATGTTCGGGTGAAGCAGCAGCCTTATGTTTTGAGAACAGGGTTTTGATAACTCATCCTCACAATAAGACACATTATGAACTTCTGACTGGGAAGGTTCCTACCATTAGTTACTTTAAGCCTTTTGGTTGTCATGTGACTATCTTAAACACCAGTGATCATTTGGGCAAATTTAAAGGGAAAGTTGATGAGGGTTTTGTAGTAGGATACTCTGCTCATAGTAAGGCTTATAGGGTGTACAATATATCTGCCAAGAAGATAGAAGAAACACTGAATCTAAGATTTCTGGAGGATAAACCTAATGTTCAGGGAGCTGGTCAGGAATGGTACTTTGATCTTGACTATTTAACTGATCACTTAGGATATACTCGTTTTAAATCTAATCATTCTGCAGGTCCACAAGTTCCACAAACTAACATTTCAGGTTCCTCAGATGATGATTCAGATTCAGATTGTGATGAACAACTTATTGTTGTTCCTTCCTTTCCTACTAACCATTTTTCAGGTACTGAGGACAAGGATTCTTCTGGTGAAAAACAAAGTGATTTAGAGTATGCAGAAGAACTTGTGAAGCTTCAACGCCAAGAGCATGCAGCTAAGGATGATGCTGGAAAGTATGGTTATGAATTCTCCAAAGACACTGAGGAACTCTTAAGGCAAGCAACTATTGAAGCACGCAGGAACCTGGAAGCTGCTGATAATGCATCTATTCCTGCTGGTAATGTTCGCGATCCGGATGGTTGATCTTTTGCTTATAAAGTTGTTTCACTTGTGTAATGGGATCAGTTCTTCTGCTTGAACTTAATTTTGCTGGTAGTGTTCCGGTTCCTCCTGCTAGTGATATTGTTCCTGCAGTTCCCTCATCTACTCCATTTGTTGATACTTTGGGTTTAGATGATTCTCCTGCTAGATTTCCAAGTCCATCGATCACGGTGCCATTTCCCAATATTCAAGCTCGATTGGACGACATTCATCATTTGTCAAGAACATGCATATTTGATTCTTCTTCCTATGATGATGACTTTGGCCCACTCTTAATAACTTGTCCACCTCATTTGATGTTAGTCCTAATGTTACAAAAAGGGTTAACACTGTTTATCCACAATCTCTAATTATTGGTGATCCTACTTCATCTGTTCAAACTAGAAGTAAGGTGAAGAAGACCAAATTTGGAGAAACTGCATTTCTCAGCTACATTCAGGATCAACATAGGAACAATCACATAGACTATCATCATTGTCTATTTGCTTGTTTCCTCTCTCAAGTTGAACCTACCGGTGTTGCCAGAGCTTTATGAGGATGAAGATTGGGGGGCTGCTATGCAAGAAGAGATGCAACAATTTTTGAATCAAAATGTTTAGGAGCTTGTTCAGTTGCCTGTTGGGAAGTATGCAATTGGAACAAAATGGATTATGAAGTGTAAAAGAGATGCAAGGGGGATTGTGGTGAGGAATAAGGCTAGGTTGGTTGCTCAAGGTCACAGGCAAGAAGAAGGGATTGATTATTATGAAGTTTTTGCCCCTGTGAGTTGAAGCAATCAGACTCTTCTTGGCTTTTGCTTCCTACATGGGTTTCATGGTTTATCAGATGGATGTTAAAAGTGCCTTCTTATATGATGAAATTGAAGAAGAAGTATATGTGACTCAACCCAAAGGCTTTGTGGACCCTCATAATCCGGATATGGTTTACAAAGTGGTTAAAGCACTATATGGGCTTCATCAAGCACCAAGAGCTTGGTATGCTAGCTCTCCTCATTCCTACTGAAGCATGGTTACAGGACAGGTGCTATTGATAAGACCCTATTTATCAAGAAGAACTCCAAGGATATCATCCTTGTCCAAGTCTATGTGGATGACATTATCTTTGGTTCCACCAAAGAAACTTGGTGCACGGAATTTGAGGAGCTGATGAAGAGTAGTTTGAAATGAGTGTTATGGGTGAGCTTACTTTCTTCTTGGGTCTTCAAGTTAAGCAACAGTCAAATGGGATTTTCATCAGTCAAGAGAAATATGTGCACGACATCCTAAAGAAGTTTGATTTGGAAAATGTGAGGACTGCAACTACTCCTTATGAAGCCCCAAAGCCTAAGTCAAATACTGAACCAAATGCTGCTGTTAATGTACATCTGTACAAATCTATGATTGGTTCCTTAATGTATTTGTGCTTCAAGGCTGATATCATGTTTGCGGTCCGTGCTTGTTCCGGGCATCAGGTCCACTCCTTTGACTTCCCATTTGAATGCAGTCAAGAAGATCTTCAAGTATCTCAAAGGTCAACCTAAGTTAGGTCTTTGGTATCCTAGAGAATCTCCATTTGAGTTGGAAGCTTATAGTGACAGTGACTATCTGGGTGCCAATTTTGATCAAAATCTACTACGGGAGGTTGTCGGTTTACAGGAGGAGATTAATCTCGGCAATGCAATGCAGCGTAACATCGTGGCTACATCGTCTACTAAGCGGAGTATGTTCTGCTGGCGCTAGTTATGTGGTCGGTACTTTGAATACAAAATCAGCTATTGGATTATGGGTTCAATTTTATGAACACTAAAATCTTTATAGACAACCAAAGTACAATTTGCATTGTTAAAAATCCTGTTTTTCATCAGAGAACTAAACACATAGAAATTCGACACCATTTTATAAGGGATGCTAATGAAAAACATCTTATTCAAGTGGTTAAAATTCACACTGATGATAATGTGGCTGATTTGTTGACTAAAGCTTTTGATGGTCCTAGATTTCAGTTTTTGGATGTCCATATTGGCATGATCAACCCCTGATTGTTGTGTTTGAGGGGATGATTATGCCTAAGGGAAGGATTTAATATTGTATATTTGTATATTGTAAATTTGCATATATTTGTATATTCTGTGTACTACTAACCATTTTGCAGATCAAGTGTCAAACACACAATCAGTAGCAAAGATTAAACTAAAAGCATAAAAGTCTTTTATTGATAGATAAAACATTGCATTCTAAGATGCAGTGTAAGGTTACAAGACTTTTTCATTCCTACTGATCATTACATCAAGACATCATCATAACAAGCTTCATCAACACAAAAGACTCCTCTAGACTCCAGCTTTCATCCCCAAGACACCTACTCAGGCCTCCTCTTTGCCAACTATGGCATCCTCTGATGCTGTTTCCCCTACCTAGAGATAAAGTCTCGCACTATGGGAGCAGCAAGACCAACCACTTAGCCTTTTTTCTCAAGGGTTGGGTTGGAGGGTCCTGGCCTTGAACCAGAAGGGCCTGCAACTAGAACTGAAGAAGGTGGCACAACAGCAAGAGGAGCTACATTCACTGGCCTGGAAGATCCACCATTCTCATCATCGGTGTATGCATGAATATCTTTGAGGAACAAATTTGGGCATGGAGTTTAGCTCAGCGGGTGTGACTATACCCCAAGCCGAAGGTGGTAGGCAGATCCTCTGAAGAAGTTCCAAGAGTGTGGTGATGGTGGAGGTTTGTTGACTTGAACCTCAGGTTGGTGTAGTTGGGAGGAAAGTAGTTTAACCATCCATCATTGGATGGCAATTCCTCAGATGAGTCAGAAGATATCTGTCCGGATGGTTGGGAGAGTTATTCATTGTGGTTATTTTGGTGATTGACTGGTGTGTTAGGGTTATTTGATTTGTATGAGATTTATGAGGCAAGGGGTAGTTTATATAGTCAAAGTCAAGGTGCAATCTTGGTTGTTAGAATTTATGGAAGTAATGACTTGGTTGGTATTTGAATTAATAAGGGTTAAGATGAGACTTTTAATCTAGATTAAGTACAACAGGTTTGACTTTTCTTCATTCCTGGTGGTTTCATGGGGTTTATGCGATGGGGGATGGTTTCTGCTGGTAGAATCGGATTGATAACTGTGGTCAAACTTTCAGTTATTCCTGCTGGTTGACTAAATGGTTTATGCTGAATTGACTTTCGATTGCTGCTGGTTTCGTATAATTGGGAATTTAATATGGGATTTAATTAAAGTCAAAATTGTTCAAAGATTCATTGCGAGCTTTTTGCCGATTAAAAAGGTTATTTTAAGTAACTTACTTAAATAACCAATTATTGTTATCCCACGACCTAATTGCTCAATTTCCTCTCATTTTAAAACCAAACCCATCTTCAACCTTCTCAAATCATTCAATGACGACACTGGCATTCAAAAGAGATCACAATAAAGTTGCATTCTTGGAAAAAGCCAAAGGAAGTGATTTATATGATCCTATGATTGATTTCCTACTGCGTTGCAAACTCAGGTATGCAATAACCTTTTATCCGTCTATTGTTTATGACTCTTTAGTCAAGCAATTTTGGGTCACAGCTTATGAGCGATCTCCCGAGGGTCAACCCAAAGAGATTGTGGCCACTGTAGATGGACAGGAGTGTGTCATTACTGAGTCCCTCATAAGAACTCAGTTAAAATTAAATGATGAAGGAGGTGTCTTTGACAATAATAGAGAAGAAATAATCACTGGTTTGGCCAACTTAGGGTATCCCACTGATGGGAAGTTCATATGGTATAAAAACAAATTTTGCCCTAAATGGAGATTTCTTGTTCATACCCTCCTTCAGTGTTTAAGTCCTAAGTCTGGGGGTTGGGATCAGTTCTCTAGCTCAATTGCTACAGCTATAATTTGTTTGGCTCAGGGGAGAGATTATAATTTTTCAAGATATATCTTTGAGGAAATGCTTAAAAACATAAAGGATACCAAACATAAATTCTTAATGTATCATAGATTTCTTAAAATAATTTTAGCGATTGAAACCTCAGATCAATCCCCTAGAGCAGTTGGAAAATTGACTGTTAAATTTTTTGCTACCATGAGAACCAATTTTGCTGGAGAGCATAGACCCCTTTTACCTTCTATGTTGCCTTATGACAATGAAGGTGTTGGTGCAGCTGAAGCTGTTGGTGGCAATGAGCCATCTCATGTTGAGGCTGCTGGTGACACTATGTCATCCATTCCCAATGTTGTTGGTGCCTCTGCATAAGTTGCAGCTGATATTGGGTCCTCCATTTCTCCTGATGCATCTGCATCAGTTGCCACTGATACAAGAACCCCCATCCCCTACACCTATTGCCCCACCATTACCTAGAGTTGTTGCTCCTGAGGAGCCTGTCATTGCCTCTGAATCACAGGAACAAACTCCTGTTGAGACTGAGGTCAATCTTGACCAACCATTTGACCAACCTTTAAGTCCACCTAGTCATACTTTTGAGGATGACACCAATTTTGGTGGTGATTTTTGTATGTCTCCTCTCAGGTCCAATGATGCTCCAAACACCTCAGGAAAACCTGTTGGTGGAGCTGAGGATTCTGATATGCTGAAGAAAATGTCTAGTTTGCTTAACAGGTATGTTCAAAAGGTTGATGATCTTGAGGCAGAGCTTAAGGAGACTAAGCAATCTCTTGGTGGAGCAATTGTGAAATTAGCTGGAAGGGTGCAAGAGTTAGAACATAGGCTGAATAAGAAAAGGAGAAAGGTTGTAGTTTCTGAGTCAGAGGATGAAGAGGAAATTCATTTAGATGCCTTACATGTCGTGGCTTCTGTTTCTTTGGATGACACTGCAACCAAGAAAGATCATGTGTCTGAGCCTGTTGTTCCTACAAAGTTCAAGGTCTTTACAAGAAGAAGGACTCACAGGAAAAGAACCAAGCAATCTTTTGGACTATCCGCATTTGAAAGGTTTAAGTCTGTTACTGCTGATAGTCCTATGGATCCTTCTGACAGTTTCATTACTGCTGATAAGATGAAGGTTCCTTCAGACACAATGCCTAATCCTCCTGACACCATTGCTATGGATAAGTCTACTTCTGCTGAAACTCCTTCCAATGCTGCTGTGATACCAGTTTTTGTTTCTTCTGATCCCAAAATACTACTGATGATGTACCAGTATCTATTCCACCTTTTGATAAGGGAAAGGCTCCTATGGTTGAAAAAGAAATGGATCTTACTGCATTCAAAGCTGAACAGGAAAGGATGTTTAGACTCCATGAAATTGAAAAGGGTGACAGGGAGGTGGTTGAAAGGTTCAAGCAGTATATAATGCAGAATTTCAAAATTAGACTCACATAGTTTCTGATATTGATGAGGCCTCTCTACATTTCACTGATGCTACTTGGCAACAGATTGTGGGTGAAGTTACTACAAATAAATCACTTGCTCAGTCCATCTTGGGGGATGCATCTGATTCTGACAACTTTGCTGCTAATATGATTGCCCTTGCTAATCAGAGGAAAAGAGCATATGCAGAAAGGAATGCTAAGGCTAAGAGAGATAAGCCTCCTACTCAAGCTGAACAAAGGCAGCACATGAGGGAGTTTGTGAGGAACATGAGTTCTGCAATCTACAATACTGGTTGGACTATGTCATATGTAAAGACACTGAAGGATGAACAATTAAAGATTGTATATAAGAGAATTCTCAATCAGTTGATAGGGATGGCATCAATCCATATACAAGGTTGAAGAGACATCATTCTACCTTGGAAGGACCTGAAACTAAGAAGTTGAAATCTACTGATGTTTGTGATGACATTCTGCTCACAACTGCAGATATTTCTGTTCATCTTGAGGAGACTCATAAGGATTCCACAGTGCTGAATGAGGAGATTGATTCTCGATGTAGGCTTAGGGGTATTTGTGTATGGATAAAACCACAATATCGATATAAAAAATAAACACAAGGAATGATTTAAAATCCCTTTAGGAAAAAGGATAGTGAATCAAATCCCGTGAGTGATAGTGATACGGATTAGGAAATCCGAGTCGTTTCCCAACGAGGTGTGAATGGGCAACGTCGTTATTTGTTTATTAAAATGCTCGATGTTTGGATTTTGATTTTATCTAAACTACGGGAAATGGGAAAGCAATTAAGGGAAATTATACTACGGGAAATCCTAAATACGCGAATTAACGTAAAACGTAATTAAAGAAACGTAAATAAAATGCAACTACGTCTAATCTAAGTCCTAAAAATTATCTAAAATTACTTTAAAACTAAAAATGAAATTTAAAACTCAACTAAGATTTAAAACTAATTTTTATGATTTTTCTTGAATTTGAAATCTAATTTTTAACTTGTAAAACTAATTTAAAATACTAAAAATTATGAAAATAAAGGGGAAATTATGAAACTATTTCCAAAAATCTAAAATAACTCAAAAGACTTTTCAAAACTAATTTTGTATTTTTCTGATGATTTTTTGAATTTCTATGAATTAAAAACTATTTAAAACTAATTTAAATGCTAAAAATTATAAATTTAACTAGGAAAAATTTGGAAAAATTATTTTTTTGCTTTTTATATTTTTCTTAATCTATGAAAATTGAAAACTTATTTTTTTGAAGCTTTTCTGATTTATTTGTATTAAAAGCTATTTAAAAAGGATTAAAAACTAGTTTTAAATAAGAAAAATAGCAAACAAAGTTGGTAAAATATGAAAAATTAAGGAAAAATCTAAAATATAATTCTAAAACAATGAAAAATGAGAAATGCAAGTTTAGAGTACAGGAACTACAAACTGAGATGAAAAGTGCTTATTAATAAGCACCTAAATAAGCTATAAGTTGTTCTATTAAACCAAAAGTTACCAGAAATGATATTATGCTAATATTGAGTGAAAAGAACTTGAATCAACTAATCCATACTTCTAAATTACCAACTATAAGCTTATGAGCCTTAAATCACACAAATCCAAATCAGGCCTAAGGAGCTATCTTTAAGCTAATGCATAGCAACCAATAGCTAAAAAGGAAAACAGAACCTAGGTCCTTTAGCCAACCAACCAAAAGGATTATGTACCAAATTTCAGCCCATGACAAGCTAAAGAAGCTTGTACACCTTAAAACTGTTTTGACACCCACTGTGCACAGGGCACTTTTTACCTAATTAAACAGCTGATTAAGACCTTATAAAAGCTTCCAAAAATTTCACAAAAATAATATTTGAACACTTGACCAATTGAAGTTATTACACCCAAAATCTCAACAACTTTGAACAAGAATTGAGCTCATGAAAAATATACAAAGTTTGGTGAAAATTGAGATTCTCACTTTTGACCTTTTAGAAACAGTTATGAAATATTGACTAAAATGACTTTTGATTTGAAATGATGAACTGTTTTTGATGTTTTAGGCTAAATTGAAGCTATATAAAGCTACTCCAACATTATCTAAAGATAAATCAAGCTTTTAATCCTCAAAACTCAAACTGATATGAAAATTAAAACTGATTTAAGTGAATTTTGACTCTAATGCAAACACAAGTTCTGTTTTAAGCTCAAACTAACCTCAATGCACCTAGAGGTAAAAAACTACTCTATTCCTAACCTCTGTACTTACCTCTAAAGTAGTCTATCCTATTGATCCAAACACTACTTAAAATATTGAAATGCAAGCTAAACTAGTCTAGACTCAAATCCAATCCAAGTCAGCTTTACTACTATGATCAATCAGTAAATTCAACTATCAAATGCAATAATAACAATAAAAGAACAAATAGATTCAAGTGAAATAAATTTGAACTTACAAGTGTCCTACTATGGCTGTAATCAGATTATGAACCACTATTCTAATCCTATTCTCAACCTAATCCACAGCTAAGCTAACCCAAATCCATACAGCAGCTATTTAACCCAATCTAGCTTCCAAATGCATCACCGTTGACTTTTGTTTGGACTGCTTTTATGATTGAGTGTGTAATGAATTTGAAATGGAGTTAAGCTCACTAAAAGCTATAAGAAGCTTAAGTGATTTTAAAACAGTACAGCCATAAGCTTAAAAGAAGCTTTAGAATATTTTTTATTTTCAACTATTTTTTTTCTAATTTTTTTATTTTTGGAAAATTGAGAAACAAGTCGCAAATAAATTTTAAGAGTAACAATATTAATCAAACATAAGAACTAAGCTGAATTTAAAGCATTAAAACTTAAACAATAACAATAAGCTAAAACTGAATTATATTAAAATAAGGAAGTTGAGTACAAGTAATGAATTACAAAAGCTGGAATTTAAAACTTAATTAAAAACTTAATACAAAACATATTTAAGCTACTGAAATGAAGAAGAAAAGAAAGATGATTCCAACTCGTGAATGAAGGGTCCTTATATACTTGAGCTTGAGGTCTTGGAAGGCTCTGGAAGACGTATTTATGCTTTCTCTGGATGGATATCAGCCCTCTGATCAAATCCCATCAATCATCCTTTCATCACGACCCTTGGATTGTATTCTCCACGTAGCTTTGACCAATCAGGAGCAAGGGATGATGTGATTGACACACGGATTGCCAGCGTGGCATCCGTGTGTCAGTCACGTGTCAGAGTTGAATGACAATTTTGCTTGAATTTGAGTTTAGTGTGGGGAATTAATTTGGTGGGATTTAGGGTTCATCTGGGTTGAGTTTGGGGATAAAAATTGGCGCCTTCGGTTTTTTTATATTTATTTCGTTTTTGTTTGACTCGCTGACCACAGGTGTTTAAGTGAAAACCGTATGGATTTGGGATACTTAGGGCTGGCCAAGGGTGTAGTGGATTTGGGCTTTTGGGATATTTGGGCTATAAGTGTAGTAATAATGGATTAGGATATATCATGGATCCATTTAACATTTAAAGGACTAAAGGTGTAAAATCTGAAACTTCAGGGACTAATCATGTAAATTCTGAAAAGTAATCCAAGGGTCTTTCTTGCCAATCTCCAATAATCAAGGGACTGAATTTTCCAATTCTGATTCTTCAAGGGTATATTCTGCCAATTGATGAAAGTTCAGGGACTGATTCTGACAATTCTGTAAACTTGATCAAATCTTTCACGAATCATCCTTTGAGAATAGAAATCTTCACAGATGCACAATTCTGACCTTCCAGCTCAGCTTTAGCACTCTTTATCTCTCGTGCTCGGGCTGTCGATTGGTTGTTTTTGCGTGACATAATATCCAACTCAAGCATTGCATAAACTCAAGAAAACAGCAAATATTAGCAATAAACTCTTTCTTTGTTATATTTTGGGTCGATTTGATGAAGAAATGATATGTATTTTGCACATATCAAAATACCCAGACGAGACCATACGTCCCCACGTATGCATCAACTCACGCTTCTAAAACCAAGGATTTCAATCTCTTTCTATTAAACCTATGAAGAAGTAGCAAAGATTCCTCAAAAGAGATTAAGAACCCTTAATTCTAAAAAAGCCCCGTTTACCTTTTAATTCACATATAGATATTACGATTAAGCACATTCCAATTATGAGTGACGGTTTGTTGAACTTTCATGTCGATCAATAACTCCAACATTTTTCAAACGACACGTTAGGATCACGGAGTAGGAAACACAACACAGCGTGAAGTGACCATACGGATAGAATACATCGTCCCTGATTTTTCACAAGTCCCAGGCAGCGGCGCCAAAATTTGATTCTCGAAGTAGGCTTGGGGGTGTGTGTGTATGGATAAAACCACAATATCGATATCAAAAATAACCACAAGGAATGATTTAAAATCCCTTTAGGAAAAAGGATAATGAATCAAAATCCGTGAGTGATAGTGATACGGATTAGGAAATCCGAGTCGTGTCCCAACGAGGTGTGAATGGGCAACGTCGTTATTGGTTTGTTATTAAAATGCTCGATGTTTAAGATTTTGATTTTATCTAAACTATGGAAAAATGGAAAGCAATTAAGGGAAATTATACTACAGGAAATCCTAAATACGCGAATTATTCTAAAACGTAATTAAAGAAACGTAAATTAAATGCAACTACGTCTAATCTAAGTCCTAAAAATAATCTAAAATTATTTTTACTCTAAAAATGAAAATTTAAAACTTAACTAATTTTTATGATTTTTCTTTTATTTATTTGAATTAAAATCTAATTTTTAACTTTTAAAACTAATTTAAAATACTAAAAATTATGAAAATAAAGGGGAAAATTATGGAACTATTTTTCAAAAATCTAAAATAACTCAAAAGACTTTTCAAAACTGACTTTGTATTTTTCTGATGATTTTTCAAATTTCTATGAATTAAAAACTATTTAAAACTAATTTAAATGCCAAAAATTACAAATTCAACTAGGAAAAATCTGGAAAAATTATTTTTTTGCTTTTTATATTTATCTTAATCTATGAAAATTGAAAAATTATTTTTTTTAAGCTTTTCTGATTTATTTGTATTAAAAGGTAATTAAAAAGGATTAAAAATCAATTTTAAATAGGAAAAATAGCAAACAAAGTTGGTAAAATATAAAAAATTAAGGAAAATTATAAAATATTATTCTAAAACAATGAAAAATGAGAAATGCAAGTTTAGAGTACAGGAACTACAAACTGAGATGAAAAGTGCTTATTAATAAGCACCTAAATAAGCTATAAGCTGTTCTATTAAACCAAAAGTTACCAGAAATGATATTATGCTAATATTGAGTGAAAAGAACTTGAATCAACTAATCCATACTTCTAAATTACCAACTATAAGCTTATGAGCCTTAAATCACACAAATCCAAATCAGGCCTAAGGAGCTATCTTTAAGCTAATGCATAAGCTTAACCAATAAGCTAAAAAGGAAAATGAACCTAGGTCCTTTAGCCAACCAACCAAAAGGCTTATGTACCAAATTTCAGCCCATGACAAGCTAAAGTGAAGCTTGTACAACTTCTGCTCAAAACCTATTTTGACACCACTGTGTGCACAGGGCACTTTTTACCTAATTGAACAGCTGATTAAGACCTTATAAAAGCTTCCAAAAATTTCACAAAAATAAGATTTGTACACTTGACCAATTGAAGTTATTACACCCAAAATCTCAACAACTTTGAACTAGAATTGAGCTCATGAAAAATATACAAAGTTTGGTGAAAATTGAGATTCTCACTTTTGACCTTTTAGAAACAGTTATGAAATATTGACTAAAATGACTTTTGATTTGAAATGATGAACTGGTTTTGATGTTTTAGGCTAAATTGAAGCTATATAAAGCTACTCCAACATTATCTAAACATAAATCAAGCTTTTAATCCTCAAAACTCAAACTGATATGAAAATTAAAACTGATTTAAGTGAATTTTGACTCTAATGCAAACACAAGTTCTGTTTTAAGCTCAAACTAACCTCAATGAACCTAGAGGTAAAAAACTACTCTATTCCTAACCTCTGTACTTACCTCTAAAGTAGTCTATCCTATTGATCCAAACACTACTTAAAATATTGAAATGCAAGCTAAACTAGTCTAGACTCAAATCCAATCCAATCCAAGTCAGCTTTACTACTATAATCAATTAGTAAATTCAACTATCAAATGCAATAATAACAATAAAAGAACAAACAGATTCAAGTGAAATAAATTTGAACTTACAAGTGGTTCATACTTTGACTTTTTCGTACTTTGATTGATCAAAACTGATTAGAAATGATGATTTAAGTTATGATGAAACTAGATTAAGCTATTCTACCAAATTCTCTACCTAACTACAAGCAAATTCAATACTAATTCTAACTAATGAGGATTAAAAGGAAATAGTGTGATTTTGACTTATAGGATTCTAGGCAAAAATTATGAGCTAAATGACCTCTATAGAACTAATATGGATTAATGCAGCATAGAATTACCACTAACCTTACTTCTAACACAGTTTCAAAACCTAATCCAAACACTAGTTTAAGTACTGATGTGCAATTTCAAAACTGAAAACTACTAAACTAACTTAATCTATTACTTAATCTATATCTAAAATGACTAATTATAACTAAATGCAAAAATTCCACAAAATTCTCTTTTCAAAAGTAGACCAACTGAAGGTTTTTTGCATTAATCAAAAACTGAATTTAACAATATAACTTATTAATGAAAGCAATTACATAACAAGTAACTAACTATTGAAAACATTAAAATGACAGAAAAATGAAGATCAAAATCCCTCTAATACATAAGGAATTGGATGCCTGAGCTTGTGAGTGAAAGGGCCTTTTATAGCTGCTGAGGGGAAGCTTGAGTTTTCATCTGGGAAGCATCTGGAACTCTGATTACAGCCATTGATTCACATCCCACATCACTCCCTTTGATTTCAGCCTTTAGATCACTTCCATGAGGTGTTTTGGCCAATAAGAGTCCTCCCTTTGTCCACTGTGTCATTCCCATCACATGGATTGCCAGCTTGGCAATCCAAGATGCTTAGTACAATGTTGCTCAAGGGTACAGATGGTAATTCTTGTGAGGAAAAAGCGCCCACAGTGTTATTGAGCTTGGGAGGGAAAGGGCACATTGGGTTTTTTATTATTCTTTGACTGTGAGGGTGTAGTTGACCGGGTTTATGGGATTTGACTGTGGCTTTATTAGTTTGACAGTGGGCTTGGGTAATGGGCTTGGTATTAGGCTAAAGAGTTATTGTTGGACTTAATAATACATTTTGTATCTTGGACTTTCATTTAGGACCATTTATGTAAATCTCAAAAGCCAAGGTCTAATGATGTAAATTCTGAAATTGTAAGGGGGTAATGTGAAATTTGGTGAAGTTGAGGGTAATTTGTGAAAATTTGGGAAAGTGCAGGGTTAAATGTGAAAACTCCCAATCTAGATCTAGAATTCCGTAAAATAAATCTTTGAGCATCCAAATCCCATAAAATAGCATCCCGGGCATCGGCTTTTGCACTCTTCTTTCTCTCGTGCTCGGTTTTCTTCGGTTTTGGCTTTCTTTTGTCTGTTTTGTCATATCCGTACCTGCACAAGCACAAACTCAAGAAAATAGCAAATATTAGCAATAAACGGCTCTTTCTTGGTTATTTTGGGTCTGATTTGATAAAGAAATGATATGTGTTTTTGCACATATCAGAGATCCAAACTACACAAGACAACACTGTTAGGGATCCACCACCAGTTCTCACACCTTTGGAGACACCAGCAGAAACAACTACACATGCTGAAGAACCTCAAAGTATTCCTTCTGTAGATCCATTAAGGAATCCTTCTGCTGTTCTTGAACCTTTTCCTGCTGGAGGTGCACCACTTGTTTCCCCTGATGAAGCTATACATGTTCCTTCTGATGCTGGAAAGACTGTTCCTACTGAGGGTGATAAACCTATTTCTACTGATGCCCCTCAGCCTATTTCTGCTGATACTAAGGAAGGTGCTCATTCACAGATGCTACCCCAAAGTAATCCTTACTCCAAATGCTCCAAAATCTAGTGTTTTTTCCTTCTTCCACACCTTGGAAGACGAAAAGAGTTTTCTAAGAAGAGGAGTTCTAGGGTAGATATGAATGCTTCGAAAGTTCATTCATCAAGGTTGCCGATCTTGATGATTCTGAGAGGAAACCACCAGGTGGTCCCTTTTAGATAGATGGGAACTTACAGAGTTTATGGGTGGTATGGTGAATACAATCAATAGGAGAGATGGGTCATTCAAACATTTTACATTTTTGAGTGAAATCCTTCATCTAGTGGATGTAGGATCTTCATAAAGTTGTATGGATTGGTTACTAAGTATTTTGAGAGTCATCCCCAAGATCCGTACTGGCTCTTCTTGTGGGTGATCTACATGTGTTGTTTGACTCTATCTATCGGATGGTAAAAGGGTTTCAGGTCTGGGGATAGTCTAAGCACCAGAGTATGGCATGGAGTTTTATCCTCTGGCACATGCTACATGTTGCGCATCTGATGAGTCATTATGTATATATGTTCTCGATTTGCAAAGATCCTTTGTCTCAGGCAGTTATGACACAAATGCTACAAAGACAAGCTGGTGCTTCTTCAACCTGTTGGAAATGATATGTCGCATGCAGAGTACTGGTCAAGCTTATTAAGGACGTAATTCAGCCACATCTTGAGAATGGTATTCCTATTATTGTTGTATATTATTTCTTTTCTTTAGTTAAAAAAAATAAAAAATAAAAACCTTGTATATAGTATTTGTGGAAACGTAGAAGGGGGGTTGAATACGTTACCGTTTAAAAACTTTAGATCTTTAGTATCAAATAGCTTATGAACCTTGTTATAATATGAAAGTTCCAATTATTGTTTGTGACCAATTTAAAGCATAGTAAACCATGTTGTCACACAAGCATTAACATCAAACCACATCACAAGCAATAGTATAGTGCAACTATAAAAGTAAAGAGATAAAGAAAGGAAAGTGCAAACCGAACACGATGATTTATAGTGGTTCCGTCACGGATCTCCTTTCCGCCCTACTCCACTCCCCGAGTACCCAACTCGCGAGTTACTTCACTAAATCAACAAGCTCCCTTCTCGGCGGAGAAAACCTTACAATCGTCGCTTACACTTTTCCGGTACAAAGCTAAATACCGGTTCTAGTTCGAGGTAGAACCAACCTAACGTCGCCTATACAATATTTCCGACACTAAGCTAGATGTCGAGTTCTTTTACCAGGGTACAACCACTCCCAATATGTTTTATGGCCCAACATAACAAACCTTGTGTTTTATGGCACAAACACATAAACCATCTAATCTAGTTTGGTGAAAGTGTTGTGATGATGCAATGATGTTCTACACTAATGATCCATGACACAAATGTCTAATGGATATGAATAACTACTTCTAAATGAACTTCCATTGATAGGAAGCCTTCATGATGAAGATCACAAGTTCCCTAAACTTGTTGTGATAGATCTTCAGCTTGTGGTGAGTGAGGATGGCTAGATCTCCAAGCTTTCCTTGGTTGATCAAAGAGTATGCTTACAACAAAGATGAATGTTAGAAGCATTATGATCATGATCATTAGGGTGTTTAATGTATGTTACTACATTGTTAATGATTGATCTAAATGTATGCAAGAAGGTGGAGAAGATGTGTTTTGAAGTGGTGAAGAAATGAGAAAACAATGGGCTTCTATTTATAGGCAAAAGGGGACAGGAGCGTCCACGGACCACGGTACCAATTAAAGGGTTCCGCCCTTTATGCATTTTGGTGCCGTGGGTGCTTGAAAGGAAATCTAAAAAATCTTTCTTCAAATCTTTTCAAGATATTACCATATCTTACCAAGATCACATTTGATATATTGAGTGTCAATCTAACCAATATATTCAAGAGATCTTCCAAGGATTTCAAAGATGATGCATGCCATGATGTAACATGTATTTCCATTTTTAGATTAAAATGTTTATCAAAGTAAACTTGTAAAATGTATTATGTAACTAGTTAATAAAATGTCTAGTTACCTTTTGAAATACTTGTGAATGCAAAATGTAAAATGAGGTTCTAAATAGAATGGTTAACCTATTAAAATACTTAGTGACTCTAAACGTATTTTAAACATTCTAAATGATTTGTTAATGGGTTTGATCATAATGCCACATAACAAACATGTACGAACCTGTGTTGTAACATACGAGGACTTGAGACATCGAGAGGTGTTGAATGTATGTTGAGACAAATGTAATTACAAGTAACTTGTACATTTTACGTTATGTATTACAAGTTACATGTTTGTCATCAATCAAAACAAACGAGACTGTATAGATTAAATATCGTAATATTTGCACTAACAATCTCCCCCTTTTTGATGATGACAAATATATGTAAACGTAATAGAAAGTAAAATGTAAAAGGTTACTTGTATCCTTACTACCTTTACATTACCTTCTCCGTTTACACTCTTCTCCCCCTTTTGTCGAAAACAAAAAGGTGTGTCCTTGGAGTTTAACTTCATTTCTCCCAAAAAGGCGAGCTTGCATCATCCCTAGTGAAGTTAAATCGCCTACTTCAATCCGTCCCTTGTTTGGTAGGGGATCCATGGATCAAATAAAGAGGCTTAACCTACATCAAGGTTAGTTTTATGCAACAAAAATTATGAGAAATATATGAAAAAAAATGCATAGCAATGTTAGCCTATTTTCTCCACTTTTTATCGAAGCACAAATGCTTGCTAAAAAGTGAGAATGATGCTAAATGAGTGCATGCTCCCCCTTGACGGTTGCTCCCCTTGTTTGAGGCGTCAGGGTATGATTAAAACCTACAAAACAAATATTAGTGCAAAACTATATTCGTCATTGAACGAGTAAGTGATATACAACAAAGTGTATATAAGATGCATTCAGAAATTCTTACGGAAGCTCCCCTTGCTCTAGGGCGTCAAGATGAACCTTCAAAATAAATATTAGTATAATAGAAGCTTTGTCTTTAGACAAATATGTCATATACAACCAAGTGTATAGACGATGCAATATGAGTGCTTAAAGGATATTCCTCCTTGTTCTAGGGTGTCAAGAAGCACCTAAAATAAGAAAAATAATTGATGCAAACTTCATCCTTAGATGAGTAAGTTATATACAATCGAGTGTATATGATGATGAACCTACAATGAAAAACATTAGTGCAATATATTTCATCTTTTTCACAAAGAAAAATAAGATGTATATATGTGATAAATGATATAATCAAAGATCTCATGAAGTGTAGTCTCCTAATTACAATCATAAGAAAAGTGAGAATATAATATGATAAAAGCCTACAAAATAGTTCCTAGAAACAAGATATGAAGTCTCCCACGGTGTGCCACTAGTGGTGCTAGTGTTGGTGTCGGTTTACTAGTAGGATTCATGTGGTGATGGTAGATGACTCGAGATTTACAAAAGTAAGTTTTCGCTAATCCATGGTGGTGATGATTAGTG
Organism: Chrysanthemum makinoi; assembly: GCA_910596185.1. NCBI lineage: Eukaryota > Viridiplantae > Streptophyta > Magnoliopsida > Asterales > Asteraceae > Chrysanthemum > Chrysanthemum makinoi. Next base: position 106,159,038 of record OU343222.1, on the reverse strand, counting down.
AAAGTGGTGATGGAAGGTGGTGGTGATTAGGTAGGAAGCTATTAAGGAGTTAGAAACTCATATGTATAGCAAATATAAAAATATGGACTCATGCAATCCTTTCGTCATGTCAAGTGACCAAAGCTAAGAAAAAAATATGAATGGACATTGCATTTCAATGATGCATAAGGGTTATGATTTGAATGATTTATTGATGCTAACAACCTATTGTTTTGAGCAAGTTCTCATATGCTTCAACCCAAGAGTAATCAATAATGTGTTCTATCTAAAAGTGATAACATGAAGATAAATTCGTTCATTGATTGACACGAATTATAAAAAGGACCTATTCTAGGTGACAATGGGAAAGGTAGTATTAGCATGGTTTTGACCGACATGGATGATTATCACTTTGAAAAGAAGCGAAGACAATATGGAAAATACTAATAATAATAATAATAATGAGTACCTATATGAGGATGAGAATGATATCATATAAGTGAGAGTTGGATGGACCAACGTGTTGGAAATGGCTGTTTTGATTAATATATCGTTTGCACTGACAATGACATGCATGATATATGTCAAGCTAGAAAAGGATAAGATCCTATGATGGTGTTCTAGATAGTGAAGTTGTAAGGTGCTAGTTTAAGGAAAATCCTAGATTTGTTGATTGTGGAGATGAAGAAGTTTGTAAAACACATGATATGTTTTTCACTTGATGAGGTATTGGTGCAAACTTGTGATATAAGGTTAAAAAGGTTGAACTAGTTGTGGTTTCGTGAACCGGTTTTAGCTAAGTGGTGTTTACCTATGTGTTGGTATTTTAGAGTCTAAGAGACATAAATTTTGACAAAAGACAATTATGTGAATGGATTTCTCTCCCCTTAATTGGTGGACATCCAACATAATGTGTAATGTATCAAATAAGGAATGACAACAAAGTGTTTAGGAGGTTATTCGGTTAACGAAAGAGATGAGCTTAGTGATGTTTTTCGTGATGATGGTTAGCATACAATGAACTTCATCCTTAAAGTCATGCAACTCTTCTCGATTAATGCAAGATGATCGCATGATGAGGCATGTGGTTTCCTAATAGGAAGTGAAGAGGATTAGAGTATTGTTATAACTAAATAATGATGGAGGTGATTTTTGGAAAGCGGAAGCAAAAATGAGATTTGGAAAGAGGTCGGTTGAAAGACAAAAATGCAAAGCCAACCCTCTAGAACTTAATTCTATATGCTTTTAAACTATATGCAAGTGTAGGGGTCCCATAAAGCATAGTACTAATCTACGTAGCAATAAAGGGATTATGCAAAATGAGCATATAAAAGTTAGAACCAAGTGAGATAACAAATAATTTGTTATCAACCTACAAAACAAATTTGTTAGTGACAAAAGATGTTAACATGATAGAAATCAAATGATAACATATTATATAAGCAAAACAACACATTGCACTTAGTAGACAAGAAATCACCACACAAGATAGCATCAAAACAATCATATTATGCAAGAATACGACTTTATTCAAGACATTTCATTATGAGATTGTTTTGTCGTTAGACTTAGACACTTAAGCATACTTGGATATACAATAATCTATGTGATTAATTTGTAAGATAAAAGGCTTCTAAAAGTTTGTCATACCAAAAGCACTTTGACAGATTATAAGTGTACACGTAGCAAACAAATAGTGTGACAAGAAGCAAAAGAAACAAGATGAAAGATTCATGCAAGCCATGTTTAAGACATAACAATTTGGAGCATGTATCATTTAGACCATCTTGTGCATAGATTTAAGGAATGTCAACAAAAGACAATAGCTTTCAAACATGGATACATCAATGACATATTATGAGTTCACAAATAACACATTAGTCATGTGAAACATTATATAGATGACAAAAATTTCTTCAACCTTAAATATCATGCAAATCATGTTTACGCTTAACATTAAGTGGCATAAAGCATCACAAAGACAAAAGCTTTCTAGGGTTTACACATTTGACAATTAATCAAGTAGGTATCAAACACCAAGAAAATGTCAAGACAATTGATCATTTTAAACAAGAGCATGTATCATTTGGATCGTACTACACATCGATGTAATGAATGCCAACTAATAGCTCTCAAACACAAATATATCATATCAAAATTATCACGTATCATAATGCCATATTATGAGTTCATGTTAATCATGCTAAAAATAATTCAGAAGTAAGCATCATGCAAATAAAGTTTAGGTTTAAACGTTTAGTAGCATGAAACAAGAATACAAGCATTATGAAGATAAAACCGTACTAAGGTTTACACATTTGACTAGTTATCAAACACTAAGATAATGTCAAATCAACTTATCGTATCAAACAAGAACATGTAATCAACACATGTAAGTGCAATGCAAGTGGTTTTAAAAGAAAAGTCATATATACTACTTGTTTGATTAGTATTCCTAAGGCGAGGCAAACTATCAATGTTTTAACACTTATTTTAGGCAAGTATAGGAAAAGCAATTTTTCAAGTTGGAGAATGAATATGAGACTATTACTAGCGGTGCTCAATTAAGGCTAAACACGACCATTTTTACGGGTGATTCCACATACCCAACTTCTCTTCAGGAAGCAATTCAACCGTTAGGTCAAATTGAGTTTCTAGTGCAATAGGTTCTCCAGTAGTCATTCTCATGTTAGAAAGATGGGAACTCCTACTTTTGCCTATTAAAGTGCATAAAAGATGATAGTTTACCAATACTTGGCTTAATGTGACACAACTAATATGCAATATAACTAAGGTGATGAAGACGTCATGTTATACACATGAATTTAAACAATGGTGTGTTTGATAAACAATGTGTTTGAATCTTGTGTTTAGAATCTAAAGTTGTTCAAATTACACAGCTAATTGTATGATCTAATGGATGACATCTTTTATGTTGAGTTGAAGTGTGTACTTTAAATGTGAATTGATCATCTAAGACTAGATAATGGAATATGTTAAACTAAGAATGTTCTCAAGAGAGCTCTTTATTAAACAAGAATCTAAGTGAGGTTACCAACTTCAATAGATCTTGTGTATGCTCTAAAGATGTGTAGTTTTAACCTTGGATGTGCACTCGGTTTGAGCAAGGTTAGGTTATGATGTACACTTGAAAGAAAATAGATACAAATAGTATCTTTCAACAAATGAGATTATCCCATGGGATAAAGTTATCATGCTTATGAAAACAAGTATGACAAGATGAATTGGATATGCTAGTTCATAGAACTTGTAGATGTTTGTTTCAAGATCATTTAGCCAATGAGGTGTAATGAAATCTCTTGTAACACAACTATTTATGTCGCAAGAGTGATGCATAGGATATACAATATCCTTTTAACAAAATGAAAGCTTAAAGCATGAATCTTAGTCATAATGTTCTTCAAAACATCATGTTTTCCTAAATGAAGATATGAAGCCAAAGTGTTTGAATCGGATAGTCCCATCTAAATAAACTTGGTCTCAAGATTATATTCACTAGATGATGACAAGAGGAATTCACTCGAGTTTCTTATGTATACTCCTCAAGAGTCATTGTTGCTTGGGGTGTATGATGTTGGCTTTGAGATTGCATTTTAACATATGTTGTTAAAATGTTGATTTGAGGTTTAACGAAATTTATGCAGAAGTTTAATGACAAAGTATTACTAATACTTTGATAATTTGTGAAGGTAGTACTACTTATACCTAGTGGAAATTGACAACAATTACCAAGAGCACCATGCTTATTTGATAGTTGAGGTTCTAGCCATAATGAATTATCTAAGTCCTTATATGTGGGAAAGGATGGTTGAGTTTGTTCAAACGTGCATTTGATTCAGTACAAGTGTTGGACACAAAGGTTTTTTTTTTGAGCAATACACTAACAATTCAAATGATGGTAAGGATGGTGGATTGGTTGATCTAGGTGGTAGGTCTTCTAGTGTGTCTAAATAAGGATGTGGTGATGTAGGGGTTTGTTGTGCTATGGGAGTACTTAGGTTGATTATTTGTCCATAGATGTTGAACACAAAAAGTACGGATACTAATTCTTATGGTTCATTGGTTGCTACAACTAGTGGGTGAAGTGCTTGAAGTTTTGGTTATGTCTATGAAGCTTAGGGGCTGAGGTATAGGTTCACCTTGAAAGGGCATGTTTGATTTAAAGGATGCTCTTGGAAGTTCATGAGCAATACGCTTAATGGTGCCAAAAGATGGAAGAGGGATAGTAGGTGTCAAAAAGGGATAAGTGGCACAGTGGGTTGTTTGTTTTGGATAAGTGTTTCAACATGTGTTGTTAAAATACTTGGGTGTTGATTTTTCAGATATGACTTTTAATGACTACAATCGTAAGTCGCATATACTTGAATATTTCGGATGAAATACTTAAGTTGTCAATCCTAATTTGTTGAGATTATAAAGCTTAGATTGAACTCAAGGATAACAAGACTTGATAGTATGTCTTTAACATACGTGTGAGTTATGACTCTATGTAAATACTTATCGTCTTGAAGGATGACACATTATTTTCATGTTAACCAAGTGAGGCAATACATGTAGATACAAAACAATATCTATAGTCATATGATAGACTTGTGTATGATATCTTTGCAAATAATGAGTCAAGATTTGTTAGTCTCGGTAAGTCATCTAAGTCATCCGCAAATGGGTGAGGAGATGTTGGTGGTGTTGCACAAAGTTTGATAGGTACAAGTTTTGGAGACTTTGGTAGTGAAGGTGTTTTGGATGGTTGTGAAGAGGTCATAATGGTGGGTTATTTTGGTGGTGGAGTTGGAGCACTTAAGTTTAGAAAGTTCACATCTTGAATGGGTGATGAGATGTTGAGAGGTAATGAGTCTGATGATGTAGAGTTCAAGTTAATGAAGCAACAAGATCGAATGCTAATCCTAGTGGTTTTTCTTAAGTGGCTTAATTGAGGTTAATCCATACAAAGATGGTAGTTTCTAATGAGATGGAAGTGTCTAAGATCATGTCAAACATCCTAAGTTAATCCATTGAGGATGTATTGAATGACATATGAAAGATATACATTAACAACTATCCTAGAAAAGAAATTTGGAAAATTAGATTGCGGGATTTAATAAAATTAAACAACTTACAGTAGAATCCACGGCACCAATTTTGCATAGGCGGAACCCTTAATTTGGTGCCTTTGGTCCGCCTGTAGAGGCGGCGGTACCAAAATGCATAACAAACGGTACCAAATTTTTGGTGCCGTCTAATCCGTGGACACCAGAAAACTTCATATACCCATTTTTTAGGTGTGGGGAGTTTTCGAAACCTGAATTTTTGCTTAAAACATGTGACATTAATCATTTCTAGTTAGGAAAAGTCAATAACATATATACAAACATAGTGGAGCATAGACTTTGACCAAGGGCTAACGATTTTCACATATAAGTGAAAATGGGTAAAATTTGATAACACCCGTGTGTTATCCCCTGCATGAACCGGTTAGCATACATCAATGTTTTAAGTTATTTTATAATCCTACAAAGCGAAAACATAAATTACATCATACAACATTGTTTTTGTCCTTGTACCAAACACTCTCTTAAAACCTTCATTTTTCAAAGTACTTGACTAATTTAGTTAGTACTCATTGCTAAGTGAGTTATGACATTTCATAAGTTATGTGAGATGTTAGTATAACCTATGCAAAAGAAGTGATCTAATTCTACAAGCGATGGTAAAACAATTTTCCAACTTAGTGCACAAAATCTAGCAAATATCCTATTGTGCATAAACAAGAAATCGTCAAACAAGCGAATAAATAACATGGCAAGATTGACACTTATATTATGCAAACAAACAAGTGTAAACAACAATTTGAAAATAAGCAAGCAACATATATGCAAACAACATAAACAAGTGGTCATTTAGCATAGCATAACAAGAAAGACACTTTTCGTCATTTTGCGTTTAAATATGACGATGTATACCAAGCTTGATTAGTTTCCTTTAAACATATTACCAAATTATTTAGTTTCAAAGGAAGTTGTATCAAAGTTCTAAGAATACCAACTTAAATTGTTTGATTCAAAAATTTGAGTTTTTATGTTAAAGCGAAACTCAATATTTTAGACATACTACAGTATTTGGTCTATTTCACTTATTTAAAATTAGACTCAGGCCATGAAAGTATTTTTAAGTGAAAGTAGACTCAATTCCCTTTAAAATGATAGGTGGCTCGACTCGTACGGACTTACGGTTAATTAGTTATGATTATTTGAAGTTGCCCAAAGCTGCATCTTGTACACACGGATTCCACGGAACCAAATAAAGGGATCCGCCCTTTATAAGATTTGGTGCCGTGGTCCTCTGAGATAGATTCACCAAAACTAGTATTTGACATAGAGAAAACGTGTGTAACTTACTAGATTTCATAGTAAACATATAATACACATATTTAACAACATATCTACTTATGTAACTTATCTTAAACATTTACGGAGGTGATTTTTCAACTAAATTTATAGTTATCCCAAACACTCCTTTAAAATCATATTTCTTAGTAAATTTTCTATAAGCACACAATACAATACTTACTAGTTCTTTCAACAAACTTTTATTTTATTTTTCAAGAAAACCTTCAAGCTTGTATACAAAGTTACATTTAACAACAAAATTTCTAAGTATAACAAGCAAAGCATTTTTCATATTATTTTTCGCTTCAATGGTAATTTGATACATGGATCGTACTCTATTTTAAAACCATTTGTTTTGAAAATAAGAGCTACGTGGCTCATACCAATTGTGGAAGCGTAGAGGGGGTGAATACGTTACCATTTAAAAACTTTAGATCTTTAGTATCAAATCGCTTATGAAGCTTGTTATAATATGAAAGTTCCAATTATTGTTTGTGACTAATGTAAAGCATAGTAAACCATGTTGTCACACAAGCATTAACATCAAACCACATCACAAGCAATAGTATAGTGCAACTATAAAAGTAAAGAGATAAAGAAAGGAAAGTGCAAACCGAACACGATGATTTATAGTGGTTCGGTCACGGATCTCCTTTCCATCCTACTCCACTCCCGAGTACCCAACTCGAGAGTTACTTCACTAAATCAACAAGCTCCCTTCTCGGCGTAGAAAACCTTACAATCGTCGCACACTTTTCGGTACAAAGCTAAATACCGGGTTCTAGTTCGAGGTAGAACCAACCTAACGTCGCCTATACAATATTTCCGACACTAAGCTAGATGTCGAGTTCTTTTACAAGGGTACAACCACTCCCAATATGTTTTATGGCCCAACATAACAAACCTTGTGTTTTATGGCACAAACACATAAACCATCTAATCTAGTTTGGTGAAAGTGTTGTTATGATGCAATGATGTTTACACTAATGATCCATGACACAAATGTCTAATGGATATGAATAACTACTTCTAAATGAACTTCCATTGATAGGAAGCCTTCATGATGAAGATCACAAGTTCCCTAAACTTGTTGTGATAGATCTTCAGCTTGTGGTGAGTGGGGATGGCTAGATCTCCAAGCTTTCCTTGGTTGATCAAAGAATATGCTTACAACAAAGATGAATGTTAGAAGCATTATGATCATGATCATTAGGGTGTTTAATGTATGTTACTACATTGTTAATGATTGATCTAAATGTATGCAAGAAGGTGGAGAAGATGTGTTTTCAAGTGATGAAGAAATGAGAAAACAATGGGCTTCTGTTTATAGGCAAAAGGGGACGGGCGTCCACGGACCACGGTACCAAATAAAGGGTTCCGCCCTTTATGCATTTTGGTGCCGTGGGTGCACGACAAGAAATCTAAAAAATCTTTCTTCAAATCTTTTCAAGATTTTACCATATCTTACCAAGATCACATTTGATATATTGAGTGTCAATCTAACAAATATATTCAAGAGATCTTCCAAGGATTTCAAAGATGATGCATACCATGATGTAACATGTATTTCCATTTTTAGATTAAAATGTTTATCAAAGTAAACTTGTAAAATGTATTATGTAACTAGTTAATAAAATGTCTAGTTACCTTTTGAAATACTTGTGAATGCAAAATGTAAAATGAGGTTCTAAATAGAATGGTTAACCTATTAAAATACTTAGTGACTCTAAACGTATTTTAAACATTCTATATGATTTGTTAATGGGTTTGATTATAATGCCACATAACAAACATGTACGAACCTGTGTTGTAACATACGAGGACTTGAGACATCGAGAGGTGTTGAATGTATGTTGAGACAAATGTAATTACAAGTAACTTGTACATTTTACGTTATGTATTACAAGTTACATGTTTGTCATCAATCAAAACAAACGAGACTGTATAGATTAAATATCGTAATATTTGCACTAACAGTATTATTCACTAACTCTTATTTGAGGAACATGTTGTGCAGTTTTGTATTGTCCCACATATGGTTCTTAACTCACCATGTCTTCAGTGACAAAGAGTTAACTCACCATGGGGGTACGGCTCATTAGAGTCCTCAAATCCGTTGATAGTTCTTTGATTTACTAAAAATCAGAGGGTTATCAATGTGCCCTGGTCTCACACACCAAACATTGGCTACTCCATGAGCAAACGGCTCTGGTAAAGAGATATCAAATTCGTTGGATGGTTGACAATTTACCAATAAATTGTATGGTGCTCAACTCACCATGTCCTCATAGATGAAGAGTTAGCTAGCCCACAAGTTCAAGGCTTGTGGTAAAGGTAGTGGAATACCATGGCTAGTCCTGAGTTAACGGATTCAGGTAAAGGCAACTCAAATCCGTTGATGGCTGTGATGGTTTGCCAAAAACCATTAGGGTTTTCCAGCACACCATTGATTCATGTTCTAAGTGTTGGACTGGTTATTGGTTCACCAAATTGATGTCATGATTCCACCAAAGAACCAGCTAGCCCAAGAGTGAGTAGCTACTTGATAAAGGCTTATCAAATCTAGTTCAGGTTACTGTTGTGTTGGATCACTTGATGTTCTGACATAGGGCTGATGGATTCATGGACTTCATTCTTTGGTTTTACGGTGGTTCTAGGAGTTGTTTGGTTACTTCCATTGCTTGATTCTTTGAAAGGCTCAATCCTCGTCTTTGTACAAGATCTATCTGGAAACTTGAAGTTAACCCGGAAGTCACATTCAAGTTTAGGAGGATTATTAGGAATTATTGTGAGTATGGTTCCTGTTGATAGTTTATTTTGTTTCTCTTGATATAACATTTACTGTACGATAGGGCGTGATAGGTTTGTTTCTGCGGATAGTAGTATCCGTATTATTAGTAATTAGTTAGGATATGCATGAGTTATTTTAGGAAGAGATAATGCATATCTTTTACGTGTTTTGTAAGCTGCAGAATTAGGGTTTCTTATAGTATAAAATAAACCTGCGGCTAGGGTTCATGTACGCTTTTGAAAACACATTCTTAGTAATTTAATATAGATCCTTAGAGGATCAAGAGTTTAGTTTTATTGTCTTCTTTAACTCTTGTGTTCATATTTCGCGTGGACATAAGTTTATCAGAGGTTCTCTATAGTTTGCGTGTGATTACACAGGTTTACTATCTGTTTCCTAAAGGCTCGTGAGATCTATCTGGGAATGATCCAACAAGAAATTTATAATTTTTTTTTTATTTTTTTAATATAAATTTCATAAATATTCTATTTAAAAGTTTATAAAAAAAGTTATAAAAAAGGTTTATAAAAAATTTATGAAAAAAGTTTATAAAAATTTATTAAAAAAAGTTTATAAAAAATTTATAAGAAATTTATAAAAAATTTATAAAAATTTTTTTATAACAAATTTATAAAAAAAATTATTAAATTAGTTTATAAAAAAGTTTATTAAAAACTTATAAAGAAAGTTTATAAATAAAATTTATAAAAAAAGTTTATAAAAAAATTTCATAAATATTCTATTTAAAAGTTTATAAAAAAACAATAAGAAAAAAAGTTTATAAATTTATTTTTCAAGTAAATTAAAATTCTTCACTTTTTGGAGACATTCTAATTCTCTCTATTTTGACAATTCGTGGAATTGTAAATTACTTCAAATGTCCCCATTTGAGTTACCAAACAGGATATTTGAAAGGAATTAAAATGCAAATGCCCCCAATATACTCCAAATTACCCCAACCAAACGCCCCCTAAATGATTTCACATGAATAGTCTCTCATCTTTCCACAAGAACAAACAAGTATACCATTTAAACTATGCAATTGATCTGAAAACCTCTTTAATTTGTTAAGGGTTTTGGCCGTACAATAGCAGCGTACTTTTTCAAATGTACCGATCTAGTACGCGTACTATTTTTTGTCCCACTTAATGTAACGTACTTTCATTTTTTGTTCCATTCTACCCCACCAAACTTGTTTAACCGGCACCAAAAAAAAATTTGCCCATTTTTGCACGTTTTTATCCGTTATTATACGTTTTCGTCCGTTTTTAAATGTTTTTGCACGTTTTCGCACATTATCACACGTTTTCATCCATTTTTGCACGTTTACGTTCGTTTTCGTCTGTTTTCGCTTGTTTTTTTAACGTTTTTGCCCGTTTTTGCATGTTTCATCCGTTTTTGTCCATTTTCGTCCGTTTTTGCACATTTTCACATGTTTTTGCATGATTTCATTCGTTTTTACATGTTGTCACCTGTTTTTGCACTTTCTTTCCGTTTTTGCACGTTTTCGTGCGTTTTTACACATTTTTGCACGTTTTTGTCCGTTTTAGCATGTTTTTACGCATTTTCTCCCGTCTTTGCACGTTTTCGGCTATGTTTGCATATTTTTGTCCTTTTTCGTCTATTTTTGTATGTTTTTAAGCACGTTTTGTGTTTTATCACGTTTTAAGCGTTTTAAATCTGTTTTACGTTTTTTGTCTGTTTTTCATGTTTTGATACGTTTTGCCCGTTTTCATATATGTTTTGCACATTTTATCGCGTTTTGCACAAAGCGGACAAACGTAAAAACATGAAAGTAACACATGTAAATGAATAAAAATGCGTTAAAAGCGAACAAAAAGCGTATAAAGCAGTGAAAATGAGCAAAAAGCGGCGAGCGATGCAAAAATGGACGATAACGTGCGAAAACGTTCAAACGTGCGAAAACAGATGAAAATGTGCCCAGACATGCAAAAATAAACAAAAATGGACGAAAACATGCATAAAAGCAGGCAAAAACATTCAAAAACGTGCGATAGCGAAAACAGGCGAAAACGAACGAAAACGTGCAAAAACATGCAAAAACGGATGAAAACGTGCAAAAATGGACGAAAATGTGCAAAAACAGGCGAAAACATGTAAAAACGAATGAAAATGTGTAAAAACGAACAAAAACGTGTGAGAACGAATGAAAAACATGCAAAAACGTGTGAAAATGTGCAAAAACGGACGAAAACCGGCAAAAACGGACAAGAGCGTGTGAAAATGAAAGTACGTTATATTAAGTGGGACAAAAAATAGTACGCGTACTAGATCGGTACATTTGAAAAAGTACGTTGCTATTATACAGCCAAAACCCTTAATAAAAATTTTCAAGTATGATGCATAGCCGGTTTCCAAACTTTTTTCCCGGTAGCTGGTCATCTTATGGGTAGAATGGAACAAAAATTGAAAGTTTGTTACATTAAGTGGAACAAAAAATAGTACACGTACTAAATCGATACATTTGAAAAAGTACGTTGTTATTGTACGGCCAAAACCTATTTGTTAAAATAAGTTGCTACAGTGATATTACCTTGATATATCTTGCTTAGTTCTCTTCCAATGTGGTAAAAGAAAGGTTCATTACTCTATCTAGACTTTTCTTACAATTCCTACAAAGATCAAAGGTTGACTAAGCATAGAGAAATGAAGGGTAAAGTCATAAAATAACAACGTACTTTTTAAAATTTACCGAGTTGAAACACATATTTTTTTATTAACATATACACCCATGTAATAAAATAATATTATTTAATATAATATTATATTAATATAAATTGGTCATATGGGTGAAGTCGGAACAAAATTCGAAAGTACGTGGGTGTATATGTTAATAAAAAAGTATGTGTTTCAACTCGGTAAATTTTAGAAAGTACGTTGTTATTTTATGGCTTTTACCTAAATGAATCATACAACTTTGTCTGCACCTTTTTTAATTTTCGTATTATAATATGTATTTTCATTTAAATAAATAAAAATTTAGTTTATTTAAAAAATAACAAAATAAAAAAATAAATGACGGGGCCTAAAAATTACGAAACGACATGCAAACGACTTGAGTCATTGCAAAGTGGGTATTTTTAGTGTGTGAATGTGAAATTTGAAATGTTGATGTGACGCTCATTTGACAAAACGACATGCCACGATACCTTCCCTTTTATAAGGGGTATAAATGTCTTATCACAATCAAATGTTAACCGAATTGTTAGGCTATACACAACCATGACCATCTTCGACCTTCCACATCAGCTTTCTCTCTCCAGCGACCTTCTGACGATCAAGTTGCTACAAAAACGACCGAGTTATTTTTTTTCCATTTTTTTTTTTGCTTATAAATACCCCTTCATCATTCACTCATCTAGTCATCTACAAACCAACTCATTCACACATCCTTAAACACAAGAAAAAAAATGTTTCAACCAAACATTCTCGTCAATTCTGGAGAAACGGTGAATACTCCACCGTCAGAAATATTTCCTTCATTTCTTACTGAGAAACCGATTGAGAATCCATTTATGCTTACTGACGATGAGCAACGACTACTTTTCCAGGATGAAGAAGCATTAAGATAACTGGAAGAAGAAAAGCGTCGGGAAGAAGCAGCTCGTAGGGAGAAACAAGCAGGATAAGAACAAGAACGTAATGACAAATTTGACGTTTTGGAACGAGAGTGGGAAGAGAGCAGGTTTGGGAACTGGTGAGGTTACGATGATTTGGAATCACTTGGATGAACTTACGTGTTTTAATTTAAGTATCGTAATATGTATTTTTGTTTCAACGTTGTATTCTACATTATTTATGTAATGAAAAAAAGTTTTTTTTTTTTTTTTCCAAAAATACCATCCACACTTCACATTTTTTACAAAATCAAACCAAATGGACGTACACAAATACAGCAAACGAACTAAGTCGATTTTGAGACTTGGTCTCTTATTTTTTCGTCTGGCGACCAATAACGACCGAAGAGCCACAACGGGCCGATCAATTGTGACCGACGGTTGACCGATCAGCTCGACCGATCATTACACATAGCCTTACAAACTCCCTACCTAATTTTCTGACATTTTCGTTACGCCTACATAACTAAGATCCATATCTCAGTATATTCTTGAGCTTCATTCCCATTGCGCCCCAAGAGAACGTGATTATGATATTATTAGTAATACTTTCAAAAGTCAAATACACCGAATTACTTTTAGTTTTAGAGTATTTTTAGAGCGATTAACTTTTAGTTTTATAAAAGAATTCAAAATATATAGTTATTTTTCTTTATCATGTTACTATTAATTATGGGTGACAATAAATTCGTGTTCGTGTTGATCTATTCGGGTTTTCGTGTTAGCAGGTTAGTGTAACCTCTACTTAAACACGAACCATTTACTAATCGTGTCAAGAAACTCAACCCCAACCCAGACCTGCATAACATATGTAACCCGTTTAACCTATTTAAGTAAATAGGTCAAGCAATGAATAAGGCTGGTAGTTTGTTAATTTAACAAAAATGATATAAGTATCTAAAATATGATAAAAATAACATACAAATAACGATACGACAATTTATAGATTTATAAGCGTCAACTTCAATGAGATCTAAGGTATAATCGTAACTCACTCATATTAACTACATAACAAAATACATTTAATCCACATTTAACCTAAAAACAAAGGTTATATATTTTACTTTTAGAGTCTTATATACTTAAACGGGTTCACAGGTTGACATGTTTGACACTACTCAACCCAAACACAACCCGTTTATTAAACGGGTTAGACAGGTTGACGTATTTTTTTACCCTAACATGTTTATCGTTAACCCAAACCTGTCTAACTTCGTGTTGAGTTCGTCTTTTATCATATCAAGAATTGCCACCCCTATTATTAATACACCATAAACCCCATATTGTAATCGAAGCACTAAATGTGTGTTCGATCTTTCGTAAAGTCGTACTCTCTTTTATAATAACGTTGCCTAATAGTAACAAAGTTTGATGATTGTTCCAATTAAATTACTCAAACTTTAAATTAACGACAAAAATCATTCAAGTTTCAATAATGTTCCATTATTGTGTAATTATTCAAAAAAATCAAGTTTAAAATATTCATATATGCGTTGTTTGGTTGTACTATAGCAATAAATAACCACCATCTGAATTTCATTAACCCCAACCAACTTATGCACAAGTGAAAAGAAATACATGACATAAAATAATAACCAAGTTTGAATAGTATTTCATTTTAGTCACTCAAACATAAAAATTACATAATAACATAACACAATTGAAACTTTGAGTAACTAAAATGAAACACTTTTCAAACTTGATTATTATTTTTAATCAAAAAATATTACAATGACCAAATTAAAATAAAACTGAAAGTTAGGTTATAATAATCTTAAACTTCCCAAGATTAGATTTTTCATACAATAGTTTATACAGATTATGTTGTAATAGTTTACATAATTCCATTTTATGTCGCTAAAAAAAGGTGACCTTAGATGCTAAAAGAGTGAAATTGATGAAAGTTTTAGGAGGGTATTTTTTGACATTAGGTTTATCTACAAGACTCGAGATGTCAAACCTAAAACTTAAAGAGACATCATTAGTCATTAGGTGCACGTGTTATTTGTGTGTACAATGTCTTGAGTCAAAATCCGTATAGAAGAAATTACTGACTGTATTTATAATGTCAGGCGTCTCAGGCCTACCGCACGTGTCTAAACCCACTCAAGCAACAAAACATAAACAATAATGCAATTTCGTTCCTTCTTGTTAATCACATGAGATGTTATGTTAGTGTTACGCCCTTTTCTGTGATTTTTTCTTGTCACAATAATACATTCAACTATGTATGGATCATTGAGAGAATTGCAAATGTGATGAAAAACGTTTCAATCTAAAATTTTATAACTTTAATCCTTTTATGTCATTTTTGATCATGGTCTATAAACCATGTTTTTCTTCATATTTGAGGAATGAAGCAAATGAAATCATCTTCAATCATCTTCTATATTTGAAGAAACTTTTGTAGCATTAATCTAAATACTCCATATTTAGAGGATCATTATTCATTCTTCAAACATATACTATCTATGTCTCATAAAAACCGTCCACCTTATTATGAGCGGACTGATGACTCTAAGTCAAAAGGTGCACATATACTTTTTGCACGTATCATGGAAATAAAAATAAAGTGAAAGGCACGATTTCATTTAAACTAGTAAACAAATTATAAGACATGTAACTCTTTTGACATATTAGTTAGTACAAGACATGTATTTGTGTGAAAATTTCAGTATCAGGTTCATTTTATAGAAATCGTGATTTTTAACAAAAATTTACACTAGGCGGAAAACATTCATCGGGTTCCCGTAAACCTTTGAGAACCCCCTAGGTCCGCACCCGCACTTTAACATTTATGTTTGTTTCAAAAAAAAATGTCCAGTTCTTATACGTAGTATATAACTACCTTTTTTATTTTGTCTTTCTAATCAAAACTTGAATTAATTTCTCATTTTTAATTTCTATATAAATGTGAGAGTAAAGTGATTTGTGTAGTTTTTATTTTATTTTGTTTGGTATGTTTTTTTGTTGTGGTTGAGGTCGTCTAACTACTTGTTTGTGATTGCGGTGTAGTCTTTAAAAAAAATGAAATAACGCTGATATGATAGAGGTGACCATGTAACTTTACCATCAGCCTAATGTTTTATATACATGAAGTAATGTGAGGAAATTTAGTGATTGGGAAAAATAAATCATTTTTGTATAAGGAGTATTTGAAGTTTGGGTTTGGGAAATGATTTGGACACTTAATATTTTGATTGGCACACTTCATACTGTGTATTAATCTGTTGTACTATGTATATATTTTGCTTTAACTGATTGTATATATGAGTGTATCAATCAAAAAATAAAGTCTATCAATCATCTCCTTTTAAGTTTAGAATATGTGACCAGGGGCGGACCTATGTATTAGGTACGGGGTGGCGGCGCCCCCCATGGCTAGCCAAAAAAGTTGCGATGTTAGTGTAATTTTTTTTTTTTAATTTTGACTTTTTTGTGAAAGTGCACCCCCACTCAAAACTCAAATTGCCCCCCACCAACATACTAAAATACAACATTCAACACTTTAAAACTTTATAAACCCTCAATGTCTAAGCAATAATACTCGATTTATCATTTTAAATCCAATTTTTTCAACCGCATTTTGCTGCTATCGTCAAAAAAAAAAAAAAAATTGCCCCCCACATCGGATTTTTCTGGGTCCGCCACTGTATGTGATTCGAAATAACAATTTTTAAATGATGAATGTAAGTAAAGTGTGTCATTTTTCCTTCAAATTTAAGAATTTATTTAAGCATATACTTAGAGATGGCTATAGAGTTTAGAGTCAAGCTTTAAGCTCAAGGAGAAACCATGACTAGGGGTGGAAACGAGCCGAGTCGAGCTCGAACTCGTCTCGTTTATATATATAAAGCTCGAGCTCGGGCTCGAGCTTGTTTCGAGCCTCATATTTTGAGATCGAGCTCAGCTCGTGAAAATTTTCACAAGCTCGAGCTAGGCTCGGGCTCGACTAATTTTATGATGTGTTGAGAAAACAAAGTTCAAATGGAGCTTGGCTCGTTAATTACATAAGGCTCGAGCTCGTTTACTACTTTTAAGCTCGTTTATACGTATAGACAATATATATATATATATATATATACATATATATATACATATATATATACATATATATTTCTATGGCTCGTTTAGGCTCACGAGCCTACTTGAGCTTTTTGTACAGAGCTCGGGCTCGGGCTCGATTATTAAATAAGCTTAAAATTAGGCTCGAGCTCGGGCTCGAGCTTATTTAAGCTCGGCTCGTTCGAGCTTTTTATTGATCCGATTCTAAGCTTTTCACGAACAACTCAGCTCATTTCCACCTCAAACCATGACAAGCTTGATGTTGTGACAATATGCCATAGGTGGTTTTCCCCTATCAACTCAGACTATTTAGGTATCTTTCTTTTAACAAAAATGATACTTCTTTTAATATGAAATCTGTCTTTTTAGAAGTTGACGCATCTTCATGAATTTAATGCTAAGCCATGAGAAATTAGTTGTATCCTCTTTCTCATGTAAGTTAAACACTATTGTTATATGAATTTTTACTTTTATTTTGGTGTTTATTAAGTGACAAATTTTCACTATTTATTTAGTTTAATTAACTTATATATTGTTCACGGAGCAAAGAGAATTAATGGTGACATTGTAACACCCCGACCCGACAAGGGTAAAGATATCACAATACGGTTTCATATCAGAACTTTAAATACTATACAATAGCGAAAACCTTACAAAATATCCAAAAGAAAAACATAAATAACTAATCTTCCAAAATAAATTCAAGATCTCTATGGTAAATTCTCGCTCTCAGCTCTACTCTCAACCCAGATCAGCTATCCCATAAGCTTATCTTGAACGCTTAATACCTGCCGCAGGAAAAGAAAAGTGCGGCTGAGCTTACAAAGCCCAGTGAACGGATATAACGAAACAAAAGCTAAACAAAACAAATATACGAATAACGAAAATCAAAATAAAATAATGAGAGATCTTTAGGATTCTGCGGAAGCACAAATATACAGAAATCCAAACAACCACATAACAGTTTAACATCACAGAGCACATCAATGACACAACCACGAACATATCAGAACAACCAAACACATTGCATACCAAAATAACAGATTACATATAAACCAAACGAAAAGTCTAGAGACTAACTGAAAACACTTCTAAACAAATAAACATGGCATTCATACAAATCAATTAATCAACATTTAATACACTTAATGCAATATTGTAGCAGCGGAAATGGCAGACAAGTCATGGCAGACAATACAGCTAAACCAGTTCTCATATCAAATCCTAACCTTAACAGAGTTTTAACATGGCAGGTCACATATGCAGACAGATAATTAACCTTCAGAATACTCAATTATACACTAGCACATTAATCTCGCAGATCAATACATTCACGTAATGATAACAAATCATAATATCAGATATACGAATCATATTTTAACGTATTAATCCTGTCCTAGCATGGCAACTAATAATCACTTAAACAACTACGTCATAAGCACAATCTCTAACATATCATATCAGAATACATAATATAAACACTCGAAATACCGAATCATACAGAATACTTAACACAGAAGTAACAGATAAAGATTTAGTCAACTACCACGAGCCCAGAAACATATCAGATCATAACATATCATATCATAAGTAACCATTGTATTCGGAGGGGTGACCTCGGAATACCATATATAATATGAGGGGAGACCTCAAGTAACCAATGGAGTAGCTAGCTCCCAGAATTTGTGAAGACGCGTATTGCACACGACATCATTCACCAGACAAATCATAATATATCAGATAACAGAACAAATCTAGGATGCATCCATACGCCCCACAGACAGATAGCGGCCATATTTCATAATTCGAGCTCATAAACAGATAACAGAAAGGGACGGTGTGGAACATCACTCAACCACACTAAAGTCATATCAGAGGTGCATCACTGATACGGACATGGAACCCCCATGACTAGTTATTATTTGGCTCGGGTGTCAAACTAAACTTAGGTCAAACAGGTTGTCATAAATGACACAGATCATAATTCATCATAAAGGTCACAAATAACTTATCAGATAGTTCATATCATAAGGTTCATATTCAGATAGTCAGAAGTCAGAGGTTCATATCATAATGGCATATCATACATTCATAAGCAGAATTTCATAATCAGAGGTTCATAATCAACCATAGCAAAGTTCAACAAATGTATATATCAGAGTCTTCCTAACATAAGTTCACATCAGATATTGCATAGTTCACTAGAACATAGTTCAGATAAGTAACAAATCAAACATTCAGAAAAGGGTTCATAGCAATGGTATTGGGAATCCTAATAAACATAAGAGAATGACAAAGAAGGGAAACATGAGGGACCTTTACTGAAAAGGTCAGAATATCCGTACCTTAAAGCAATTGAGAGAAAAGTAAAGAATGAACGAATACGAAGATGTAACGTCGCGTCTCTTCCAACGAATCTACACGGATTATGATTTATTTAATACTTTAGCATCATTAATATTATAACGGATTTATCGCATTAATACTTTTAGAGTTGTCAGAATATTATCATTTTAGTGACAAACGAAATTACAACATTTTAAAGTATAAATCATTTATTAGTCAACTCCCTATTTAGGTTCTAGGGTTTCCATACTTTTAACATCATTTATTACGCATTCAATTAACATGTTACTTCCTTTAATGATTTCCACTTTGACCTAGAACGTACGAAAACTCAAACGGAAATTAACTCTAACTCACGCATGTCCTTACGTCATTTATTTACACTTGTTGAACCCATAATTACTCAGAATTACATGTTGCACCTTTAACATCTTTAATTATACGATCTAACCTTCTATTATCAGATTTTACACTTTTAGTCCAAAGGTTTTAGAATTTACAAAACATACCCTTTTAAGTTAAATACCATTCAAATGACCCTCTAAATATCCAAAATTACACGTTTAACCCCCACACTTATTTTATACGTTTAGTACAAGTATTTTACTGTTTACAAAAATAACCTTTAAGTTTCAATATTTACAAAACCAACCCAAACCTTTTAATTAAAAACCGAATAATGTAAAATTTAAGTACAAGCCCTAAACCTAGGTTACACCAATCATTAGCTTATCATTACTACTTCATTAATTACCTTCCATGATTATAAGGAAACCCTAGTTTATACAAAACCCTAATCGCACCTTTTTAAAACCTTTCCTTTTTATGCTTTTCGAATCAAGAAAAACCCAAGACAATTCACACAAGCTTCAAATTCATAAACATGTATTTTACTCAGGTCTTATAACATGTATCAACTTCTGGAAAAATAGATTCATGATCTCTAAAAATATTATAAGCTCACTCGTTATTAATATACGATTTTTAGGGTTTTAGGTTTCAAATAATTTCATACGACATATAAATCATGCATGGCTAATTTTTATGTGTTATATACGACTTGTAGGACTGAATTCAACATTAGGAACATACCCTTGATGAGCTTGAATCGTTAGAACAAAGGAAGCACAAAAACCCTTATCGCCGAAACCCTAATTCACCCAAAAACTCTCCACGACCAAAACAGCAGCTATGGAACTCAAACACTATTTTTCCCACCTTCTATACCTTGAATCTCGTCCAAGAAAAATGGTCTCAAGCTCTGGAAACTAGAAGTCGAATTGTTGAGGGTTTTGGAGTCGGTTTGGTGATAATCGGTTATTAGGGATTATAGGAACCGAATATTTATATATATACTTGAGCTATTATTTTTCTTGTGGGCTTTATAATGCATTGGACTTAAATTAAATGGTCTTTTAATAATATAAATTATATTGGGCTTTTATTTAGTTTTATTTCTTTTATTAAAACTATTAAATATTTTCGGCTAATATGTAAAATACAAAACTATTTTTTATAAAATCATAAACTATAAAAATTACCTTTACAAAGTGTTTAATATTTATTTAGGTCATGTGGAATATTTCTTAAAATTCTCTGAATTTACATAGCTTACTTGGTATTCTTTTGAATAAATTTTTCATACTTTTAATTGTAGGGTTATTTTGGTCTTTTTGTGAATTTTAGAAATTCAGGTATTACAATTCTTCCCCTCTAAAAGAAAATTTCGTCCTCGAAATTGGACAAGACGGAACAGAGCAGAAAACAAATTGGATTTCAGAATTTCTAGGAATATAATGAATGTAAATCTTATCTTGGAATAAATGGGTTTCTTATCAGAATATTCAATCTCATACCTACTCAGAAATCAAATAACTAGTCAAATACTTATAATAGATAATTATATACTCATTAGAATAATGGCGGAGAACAGATGAGACGCAGAAAATCAAACGACAAATTCTGACTTATTCAGATATCTAATGATGAGGACATCATATGCATAGACGAAATAAATCCTATCGGCTTCAATAGTCGCAGAAATATGGGAAGACATATAAGCTTAAGGTGGTCATAGCAATCTAGAGGTTCGTACGGATCATAACAACTTCGGATTCCAAACGTACATAACTTATACGAAACAGATACCGACGAAAATCTCACAAATAGGTACGGAATTCAAACGAACATGAGAAACACCAAATAACAGATACCAATCAAAGTCTCTACACACATCAATCACAGGCATTTCCCAGACGTCGTATACCTTCAATAAGTTCAGATTATGTGATCTCAGTATTATTACGTTGATCAGGCGTCATAATACTTGCATCACATAACAAGTTCTTATTGTCACTATATTTGGTCTCGGGTCATGACAGAAACACATAACTAATATCAGAACAAAACATATCATATACAGATAATATACAGATAACAAATACCCTACTACCACAGACCAAAACCACATGAGTATACCATCATAATGGTCCTACCTAATCAAGCGATAATAAAACAACATCATATAGAAAATAAATAGCAGGCGAAACTTATGAGGACTAACGGAAAACTCAACGAATCTATCAGAAAGAAAACAACGAACAGGAATCATACTATCAAATTTTGTTTATTCCATTAATCAAACAAAATTTTCAAAATCGTCAAAAGATGAACTCCCAAAATAAAACTCAATAATCTAAGATTCAATCGTCGAATGAAACAAAAGGGACCTAACCCAAAATCAATGTCAAAGCTTCTCATAACGAAGGCAACTAATCAGGAGAGAAATTCCTATTCTTGTGTCGGATTAAACCTACTAGTAGCCGTAGACTCCAAATCCGAATCCACCTCGTATTCTTCCTCATGACTTATTACTAACGATCCAGAAAGAAAAGCTGGGATATACCAGAATGCTAAACGATAAACTTCACGATTCACACCGAGTTCCGAACAAATCAGAGAAAAGCAATACAGATCAGAATCACTTATCAGAATATCAAATCGTCTTGAAACGCATGACAAACGAATCAGAGTAACACACGTCGCGCCCAAATCATATGAAGTAGATGAATCTTCTCAGCCACCGGTTGAATCTTGTCTCCGTCTCTTGCGCCTTTGGTTGGTCCATCCAACTTCCTCCAACAGCATCCTGATGTCTCCAACAGCACGGCAGTCGAGTGTGGCTTCTGCTTCACGAACCTCTCCAGCACAAGAACCGTCGCAGCAACGCAGGGTCGGCACCATCTTCTTCGGCTCCACGGTAGTCTCCATCTAACGATCGACAAACGGACGAGCGAAAACAAAATAACAAAATTCGATGCGAACAAAGGAGGGCCAATTCAGTGAAGGCAAAAGGATATCGAAGTCAAATCTGAACGACTATCAAAAGGAACCGAAAAATATCTGAACAGACGGAAACCTAATGTCTACCCACTTCTCACAGGTCATAGCCTAAGCTCTAAGGGTCCTAAAACCTAGAGCTCTGATACCATAAATTGTAACACCCCGACCCGACAAGGGTAAAGATATCACAATACGGTTTCATATCAGAACTTTAAATACTATACAATAGCGAAAACCTTACAAAATATCCAAAAGAAAAACATAAATAACTAATCTTCCAAAATAAATTCAAGATCTCTATGGTAAATTCTCGCTCTCAGCTCTACTCTCAACCCAGATCAGCTATCCCATAAGCTTATCTTGAACGCTTAATACCTGCCGCAGGAAAAGAAAAGTGCGGCTGAGCTTACAAAGCCCAGTGAACGGATATAACGAAACAAAAGCTAAACAAAACAAATATACGAATAACGAAAATCAAAATAAAATAATGAGAGATCTTTAGGATTCTGCGGAAGCACAAATATACAGAAATCCAAACAACCATAACAGTTTAACATCACAGAGCACATCAATGACACAAACACGAACATATCAGAACAACCAAACACATTGCATACCAAAATAACAGATTACGTATAAGCCAAACGAAATGTCTAGAGACTAACTGAAAACACTTCTAAACAAATAAACATGGCATTCATACAAATCAATTAATCAACATTTAATACACTTAATGCAATATTGTAGCAGCGGAAATAGCAGACAAGTCATGGCAGACAATACAGCTAAACCAGTTCTCATATCAAATCCTAACCTTAACAGAGTTTTAACATGGCAGGTCACATATGCAGACAGATAATTAACCTTCAGAATACTCAATTATACACTAGCACATTAATCTCGCAGATCAATACATTCACGTAATGATAACAAATCATAATATCAGATATACGAATCATATTTTAACGTATTAATCCTGTCCTAGCATGGCAACTAATAATCACTTAAACAAATACGTCATAAGCACATTCACTAACATATCATATCAGAATACATAATATAAACACTCGAAATACCGAATCATACAGAATACTTAACACAGAAGTAACAGATAAAGATTTAGTCAACTACCACGAGCCCAGAAACATATCAGATCATAACATATCATATCATAAGTAACCATTGTATTCGGAGGGGTGACCTCGGAATACCATATATAATATGAGGGGAGACCTCAAGTAACCAATGGAGTAGCTAGCTCCCAGAATTTGTGAAGACGCGTATTGCACACGACATCATTCACCAGACAAATCATAATATATCAGATAACAGAACAAATCTAGGATGCATCCATACGCCCCACAGACAGATAGCGGCCATATTTCATAATTCGAGCTCATAAACAGATAACAGAAAGGGACGGTGTGGAACATCACTCAACCACACTAAAGTCATATCAGAGGTGCATCACTGATACGGACATGGAACCCCCATGACTAGTTATTATTTGGCTCGGGTGTCAAACTAAACTTAGGTCAAACAGGTTGTCATAAATGACACAGATCATAATTCATCATAAAGGTCACAAATAACTTATCAGATAGTTCATATCATAAGGTTCATATTCAGATAGTCAGAAGTCAGAGGTTCATATCATAATGGCATATCATACATTCATAAGCAGAATTTCATAATCAGAGGTTCATAATCAACCATAGCAAAGTTCAACAAATGTATATATCAGAGTCTTCCTAACATAAGTTCACATCAGATATTGCATAGTTCACTAGAACATAGTTCAGATAAGTAACAAATCAAACATTCAGAAAAGGGTTCATAGCAATGGTATTGGGAATCCTAATAAACATAAGAGAATGACAAAGAAGGGAAACATGAGGGACCTTTACTGAAAAGGTCAGAATATCCGTACCTTAAAGCAATTGAGAGAAAAGTAAAGAATGAACGAATACGAAGATGTAACGTCGCGTCTCTTCCAACGAATCTACACGGATTATGATTTATTTAATACTTTAGCATCATTAATATTATAACGGATTTATCGCATTAATACTTTTAGAGTTGTCAGAATATTATCATTTTAGTGACAAACGAAATTACAACATTTTAAAGTATAAATCATTTATTAGTCAACTCCCTATTTAGGTTCTAGGGTTTCCATACTTTTAACATCATTTATTACGCATTCAATTAACATGTTACTTCCTTTAATGATTTCCACTTTGACCTAGAACGTACGAAAACTCAAACGGAAATTAACTCTAACTCACGCATGTCCTTACGTCATTTATTTACACATGTTGACCCAGAATTACCCAAAATTACATGTTGCACCTTTAACATCTTTAATTATACGATCTAACCTTCTATTATCAGATTTTACACTTTTAGTCCAAAGGTTTTAGAATTTACAAAACATACCCTTTTAAGTTAAATACCATTCAAATGACCCTCTAAATATCCAAAATTACACGTTTAACCCCCACACTTATTTTATACGTTTAGTACAAGTATTTTACTGTTTACAAAAATAACCTTTAAGTTTCAATATTTACAAAACCAACCCAAACCTTTTAATTAAAAACCGAATAATGTAAAATTTAAGTACAAGCCCTAAACCTAGGTTACTCCAATCATTAGCTTATCATTACTACTTCATTAATTGCCTTCCATGATTATAAGGAAACCCTAGTTTATACAAAACCCTAATAAGCCCCTTTTTTAAAACCTTTCCTTTTTATGCTTTTCGAATCAAGAAAAACCCAAGACAATTCACACAAGCTTCAAATTCATAAACATGTATTTTACTCAGGTCTTATAACATGTATCAACTTCTGGAAAAATAGATTCATGATCTCTAAAAATATTATAAGCTCACTCGTTATTAATATACGATTTTTAGGGTTTTAGGTTTCAAATAATTTCATACGACATATAAATCATGCATGGCTAATTTTTATGTGTTATATACGACTTGTAGGACTGAATTCAACATTAGGAACATACCCTTGATGAGCTTGAATCGTTAGAACAAAGGAAGCACAAAAACCCTTATCGCCGAAACCCTAATTCACCCAAAAACTCTCCACGACCAAAACAGCAGCTATGGAACTCAAACACTATTTTTCCCACCTTCTATACCTTGAATCTCGTCCAAGAAAAATGGTCTCAAGCTCTGGAAACTAGAAGTCGAATTGTTGAGGGTTTTGGAGTCGGTTTGGTGATAATCGGTTATTAGGGATTATAGGAACCGAATATTTATATATATACTTGAGCTATTATTTTTCTTGTGGGCTTTATAATGCATTGGACTTAAATTAAATGGTCTTTTAATAATATAAATTATATTGGGCTTTTATTTAGTTTTATTTCTTTTATTAAAACTATTAAATATTTTCGGCTAATATGTAAAATACAAAACTATTTTTTATAAAATCATAAACTATAAAAATTACCTTTACAAAGTGTTTAATATTTATTTAGGTCATGTGGAATATTTCTTAAAATTCTCTGAATTTACATAGCTTACTTGGTATTCTTTTGAATAAATTTTTCATACTTTTAATTGTAGGGTTATTTTGGTCTTTTTGTGAATTTTAGAAATTCAGGTATTACAGACATGGCATCATTCTTTTACCGTTTGATCAACTAGAAAATTCATCTTAGCCGTGTAAAATAATCATTAATCTTATCTACACTCCTTGGCTATTTGTTCGGATAGGTTATTACTATACAACACGTTTTTAAACCATGATATGTTGATAAGCTTGAAAACTATAACAAGCCAACTAAATTGCATGTACAACAAATTTCGAAAAGCAACGTATTTTGCATGAAACTCGCAACATTTTTCTCTTAATAACAGGACTTAGTCAACTATTTTTAAAGTGGTATGGAGCCTCAAATTAGCTAGGCAACAATTTAGAATTATTCAAACCATACAAAAACGTTAAAATTTAAAGACATTAAAAACAATTTATGTTTGTTAACCATCATTTGCATCATTGATTAAGAGAGTGAAATCAAAATTTCTTTATCGTGTGATATCTTAATTCCTACATCGTCATCGCATATGAGTTTCACATATGTGAAAACCGATAACTTCTATAGAATACGTGAGCGATAAGATCTATTCCCATTTACAATTGTCACATCCAAAACATCTGGTCACTATATTGTAGGAGTACTAGCCTATCAAGTGCAAACATACCCGAGTGAGCAATGTAAAGAAACGAAAACAAAACCAACGCGATGGGAATCACGTATGGACAAAGCAACCAAAAAGTGCAGTAGTACGGACAAACATAATAAGATTTTTGGATACATAAACGCCCTTAAGAATATCATATCGGTGGTACGGAGCGTTTCAAAACGGAAACGTGAAAAAGAAATGCATAAGTTATTCTATATTGGAGATAACCGGTGTTTCAATAATCATACTATTTATTAAAGAAAGAAAAACAAAATCAACGTACTGGGAATCTGAAAATGATGATCACATATAACACGAAGAGAGAGATAAGTTTTGATTAAGCTGTTAACCATAAAAATTTTGGATATTTAAAAATAGCTTATTATGTTTTGAAAAATATTGATAAGTCAACAAGCTTCAATAAGCTTGCCTAAACGCCCCCAAGAAAAACATATTGGTGGTGCGAAGCATTTTGAAAACCGAAAGCGGAAAAATGCATGCATTAGTTATTTTGCGGGTACCCGGTGATTATTTTTGTGGCGAGCAAATGTTTTTTCATTTTAAATATTCCTTATTTAGCATGTCTTAAATATTTTATAACATAGCAGATATATGTTTTTCAAAAGTAGTATGTCTAAAATTATTAATAGTGTAAATGACACTTCTATTTTTCAAATTTTAGCATTAAATTGATAGTTATAAGTTTAGTGAGCTTTTCTTATATACAATTCTATTAAAATATATTATTATTTACGAGGGTTACTATAAAGTTTAAATGACTTAAATTTTCAAATTTTACATTAATTTTCTAATATTCCTTTTATAGTAATATTTTTTGTCTTAAAATTTTAATACTTCCTTTTATAGAAAGTTACAAATGCTTTATAATATAGTATAGATATACCGGAGATAATTTGGTGTTTCAATAATCATACTATTTACTGTTTATAAACTGTAGATAATGATAGTGTCCCATTTGATTATTACAGCTTGGAACATAAGAACAACTTCCTGCAAATCCACACCTAATTTTTTAAAAGTTTATACCCGAGCAACGCACGGGTATTGCACTTGTTTAACTAGGGAATTAACCTAAGATTTAATATGTTAACTTAAGTTTATTGTTTCTTTATTATTATTTTTATTTTTTATTTTTTTATTTTTTTTTATCTTTCTTGTTTATTCACATTTTTTTTAAATCACGTTTTTCATTTTTTTAATTCACGTTTTTTTCGCTTTCATACGTTTTAGTCCGTTTTCATACATTTTTATCTATTTGCGTCTGTTTCATACATTTTCCTCCGTTTTCTTATTTTTTTTGTCAGTTGTCATACGTCTTCGTCTGTTTTCGTTCGTTTTCATAAGTTTTCGTCCGTTTTCATCCATTTTCATACGTTTTCGTCCGTTTTGATACGTGTTTTTAAGCTTTCATATGTTTTCTTACGTTTCTGAATATATCAAGTGATATGCAGTGATATTCAGAATATCACGATATTCTGAATATCACTTGTGATTTTCATGTTACAAAACATTAGTTGAAAATCACTTGTGATATTCAGAATATCACTTGTGTATTATGAACAACACAGAATATCACTTGTGATATTCAGAATGATATTCAAAGTATGAATTGTGATATTCAAAGTAAAAACGGGAGGAAACGTATAAAAACGGACGAAAACGTATGGAAACGAACGAAAACGTAAGAACAAGACGAATATGTATGAAAACGGACGAAAACGTATGAAAGCGTAAAAACACATATGAAAACGTATGAAAAATTGACGAAAACGAAAGAAAACTGATGAAAACGGGCGAAAACATATGAAAACGAACGAAAACGGACGAAAACGTATGAAATCAAAGAAAAAAGCGTAAATAAAAAAAAGCGTGAATTAAAAAAACCGTGAATTGAAAAAAGTGTGAATAAATAAGAAAGACAAAAAGGCAAGAAAAAGACATTGACTTAGGTTGACATATTAAATTTTAAGTTAATCCCCACCATAAGATCAAACTAGATTTATGGTGAGGATTTGTCCCTTGGTATGTATAGATTTGTGAGAACCAAAATAAAGTGGCTCATTGTTTGAGATTAATCCCAAAAATTTGATCTAATTGATGAGATTAATCCCAAAAATTCAAAAAACCTACTTGCATTCTTTTTTCTTCAAAAATTAATATTTTTCAAACTATTAATCGTTAAGCGAAAAAATATATACCATTACGACGATCATTTAATTATCTTTTTATAGATATGCACTTTGATATACTTTTGACAAAAAAGGTGTTTTCACGAATTTTTTTACCTTTTTTTCGAGTTTATTTCATTACATAAATTTGAATGAAAATAATACATGTTGTGATTAAACACTAATTTAAATATTCTAATAATATCGCTTGTGTTATTATTGTTAAATTAAATATGATATGACACTAATATCATATGTGAAACTAGTATTACATATCATATGTGATTTAATACTAATATCACATGTGATATTATTAGAATATTCAAATTAGTATTTAATCACATGTGGTTTCTCACACAAGTTTTAACAACGAAGAAAAAAGAAAAAAAACGAAAAAAAGTGGAAAAAACGAAGAAAAAAAATGTCAAAAGTATATCAAAGTAGTCGTCTATAAAAATATAATTAAATGCTCGTCGCGATAGTGTAATTATTTTCGCTTAACGATTAACGGTTTAAGAGATATTTAAATTATAAAAAAATATGTAAATATTAAAAAGTTTTAATTCTCAGCCATTGATTCTTTTTAGATGAATGGTGGGATGAGTCCCTTACTATGTGAAAAAAGTTTATAATGTAAAATTACTCTCCTTATACTACAACAACACAAACAACTTTGATATGATGATTAGTATACCTCTCGTTTAAAAACCAAGTATAGTTAGTCGACTCCGGGCTATCTAAAAAGGGTAGTCGCTCTGGTTATTTTTGATATGATGAGTGAGTTATATTAAATGATGAGTGAGTTATATTAAATGATATTGTATTTTTTATTTTTTATTTTTGTGTTTTAGGTCTTTTTGTTATACTAAATTAATAATGAAGTTGTTTTGAAGAGAAAAGGCTGATATGACTATTGTAATGAGTATCGCATGAAAGTCACCATTGCCCACTCGTAGGCTGAAAGTAGTGGTGGGTGAGTCAGTCACCGAAACCTTATCGCCTTCTTAACTTTCTCTCTCCACTCACTTTTACTCACTCCCACTCATCATACATTTGTTTTGATCACTTTCCTCTCACCTTTCATTAAAATACATATTTTATACAAATATACATCACTAAATACTTCACACAGATACTCACAGAATAAATAAAAAACAATTACTTTTGAGAAAAGGTCCCAGTTTGTCACACGCTCACAAAACAAAGTGGTGAGTCGAGCACCACTCCATTTAGCCTTAAGGCTAGACATAGTGGGTTATTCCAAATCGGTTGGGCATCCAAAATAACAAACAACATGTTAGCCTTAATAATATTTAATAGAAGTGATGGTCATTCACGTTTAGGAACTTTGTAACGTGTGTTAGATATCGTAATAGAATAGTCAACGGGCTCGTGGATTGGACTAAGCTAAATGGTTAGAAGTTAAGTTAAGCTAGCCTTTTATCATTTGTAATCCAATCCAAGTCCAAGCCCATTAGGGCGTTTAGTGTTTAAGTATAAATACCCCTCAAATGGTCATTTGAGGGGTGTGCTTGAGTGTGTTTGTATGTGTTTGTGTTTAACGTGTTATACTCGTGTGGTAAGTGGTATTCGTGATAAGGTTGAGAAAAACAAGGTCCTACACAACGACCGATTTAGAAATCGGTCGTTGATAAGGATTTAAAACGTACACTTTTAAGGGGTCATTTAAGCCCTTAATCGCCCAATTTTATATCCGTTACTGCTTAATTTCGTTAATTTTCACTTTTTAGGTCTCTTGGAAGCAAAATGCTGGAATGATGCATTTCTGGACGAAAAGGAGTGAATATATGAAGAAAATGGCTAAGTCAAGATCAAGACACTCAAGCTGCTGGAATAACACCTGACGGCGTCCCAAACAGAGGGCGACGCCGTCCCTATTTTGTGACGACTCAGGAGCGAAATTGCTATTTTACACCTGACGGCGTCAGGCTTTGAAGAGTAAGGGCGTCACGAAGACTTTTCTTCTCAGACGGCCTAGATCCAGATTCAGACGACGTCACAGTTGAAGACTGACGGCGTCACACCACAACGTGACGCCGTCCCAGTGATGACTTGGCCAAGACAAAACCCTAATGGCGGCGATCTGACGGAATCCCAACATAAGGTGACGCGCGTCGCATATGTAAAATTATATATATAAATCGAATTTTCAGACTTTTAGGAGGTAGACTTGTGGAGCAAAAACCTAAAACGATTTTAGTCCGGTTTGGACAATATTTTAGGGTTCTCATACCCTATTTTACATCAAGATAAGTTATTTACTTCATTGATTTAATTATGTCTTCAATTGTATGTGTGTATGCTTGCATGTTTAACATGTACGGCTAAATTTCTTGTGTGTTTGCTTAGATCTATGAAACCTAGTTATTAATTATTGATTGGTTGTCTCTTATCTTAATTGTAATTGGCTTAGGATTGCACTAGGTCATCGTTGTGTTTTTTAATGCTTGAGTAATCTTTTTGATCCTTAGTGTATAACCACCTAGCATAATTGTAGGCTAAATATCCAAAGATAACCTTAGTGTTAGTTTATGAATCCTAGAGATCTCGTAGGCAATAACCTTAAGGTATACTTAAAGAGTTAGGGACAAAAGCATACCCTACGACCTTAGAAGACACAACGCGTTAAGAATATGGACGTGACAATTCAACCACCAATAAAAGATAACTATGGAGTAATAGTATCTAGGTAGACACATTTTTAATCATCATACGAGCACACATCAAATAGACATAGACTACCCCTTAGTTTAGATAATTAGATAAGTAGAGTAATCGGTAAAAGTACCAACCCCCAAATCCAAACCCCGAAATTTTACCCTTAGCTTTCTAAAAAAATATAAAAAGATAAAAATAATCATCCTCAACCTCAAATCTTAGCGTAGTACATCTCTCACTAGCATTCCTATTCCCCTAGAGAACGATATCAATACCCGAGGCTTACCCAATACTACACTACAACGATTAGGTCCACTGCCTAGGGTGTTGAAAAACTTGCTCGACGAAAAGGAAGTTCCTTTGACCCCGAACGCGTTATACGCGCATAAGTCGTATCGAGGGTGGACTATTATAGACGTTATCAATTTGTTTGAGCAGGAAAGGGCAGAGAAGCAACGTATGAGAGAAGACTACACGATTTGCAACGACATTATGCCTGAACGAAAAGCTGTAATCGACAAGTTTTTTATAGATGAAGCCCGTAAAGACGGCAACATTGCTGACATGTTGTGGGGGTGTGTTCAACAAATACAAAACAACATCAGCACCAAAATCAGTTGGAGCTATCGGGAGAACAAAACCTATGGTGTAGGTGCATCAAGTTCGTCGGCTAGATTTGTTGGGCAACCTCTGCTAGACGAGGAACATTTGGCTCGCATCGAGGAATTTGCCAGTTATCGGTCTCCTTCATATGATTCTGCATGCGGGGAGCATTCAGATTAGGATTTATGAATTATGATTTCGTATCGTTTTTATTTTTAATATACTAATGTTTTTATTTAGTATTGTGATGTTTTTATTTTTAATGAAATTTAAATTTGTTGTTTAAAAAAAGTCGGTCATGGACTGTGGCAACTTGGTCGTGTCTGGTCGCCGGAGAGAGAAAGCTGATGTGGCACCTGGTGACCTGGGTCACGAGTGTGCCCAACCTAAGTGATAGTGTAATACGGTGAGTTTTGGGATTTAGGAAAGTTTAAGGACGAGTGATGTAACAAAAATAAATGAGGGAATTGCATATATATCCCTGTAAAGCCTCATAATTGCATATATATCAAACTAAAACTCATAATTGCATATATATCGTTCAAAAGCCTTAAAATTGTCATATATATCCAACCAAAACTCATAATTGCATATAATCCTTTCATAGCCTTAAAATTGTTATATATATCCAAATAATTATTTGAAGTACATTTAATTGAAAAAATGTCTAAAAAAAATAATTGATAAATAAAATAACGATTTTTGTTTTTTTTAAATAATTACAAAATATTCTTTTATTGGTTTGAATTTTATTATGTCATTTGATCTATATATATACGAGTTAACGTTTTGATGGAACGATGAATGGTGCAGTTGATATTCTTATTCAAGTTTCGTCGATAACGAACACGGTTGAGTAGCCGAACATAGTTGCCCTTTCTTTTATTAAAAAATGGTTTAAGGATATTTTGTAATATTTTAAAAAATAATAATTTAATAAGTATAAAGGTATAATCGTTATTTTATATATCAATTATAGTTATTTGACATGTTTAAGGGCATAATCGTTATTTTTTATAAAATAACGATTATACCCTTCTACTTATTAAATTATAATTTATTATTTATTATTATTTTTTTAACATTTACAACATATCCTTAAATCATTTTTTAAGAAAAAAAAAAGAAAAACCATGTTCGGCGACTCAATCATGTTCGTCATCGACGAATGTTGAATAAGAATATCAACTGCACCATCCGTCGTTCCATCTAAACGTAAACTCTTTTTATATATATATATATATATATATATATATAGTATATATATATATATATATAGATTTGCGTTCATGTAGTGACCATCTTTAAAATAAAAACAGTAGGAACCAATAGATTTGTGCCACTTGTAAATTAACTAATTTAATTAAAACAAAATCACTAATAAACACATAAGGTTAAAATCGACTTTTTACTCATCCACATCCATCTCCTAATAAAACTCTAGATATAAAACTATAACCTAATTCTCTCTCCAAATATCGCCTCTCTTCTTTTTCATACGAAAATTACTTCTTCATCTGTTTTACAAATCTGCCTCCCATTTTAAGCATCAAATCCCATCTACAATAGCTGTCGCAAGGCGACACCACCTATTTCCTAATAAAACTCCAATTTATAAATCTCAATATCCATAGCAGTAGAGAGGACTTGTTGTGATACAACCAATAATTCCAATGAATTCCATTCGTCGTGAACCTAATGATGACGTATCCCTAGATCGATGATAACCCACGACATATCGTAGCAAACAACCATACGGGAACAGGTCTCCGGTAAGGTTTGTTATCTCTTTGACTTACTTTGTTTTTCAAGATCAATGATGGGTATTTTGTGATCTATAAAGATCTTTTCTTTCGAAATGATGAAACCCGAGATCTTGTTTCATTATTATTTTTCTTTGTATTGAATTCTTCAGTAAGATCGACAATGTTTATTGTGTTCGGACTTCAAAATCATTAGATCTCTCGACGTGACGACTAAACAATAGATCTCTCGACCCAAGGAACTTAAAGACGACAAAACCTTAGATCTCTCAACGTTGATAATAAGTTGTTTCTCAGTTGCGCAATTTTTTTTTATCAATTGGTGTATAAGTTGTTATTTCAAGGTTTTCGAAAAAAA
Source organism: Chrysanthemum makinoi (assembly GCA_910596185.1). Taxonomy (NCBI): domain Eukaryota; kingdom Viridiplantae; phylum Streptophyta; class Magnoliopsida; order Asterales; family Asteraceae; genus Chrysanthemum; species Chrysanthemum makinoi. The sequence goes on along the minus strand of OU343222.1, from coordinate 106,124,668 downwards.
GAATTGTTTATCCAATAGTGAAGCTTACACGTATGTTTTGTTGATTTTTTGCTTTTGTTGTTTGTAAGACCCGATTGGGGTTTTTGATTTTTTTAACTATTTGTTCACTAAAAAAGTATTAAAAAATGTGTGTCAATACAATGTGCCAAGAAAATTTATAAAATTTTATACACTATAAATATTGTATAAATGTATCAAAAAAATTTATAATGTGTCACTACAAATATACTAAAATATATTAGTCTGTCACTACAACAGATACTAAAATTTTAATGAATCACATTAAATGTATCAAAAAAATTAGTATCACTACATTTATATGTAAAATTTTAGTGTATTGCTATATATGTATCAAGAAATTTAATGTCACATTACAAATGTGTCAAAAAACAATTTTTTTACTATATATGTATCAAGATATTTATGGATATATGTATAAAAAAAAATTAATGTGTCACTATATATGTATCAAAAATTGATATGTCACTATAAACTTGTCATAAATAAAATATAATATTTAGTGTCACTATAAAAATTGACGTATCACAATAATTTTAGTGTATCATTATAAAAAGTTGCATCGCTATTTGGAAAAAAAATAGCAAAATATTAGAAAAAATAAATAAATAAAAAATCACTATGAAAGATTGTATCAGTAGGTGGACAAAAAGAAAAACAAAATATTAAGAAAAAGTAAAAACATAACCAGGCGTGGATGTACATAAATATATCTATAGTGGGTTAAAAAAATGACACTCACATTGCATTAAATTACAATGTTGCCATTACTGGTAATCATTTAATTAGAATTAAATCTCATCTAAAATGGTACATCCAACGGTCCATATTGGTTTTTATTGTTTTTATTTTAAAGGTGGTCACCACAAGAACGCCTCCCTATATATATATATATATATATATATATATATATATATCAATTGGCATAATAAAATTCAAACCAATAAAAAGATATTTTGTAATTGTGAAAGAAAAAAAAGAAAAAAAGAAGTTATAATCGTCATTTTTTATATCAATTATAATTGTTAGACATTTTTTTTCTATTAAATATATATTTAAAATAATCATTTTGATATATATGACAATTTTAAAGCTTTGGAAGGATATATATCAATTATGAGTTTTGTTAGATATATATATGACAATTTTAAGGCTGGATGGCATGGTATGTACACACTCACCTTACACATCAGCGCCACATCAGCTTTCTCTCTCCTCTCTCTTCCACTCACTTACACTCACCTTTCTGTGGACAAGGCACTCACTTTCACTCACCTTAATTTTTTTTTTACTTTACAAAATATATAAACGTAACTAATGAAAATAAAAACGCGAACGTACGAAATTAAAACGTAACCGCACGAAATAGAAAAACTTTTATTCATAAACTAAAACCATTACACAGACTTTAGAAATTAAAAATATTACAATAAAACATGAAATTAAATATTACGAGACAAATGTTCGACTAAATCGGCGCGAAGGTTTTGATGTATTTGATGTGATCTGATGTACCTCATAACTTTTCGCATTTCTTCATCGGATCGTATGTAGTCATTCGGCTGATGTGCTTCCGCCGGGTACCACTCGGGAGATATTGCCTTTTTTTTGTCTTTTCGTATCATATTATGTAATATGATACATGTATACATCATATTCTGGATTCTTTCTTTTGTCAATATCTTTGTGGGATTGGCAAGTACCGCCCATTTCTTCTTCAAAACACCAAACGCCCTTTCTACATCTTTCCTTGCCGATTCCTGCTTTTGCTTATACCTTATTCTCTTCTGGTCATCATCTGCTGGTTCTGGAATCGTCTTAACGAGTGTTGCCAATTCTGGATATATCCCGTCAACAAGATAGTAACCAAATGGGTAAGTTACCCCGTTAGCAACAAACGGAATCTCCGGTGCTATCCCCTGTTTAAGATCGTTAAATAAAGGGGACTGATCAAGAACGTTGATGTCGTTGTTCGACCCTGAAACACCAAAGAAAGCATGCCATATCCATAAGTCTTGAGACGCCACAGCTTCCAGCAAAATGAATGGATTCGAACCATGATCACGCCTAACATATTGCCCTCTGTGTGCATTCGGACAACCAAACCACTCCCAATCTGTACAGTCAAGGCTTCCTAACATCCCTGGAAACCCGTGTTCTTCTTCGTGATGTCGATAAAGCTTTAAGACATCGGTCATAGTTGGTTTCCTCAAATATTCTGGGCCAAAAATTTCCATAACAGACTTACAAAAGAAATCAACAGCTCGACGAGATGTTTTTTCACTTATCTGTAGATATTCATCTAAAGCATCCGGGTTCGCGCCGTATGCCAATTGACGAATTGCGGAGGTGCACTTCATCAAAGCTGAAATGCCTTCTTTTCCGGTGCAATCAATATTATCACTAAAAAACGAACAATGAAGAGTTACCTCCCGAACTATCCAGTTGAAAAGAGATCGATTCATTCGAAATCTCTTTCTGAATGTACGTTCATCGTACAAAGGGTCGTCAGAAAAATATGCGGCGACTAAACGGTCATGAGCACCATAATGATCACGATTAATCCGTTTTATTGCCGGCCGATTTGGTTTTCGGCTATTTCTAATAAACGACACCGCTTTTGCAATAAAAGTTAAATTCCGACTTTCAATTTCTTGTTCTTCTTCAGAGTCGGTGAACATAAACGTTTCGGAATTCATTTGAAAATTAAAGGAATGAGATATGAGGAGATGTGTTTATAAAGAGTTTAAGTTAGTTTTGTAAAATGAATTTGGTGGGTATTTATATAGGAAAAAATGGGGTAGTTATAAAATGTAGTGTGTGTTTTAGAAAATATATTTGATGGGTATTTATAAAGAGAAAATGGGGTAGTAGATTTTTTTTTTTTTTTTTTAACAAAAGCTTGGCGTGAAAAACAACGAGGTGAGTAACTCACCTTAAGCCTTCTTAAATTGCGAGCCTCACGGTGAATATATACGGACTGCACAAGAGAATTGCATTTACCTAACATTCACCTACCACTCACCTATCACTCACCTCCCCCTTGCCGCATGGCCTAAGGCTTTGAAAAAATATATATGCAATTATGAGTTTTGGCTAGATATATCTATACTACATATAAAGAGTGTATGGTCAAATTTTGAAAAGTGAAACCTTGAAAGTCAAAAGTGAGAGAAATGCATAATGTAATTAATACTTTTATTAAAATACACAATTACTTAAAAGTACAATAATTTATTCACATTGTACAACCAATTAAAAGCATATATACCAAATTAAAAACAACCAATTAAACACCCCTTATTAAAATGTACAATAAAATTTTCACAATGTACAATTTAAACAAGATACAACATAATCTAAAATATAAAATAATTAAACACACTAATTAATGTTATTTTTAAAACACTCTAAAATAAAAAGTACATGTTATTATACATATTATACAAATTAATAAAACAAAAAAAGCTTCTTACAAGATGATGGTATATATAGTTTTGAAAACCGGACCGGACCAAAGGGTTCAACCAGAAACCGATGTCGCTATAAAATCCTGTTGCTATGCACGAGTACTCGTTTATTATACAATTACGAGGCTTTACAGGAAAAGTCGTTTGGCTGTTTGTCAAAATGTAGCAGACGTATTGTCAGAATTCGCAATTTAGTACATAGTCAAAGTTGACTAGTGACTTCAGTTATTGAATGCTTTCCTTCTAAACTTTTAATAGAAACATTAATTAAACATTTTATAAAATTAAATAGGTCAAATGACAAAAAAATACATCGAACTTAACATTTTTTATGATTGTGTGTAGCCAACTTTATTTTTTCTTATTGTGTGTAATGAACTTTCAAAATTCGATTATTGTGTGTATTTTATGACCATTTTACCCTTAGTTTTTTCAAATTTTAAACGGTAAAATGATCATTTTACATGACAGAAAAGATTTATAAGAAAGTGCAGTCCTTGCAAAGAACCGAAACAAGTACTCGGACAAATGTACTAGCTTGATGGGGGCCCGATGGGTATTAGTACAAGATACATTATATCAACTACTAATGGTACTCTAGCATCATATCCATGGACACAACATAAAACAATGAAGAAAGAAACTAACCCTTGTGCTCGTAAAACACTTTATAGCATGAACATAAAAAAGTTAATATTTAAATGAAAAATATAATTTTGGTGAAATAAAAAGAAAATTTCAACGTGAAATTGAATTATCCAAAACTGCATGTAGCTTGGATTGAAATTTGATGTTAAGCTTAGGGATTAAGTCGTCGATAACAATGTATTTTTCAAAATGTCTTTTTTTGATACGTGTATTTTTTTAAGTTGTAGAATAACAATCTACTTTTTCAATGTGTTCCAATTTTGTACGTGTATTTTTTTTTAACTTTGTTTAAGTTGTAGAATAACAATGTACTTTCCATAAGTGTTCCAATTTGGTACGTATCCACGTACCAAATTGGAACACTTATGGAAAGTACATTGTTATTCTACAAATTAAACAAAGTTAAAAAAAAGTACACGTATCAAAACATGACACTTTGAAAAAATACATTGCTTCTACAACTTAAAAAAAATACACGTACCAAAATGAGACACTTTAAAATATATATTGCTATTCTACGACTTAATCCCTTAAGCTTATATAGCAAATAACAATATCAACATTTGTTATAATGATTTTGTTTATAAAAAGCTCATAAAGTATGTTAATTTGTAAACCTTCTAGTATCAAAAACTTATTTTTTTAGCATTTAGTTTTTAATGTTAACGTTTTGAGAGACCATGGTTTTTGGTCCCGTGATAAGACTTGTCTGAAACGTGTTGTTGCTGAGGGTAAGAAACAAAGTGTGAATACTAACGGCAGGTTTCAGCAAGCTCCTAGTAAGGCTTTTCGAGGCGTAAATACTGATCCCAAATTCCGAATCACTAAAACAATTAAACAAATTTTTAGACTTGTGTAGAAGAAGAATGAGACTAGTATGAGTGGCACAAAGAAGATTCCAGAAGCGGCTAAGGATAAGATTGTTACAACGAATCAATTCCATAAGTGGCTATATATAGATGCATCCATTTTTTTATTATTATTATTATTTTTTTTATAACGTCAAATTTTACGATTTACACCACTTATCTCATCTTACAAATTCTATCTCACATGTCTCGAACGAGATTTGAACCCACAACCTCTAAGTTGATGGACCACTCACATACCGCTGGGGCCTTTGGTAGCAAATGCATCAATTACTTACAGTTAAACTTTACTTTTGTTTAAGTATTTGGCTCTCAATTACAAACTATCAATAGTATCTCATTAGCTTTTAGATTACTGATTACGTAAAAAAAAATGCATGTCTTCTAGTTATCCTTTGTCGTGGGTAACAAATACCTAACGCAAGAGAGCCCACTATACCTCTCTTGACATAATGAGACCTCGTCGGCTTAATTTGGTCCCTATGGAGATGTTCAAACGAAGCCGTCCCGTTTAACTAACGGTATAATTGATCTAATTCTATGAAGAATTACTAGAGAAATAAATGTAAACTAGTAAATCCATAAGTTGAAAAAAATGAGCACAAAAATCACAATAAAAATGAAAATTTTGTTATGTAATGATTCGGGTCACTTTCGTAAATTGCTTTTGAAGAAAAAGGAAAATGGCATTTGTGGCTTGTGGGCACAACTTAGGTTTGATACCTTGAAGGTTTTGATCTAGTGGGTATTAATGCGCACTTCATGCGGCCATGTGAAAGAACATGCTACCACATCAAAACCTAGCAACTTTATACCCAAAAGGAAAACATTCACATTCATTTTGGCCATTCAATACTTCAAATCATCCGTTAGGAACATAGTCGTTTCGAATTCAAGTCAAGTGATCAAAGTTCAATTTAATTAGTTTTCATGTTTTAGGTAAGTATTTGCTGTTCAATTCTTAAAATCAATGTACTAAGCAAGTTTTTACAATTGTAGGGAAAGACATCTCTTTCGCTCCTTCAAGTGTAAACTCGGATCAATGGGTTTATAACTCTTTCGCTCCTCAATATTAGCATCGTCACCCGGTAAAGACATCACCGTTTGTCTTCAAAATTTGTTACCCCGCGCAAAAGAGAAATGGTACCCATCCCAACAGTCATGTGTGAGACGGTAACTATAGGCTGTAGCGTAAACTTTTTTACTTCATTTAAATAAATGGTCAATCAAAACTTATACGTACTATATAATGCAATGGAAGCTTACACAAACATTTCACTATTCAATCAACTTAAAATATAATAATGTAACAAACATTTTATAACAGCTATGTCAAGACACTACCACAAATAAGCCCATAAACACAGTTAATAGAAACCGGTTGTATTTTGTTTATAAGAAGTCTCAATAAGCAATCTTAAACAACCTAAAAAAAAAATAGAAAAATACGTAGTATTAATAACTCAAACCTGAAACCTGTTTTTATTATAAACACCGATATCTATGTTAGTTTCCACAAAAAATAAAGACTAGTTCTTAGCCGAAAACCAGTATGGATACATTTATAAAAAATCGGTAGCAGAACCAGTTTTAATGTGCCTCGTTCATAGATATACCCCTCACGGACCACTCTTTATGAGCCATTCTAACTGGTCTCCATGATTCAATTTTTGTGATAGTTAGTATGGTTCGACCGAGTTAAATTAAAAACAACTAACAAATAAAATAATATAATGCTTTATGGCTACACTTATCTGAAAAATAAAATTTGTGTGTTCTAAAGTTTTAGATTGGATTGTGTTTTTAAAAGAATCAAAATACCAGCGGAAGAAAATAAATGAGTAGCATATGTGTATATATATATTTGGTAATTAACATAATAGACCAGTCGCCTTACGACTTATCAACTTCTAGACCTAAAATTTTCAAAAGTCTAAATTAAACCTGGCGATTGGGCAACTTGTACTGCTCGACAATTAGTCGACAAGTGTCCAATTGTGATATATGAATTAATCTTCTTTTTCGATTTTTTAAGAACACGTGTCAAACGCAAACGTGAGGGCTTAAAAATCAGTCGCCCTCGGTCTATTTTGGACTTTAAAAATTTTATGTCTAGAAAGTGATAAGTTATACGGCGACAGATCCATTTTGATAGTTTTTTTTTTTTTTTTTTCCTAAATACGCAAATAAATAATGTATTTTGTTAAGGGGGTGTCTGTTAAAAGTAGCAGTAGCAGTGAGCAGTAGTTGTTTTTTAAAAATAAAATCGTATGATAACCCAAAGTCATCTAGTGACACGTATAGGAAGTGTCACCAAAAGTCAAAAAATGTCACTAAAGTAAAAAAAGTGTCACCAGAAGTATAAAATAAGTGAACCTACAAAATTTATGTGTTTTTCTCACCCTTAAAAAAGTGTAGGTAGAATTCGAATAGGTAAAGTTCTATTTATACTGACATTAAAAAGAGTGAGCACATTGTTTTTTGCCTCTTGTGACACATTTTGTTTATAAAAAGTGTCATAAATATCAAAATTTTAAGATTTTGCCCACACTTTTTAAAAAGTCATTAAAAGCTTAGATTTAGTGACATTTTTTGTGTCATTAGAACCTCTGTCATTAAATGTCTAATTTTTTGTAGTGATACTGTGTTGTGCTAGTAATATACTATCGGCGACGTGCATTCCATATTAAACTGTCAATATTGTTAACACAAATAATGCCTAAAAATGTTATTCGTTTTCTCTACATTTTGATAAAAACAAAACATAAAAAACGTTCTACGTAAAAGTTAACGTAAACAAAGTTTTTAGTCATAAAACTTCATCTCGACACCAAAATCACTAAAGGAATGAATAATGAACATTAAACATTGTGAATGATCAAAGAAATGTTTTTTTTACACAAATGCAACATAAAATTTTACAAGAAGTTAATTAGACAAATTATTTTTTAATTATAAATAAATGGTTTATTCAACAGTGTAACATTTAAGTTTCTCATGAGGATGACCAAATCACCCTGATAGGACTTAAACCGAGAGAGTAAGTATGATGCAAGACCCTCCATGCCTTCTATCCTAAAAATCACTTGCGAAACACCACAGGGATCCGCATACATCCAGGAAATAGCAATGTTGGACAAAGGTAGAAGATGAGCAAGTAACTCCATATCCAACCCTCATACAGGGGTAAAGAATCCCAGACCACAAACGTCTTCGCCATCGAAACGACTACTCTTCATCTCACACCAAGAAAAGCAAAGGAAGAAAAATGCCCTTCGTAAATAAATGGCCTACGAAAAACATTCTTGAAAGAAGTTTTTAGGATTTGAGAATGATGTGAAAAATGAGAGGAAAAGAGGGTTTAGTTGTTGCAAGTTGTAACCTCCCCATATTTCTAGCGTTATTTATAGGCAAAGAAAACGAATCGGCAAGTGACACTTGGCAAATGCCCACTAGGTTACCACACATTTAATGAAGCGCGTTGTAGACACCCTACAAGACACGAGTACCACTGGCGTATACACATATGTCAGGTATAGTCGAGGGGACGTGTTATACACACCGCTCAAGAAACGTCAGGGTGACGTCGTCTACGGTCTCAAAAACAATAAAGACGCGTCAAATCTCAAAGATAGCGAATAAATCCGAAGCATGGTATTCCTACACGTCCCCATGAAAACATTAAGCATACACATTTCCCAATTCAGCTTACAACCCTAATCGAGGCAAAAATCATGCATCTAGTCATCATCACAAAAGACAAATGTGACCATCAGCATGGCAATAAAGGGGCCTGAGGCAAACCCTCGTAGTACAGGCGCGGACCAGGGGGACTCGGGTACAGTAAAGTCCAACATCACATCATAGTGCATGAAGCATGATCTAATACTAGACTGTGGGGACTTGATAGCGTATCAATATTAATGGCACAAGCCCATTAAATCACGCTCGAATCAAGCCCGTCACCAAGGCCGAATCAATACTTGATAAGAGGCATGGCTTAAATCCAAAGCTAAGTAGAGCCTGGAAAGACCTCTCAGACTTGACTAAGTAAAGACAAAGCCTCTACTCCACAACAGTCACTAGCGGTTAAGATGTAGCATCTGAGATTGCATAGTGGGGACGCACGACAAACACCACTACGAGCAAAAGGACTAATTACATATGTCCTCCTTGTTGGCTCCTGGATGATCGACACTTATCACCCTTGGCACCCTGGCGGTCGTCGATCACTCCAAAAGGGTTTATCTCTAAACCCTAAAAGCCTCTCTATAAAAGGAGAGCAACACACAACACCACACAAGTTTTCACACACTTGGAAAATTCTCCCTCGCAGCAATGAAGTATGGTTCTTATTCAAGTGTTACCCGAGCTTCTTTATCTACATCAATCTTATCAGGTCCTTCCCGTTCAACACGGGAAACCAAACAACAAAACCATTCCTATCCTATCTCTAAATCGATTTACATACCATACATAAACAGTTTTGAATTAGTTTTTACAGGGGTATAATAAAAATAGGACACTAATTGAGGCTGCTAGGACAATGTTGTCAGAATCTAAGCTACCAACTACCTTTTGGGCTGAAGCTGTAGGCACTGCATGTTATGTGCAGAATAGAAGTAAGGTAGTGAAGCCTCATAACAAGACCCCCTATGAGTTGTTACATGATAGGAAGCCAATGATTGCATTCCTAAAACCTTTTGGGTGTCCTGTTACTATCTTGAATACCATAGACTACCTAGGCAAGTTTCAAGAAAAAGCTGATGATGGATACTTTTTAGGCTATTCTTCTAATAGTAAAGCCTTTAGAGTATACAATAGGAGGACTAGGATTGTTGAAGAAAACTTACATGTTAAGTTTAGTGAAGAGACTCCTATTGTTGAGACCAAAGGACCAGAATGGTTGTTTAACATTGATATGCTAACCAAATCTATGAATTATGAGCCTATCATTGCAGGAACTTCCACTAATGTTGATGCAGGTACACCAAAAGATTCTGATGCAGAAACAATTTCTAAGGAAGTTGATTCTCCAAAGGAGTTCTATTTGGTTGAAAAGTGGAAAGCTGGTTCTGTCTCTCCTATCATTGATAAGCAAGGTCCCACTGATGATGATGTCTTGAATTCTGGAAGCAAAGTTGATCATCATCAAGATAAGGATGAGTTGTTGAAAGATAACTCAGTGTCGGTAGAAGAAATTGAAAGAAAGAAAAGGAAATCTGAAAGCACTGCTAAGCCAAATGAAAGCACGGCTAAGTATAATGAAAGCACTGTTAAGCCAACTTCTACCATTGCCAGTACAAGTGAAACCCCGGCTGTAAGTACTGATGATAGTACTTACTTTGGACCAACTGCAAAGCCATTATTTGGTGATGAGGAGTATCCACATGATCCTGATATGCCTGCTTTGGAAGAGATTGATACTCATACTGATGATGAAGACATGGATGATTTCTTCAATGCTGATTTTACTAATTTGGAAACTGTCATTCATGAAAGTCCAATCACTACCACAGGGATTCATAAGATTCATCCCAATGATCAAATACTTGGAAATTTGAATACACCAGTTCAAACAAGAAGCAAGGTTCTGAACACTAAAACCTTTCCTGAACAAGGTTTCTTCGCAAGGTCACTTTACAAAAGAAATAGTCATAAATATCTGCAAAATTGCATGTTTGCTTGTTTTCTGTCTCAAAAGGAGCCCAAGAGAGTTGAAGAAGCTTTGTCAGAAGAAGGATGGGTTGAATCAATGCAAGAGGAGCTATTGCAGTTTAAGCTTCAAGAAGTATGGACATTGGTTGACCTTCCAAATGAGGTTTTCAGAAATCCAGGTTGGTTGCTCAAGGATACACACAAAAAGAAGGTTTGGATTATGATGAAGTGTTTGTCCCTGTTGCCAGAATAGAAGCTATAAGATTTTTTTTGGCATATGCTTCATACAAGAACTTTGTTGTGTATCAGATGGATGTTAAAAGTGCATTTTTGTATGGTACTATTGAAGAGGAGGTTTATGTTTGTCAACCTCCTGGTTTTGAAGATCCTGATCATCCTGATAAGGTATACAAGGTGAAGAAGGCTATGTATGGGTTGCATCAAGCTCCTAGGGCATGGTATGAGTGCCTGACTACTTTTTGATGGATAATGGCTTCAAAAGAGGGTTGATTGATAAGACTTTGTTCATTAGTAAGCTTAAGGATGATATTTTACTGGTTCAGGTCTATGTAGATGACATCATCTTTGGCTCAACAAATAAGGAGCTATGCAAGGATTTTGAGACACTTATGCATGATAAGTTTTAGATGAGTTCTATTGGAGAACTCACTTTCTTTTTGGGGCTACAGGTTCAAAAAAGGACTAATGGTATTTTCATTAGTCAAGACAAGTATGTAGCAGATATTTTGAAGAAGTTTGGGTTTCAGGATGTGAAGAGTGCTAGTACACCTATGGAGACTCAGAAACCACTGCTACCAGATGATGGAAGTCCCAAAGTTAATTTGAAGTTGTATAGGTCCATGATTGGATCTTTGATGTATCTCACTGCATCTAGGCCAGATATAATGTTCTCAGTATGTGTGTCTGCAAGGTTCCAAGTCACACCCAATACATCACACATGAATGCTGTTAAGAGAATTTTTAGATACCTTAAAGGTCATCCTAAATTGGGCCTTTGGTATTCTAAGGATTCACCTTTTGATTTGGTGGCCTATACACATAGTGATTATGCTGGTGCTAGTTTGGATAGGAAATCTACAACTGGAGGATGTCAGTTTTGGGAAGCAGACTAATTTCATGGCGTGTAAAAAAGCAAACAATAGTGGCAAAATCTACAACTGAAGCTGAATATGTGGCTGCTGCTAGTTGCTGTGGTCAAGTTCTTTGGATTCAGAATCAATTGCTAGATTTTGGGTACAATTTCATGCATACTAAGATTTACATTGATAATAATAGTACAATTTGCATCATTAAAAATCCTGTTTCAAATGGTAAAAATCCATACTGATTTCAATGTTAGAGATTGTAATGAGAAAAGATTGATTCAAAAGGTAAAAATCCATACTGATTTCAATGTTGCTGATCTTCTCACTAAAGCTTTTGATGTGGGGAGGTTTCAGTACCTTGTAGTTAGTATTGGAATGGTTAATCTCTAAATCTAAACTTGTTTTGTAAAAGTTTGTATAAGTATTGTACTGTTATTAGTTGATCTTAGTATTGCTATTTTTGTTCTAACCACTGTTAGTTATGTTCAAACCACTGTTTGTTTCTTTGTGTTCCCACTAACCATTTTGCAGAGATATGAAAGTAAATCACTGTTTGACTGATGCAAGAGACTTAAAAGGAAAGACATGGTTTTATTATTCATATTTTATAAACTGCATTCATACATGCAGTGGTTACAACCATGGCTACAAACAAACAGGAGAATACATCACAACATGCTTACAACAACCAACACAGGACACAAGCTTCACAACTAATCCTACACCCACCTAAGGCTTCCTTGGAAAGGCCCAGTTAGGCATCACTTTAGGTGCCCCACGCCTATCAATCACCCTCCACACCTTTGGACGTTCAAGCCCAATCACCTTTCCTCCTACAGGTGGTGAGGATGATGAAGGACCCTCTGGTGGTGGTTCTGTTAACAATGCTCTTGCAGGTGGTGCTTGGAGCTCTTCAGTTGGGAGTACAGTAGCAAGGGGAGGTACAACCAAGACTCTTGAAGAAGTGTCATCATCTGTGCTTTCATATGGTGAAATGTAGCTTGACGTGGAGTTTGATCCATCTTCCTTGATGATGGCATCCTGTGGCATTGGTTGAAGTGTTGATGGACCAGCAGATGAAGGAAAAGTGCTCATGGACACATGGTTTCTCTTTCTTGATGAAACCTCTGCAAACACTTCTCTCTTTATTTTACCTGGATTGTTAAGAACATAATGCCAAGCATCATCATCCCAAATGCTATCTAAAAATGAGCTGTCTGATGAGACATTGATTGGGTTTGACTGGCTCATGGTGATTTTTGGTAAAGTTGCTTTTGAGAGATTTTAGGAGGAGAGAAGTGTTGGTGAGTTAAAGTATGTGAGTCTAATGTTATTAAATAGAGGTTAAGATGGAATCAGGAAGTTAATGAGGGGAAGGTGTAAGTGGTTGAGGAGTAAATGAAGTCTTTTGACTTTGGGAAACGATTTAATGACAGAAGTTGACCATATTGACTTAGAATTTAGCATTGTTGGCTATCCACTGCTAAGGATATGGAACCACTTCTTGTTCAATCTAACCACTGCTAACCTTAACCATCTTTTCAGTGTTTGGTTTATGTTTGTGATATGCTGGTATGAAGGATTGTTGTACACATTGGAGCTTTTGGAGCTTCTGCTGATTAGTGTTAAAAAAAAAAAAATGTTTTGTAATTCTTCATATTTCTGTGTGATATCATTATTTTTGACAAAGATTTGATTGCTGTAAATCTTGGTCAACAGATTGGAGTGTCATTTTGTATCCACGGCTAGAGTCTTTCAAACCACTTCTAGTGGTTTTCAAAACACTGCTAGCGTATTGCTGTTCTTGGATACTTGAAGGGCTGTTTGGTAACTTTGGTGCTAACGCATTTATATCCCCAAATCACTGCCAGATCATTTAATTGATCTTCAAATCACTTCCAATTGGCGCTCTACATAAACCCAAACCACTTCCATCTGTTTAATTCACAAATCCCACATCATTAACATCACCAATCACCATGCCGAATCAATACTCCAAAACCCATAACCTAGTTGCTAATCTGGTAAAAAACAATCGATCTGAAGGTTTTCATGAAATGATTGATTTCCTTATTCATAGTCCTATTCACTTTGCATTAACTGTAGCACCCACCATTTTTAAAGCCTATGTACATCAATTCTGGGGAAATGCTAAGCTTGAGAAGATAGATGGGTCGAAGTTTTTAGTACTGTTGTGGATGAGAATGAGATTTTGGTTGACGAGGAAATCATTAGAGGAGTTTTGAAGTTGGATGATGCTGAGATCTTTGAAGGTTTAGAAAGGCTAGGATATATTAGAAGGGATGATAAGGTAAATGTTTTTAAAGGAATGTTTTCCAAACAATGAAAGTTTTTGATTCATACTTTATTGATGTGTATGAGTAATAAGACAACTGGGTTTGATGACTTTCCCTCCAAAATTGCTACTGCTATCATATGTTTATCTGAGGGGAGGAAGTTTAATTGGTCTAGAATGATTTATGAAGGACTTGTGCAGAATATTAGGAAGAAGGGTAAGTATTATTTATATCCAAGGTTTGTGCAACTTATTGTGGAAAGTCAAATAGAAGAACCTGTTGAGCATACTAGGGAGTATGAGGTGCATTATATGCTTCCTAAGGTTTTTGCACATATGAGACATCAGAACCCTGATTTTCTAATAAGAGATGTTCCATTGTTCCCCCATATGATTAATTTGCCTGCTATTCCTGAGTTTGATGAAGGTCTTGAATCCCAATCCATAAAACCTAAACCCACTTCTTGTACACTTGAACCCTCTGTTAGTGAATCTCAACCCACTGCTAGTACACCTGAACTCACTGCTAGTCAACCTCAAACCACTGTAGAACCCATTTTGTTTACTAGGAGGAGGAAGGGCACCAAGCTACCTCAGGCTGGTGTTAGTAGTGTTGTTCATGAGGCCTGTCAGCCACAAGTTGTGGAGGTGACATGATTGGAAGGGCTTCCACTACTGATTAATGCTTAGATGTCTGGTCAGGACAGGGAAACATCATTAAGACCCAACCTTTGGCAACTCCTAATGTGGAGAGTTCCTTGGAACTCAACACAGGTGGAGGAATCCCTAGCCACCTGGCTCACTCAGGGTGCATAGATGATCAGGCAAGGTCTGATGCTATGTTTGCTTTATCCAATGAACCACCTCTCAGAGCAGTTAACACAGCTCGAAGTGATGAGGATAGTTTGGAAAATGACAATGAATTGACGGATCCTAAACAGGTACATGATGACTTTTCCAATGAACCACCTCTAGGACCAGTTAACACAGGTCGAAGTGGGGAGGATATTCTTGAACATTTAAATGAATTGACGGCTAAATGTACCAAGATGGAGGACACAATCTCTAGTCTTCAAGAGTTGGTTGTGTTTCAGGGAAAAGAGATTAGGAGGCTAAAGCATAGAATGTTTGTGATGGAGAAGGTGAGGAGACCTGAGGTTGCTGTTTTAAGAACAGTGAGAAAATTGAAAAGGAAGGTTGCCTCCTCTCCAGCTGTGATTTTGGAGGATGTACCCAAATAGCTGTGAATTCAGGGGAGGCTGTTGGTGTGTATATTGATGAGGATGTGGACAGTGGAGATCAAGGAGAAAAATTTGTGGTATCTGATAAAGATGGGAATGAAGCTGTTCTTGAAATTTTGAAGACTGTGGTAGAAGAAGAGGTGATGATACACAACCAACCGGCAGTGTTTCTGCACCACGGTGATGTTCTTGAAACCACTGCTGCAGTTTCAGATAAGGTAACCATAACCACTCCCACTTTAATCTTACCCACTGCCATTATAACCACTTCTACAATTGTTACAACCACCTCTGATTCACCACCTAAATCTAAGGAAGTTGAAAAAGAAGTTGCTAGTACACTAATAAACTTAAGCAAAACCTCATCTAATCCTACACCTATCATTGCACCTGTTCAATCTACTGCAACTAAACCTTTGAGTAAGAGTTTGATTATTGGTGAGCCTTTGAAGAAGAAGCTGGCTCAACCAGACATTGGAAAGGGAAAAGGTATTGTTGAACCTGTTTTGAAGTTTAAAAGTAGAGAAGAACATATTGCTTATGATGAAGAGTATACAAGAGGTTTGCAAGCTGAAGAAAAAGCTGCTGCAGAGAAAGAAAAGCAAGAAGAAGAAGAAGCTACTCAGAAATGGTTAGCTGAATGGAATGAGACCCAATCCTGTCTTCAAGCTTCTAATGATATACAAAATGAATACACAACTCAAGAGTGGGGATTATTATCTGTTGATGAAAGAGCTAGAATCTTGGGTGAATGGGCAAGGAGGATCAGGAAGGAGAAGAAGCAAGTTTTAAGGAAGAAACCTCCTACAAAAGGAGAGTGGAGAAATGTGATGATGAAGATTATCAAGAATTCAGGTATACATATTTCTGAAAATCTAAGTAAATGTTCATTTGAGAGGATTCAAGAAATTTATCTGAGGTGTATGAGGATTAATGAGGATTTTAATCCAATGAATTCTGAAAAAGAAGAGTGGATTCAAAATAGACAAAAGAGAAAATATGAGATTCAGGAAACATCTGGTTCTAAAAGACTAAAAGAAGTGAATGAAGATGGTAATCAAATTGTTTCTTATACATTTGAGCTTAATGGAAGTGAAGGATGTTGGAAAATTCAAAGAGTCAGTAATGAAGTTTCTGAGTTTGAGAAATTTTCACAAATGCTTCAATATCTGGATAGAGATGATTTGATGAATCTTTGGAAGCTGTACAAGAATAAATTTGGTGATGTACATCCAGATGATTATCATGAGAGAATGGTTTATCATCACTTGAAGATTTTGTTTGAACCTACTCATGATGAACCTGAATGGAAAGGACTCTACAATGGTCAAGTTACAAGATGGTTTTTATATCAGTCTTATGGAGTTCATGTGCTAACAGTTTATGGAGAAGTTATTCATATGCTTGTAGAAGGAGATTATCCTAAATTGAATAATTATCCAGGAATTATTACTCAGATGGCGAATCACGTGGTTTAAAGATGCTGAAGCCCTATGATGATCAAGCATACAGGTTGTTGCTAAAGTATGAGCAAATTCTTAAAACTGGTAAGTGTTTGGATACATCCTCCAATTCATAAGTTTTGAGCTTAAAAGAAACTTGAGAATTCTATTTGAATGTATCAAGTTTAGGGGAGGATTGTTGGGTTTAAGGTTCCTCAGAACAGGAATTATTCTAAGTGTTGGAACCACGGATAGAGTTGATGAAACCACTGACAGAAGAATGAATCCACTGCTGAAGTTAAACCGCGGCTAGTAGTAATGTGAAACCATTGCTATTGTATTGTAAACAATGCTAGTTATGTATAGTCGGTTTAATATTTTGTATTAGATAAATATGGAAAAGATATTTATCTTGTAGGTTACGTATTGTATTATGTAAATGACTCCTTAGCCTATAAAAGGAGGTCCTAGGTTAGATTAGAGAGACGTATGTTTTATATCTAAGGTCGATACACTTCAAAGTTGTAAAACCCTAATACTGGTTAGAGTATTCGTTATTAATATAATTGAGGTGTTTAAGAGTTATTGTTATTGTTCTTCTTCTTAAGGTTGAATATTAAATTCCGCGTAATATTTAACAAGTTATTATAAAGTCCGTTTCTATAAGGATCGTTTGCTCAACTGGGATCAACAATCTCCAATGCACCTGATGTAAGTTTCTTATTTTCATAAACCTGATTTGGATCCCGTATAAGCGTCATTTTCATTCTTCTAATAATTTATTTGTAATTTGTGTATTTTAGGCATTGGACAAAATTAGGTTCCTTTCTCTCACTGATAAGGAGGTGTTGGCTGAAGGTGATGATACCAACCTTAAAATCCAGGTTCGTAATTGCTGTGTTATTTTGTTTTTTTTCTCATTGGAAAAAAGTGTTGTTTAGTTTCGAAACCTAACTTACATGATATTTGTAATGAAATGCAGATTAAGTTAGACAAAGAAAACAAAATTCTTTTCATCCGTGATACAGGTGTGGGTATGACAAAGGAAGACATGATTAAGAACTTGGGAACAATTTCCGAGTCTGGAACTTCAGGTATTCTGCCTAATCAGCTAAAATTTAGTAAATGATCGTTCCTTTTTTGTTTTGTAGTTGTCTAAGTTTATCTTGAATGGTTGCAAATAAGCTCACAATCTTGGTACTTAATCATAAAAGTAGCTTATCTTTGGCTCACTTGGTGCTACACCTGTACAATTTATATGATGCATTTTTTGTTAGAGGTTGTTAACTCTCCTTCTAAAATGATACCAGCAAGCGTTCCATCACGGACCAAGGTTATGCTTGCTATTTATTTAACCATAATTAATGCTACATGAAGACATTGTGGTATGTTAATTTTCTTTATATGAACAGTGAATTTTGGCGGTATATACTGGGTAAAGATCAACATCATTTTGCTCTATATGTTGCTTCTGAACTGAAAGGTGTGTGCTCGTGTTAATATGTACTTTAACGTTGATGAACGATTGTTATGTGTTAATGTTGATATGCAGTGATGCATTTGAGGGGAAACGTGATTGCCATGGGTAAGCAAGTTGTACATAAAGACTTAAAATAAGCAGGCTATACATGGTTATTGTTTAAGCAAATAGGCCTTACCAAGAAAATAGTCCCAAACAACCACTCAGCTTGATGAAATTCTAATCCCAGCGTGCAAATGAAGATGATTTCACATGCACAACAGTTGTGGGTTGATCGGGTCTGAACTGTCAAGTTTATCACACAAATCAACCACTTGTGAATGGTCAACCGTAATAAAATTCAAACAGTCTAAAACCAATGCAATTTCCCTTGGAATATAGTGGATTCCCGGGTCGTTAAGTCTCACGGAGACTGAATGGTGTTTAAAACGTTCAGATGTCGAATGATCACTAAGGATAATGATCTGTAAGGATTTTGATTGGATAATTACACTACTGATTGATTGGAATGGTATTTGGATACAGAACTATAAAGTACAACAATCAGATTAAACAAACTTAAACACGTACGTTTATTAAATTACGTAAACGTACAAAATAAAACGTGAGTTTTAAGAAATAAAAGACCTACAAATATGAAAATGATATTTTTACAAACCTAATAATAAAATAAAATTATTAGAAAATTAAAATTATTTTTATAACTATTTATTTAATTATTATTAATTAAAAACTATTTTAAACTATTTAATAATACTCTAAAATATAAGAAAATATGAAATAAAGCTAGAAAAATGAAATTATGACTTAGAAAAATCTAAAATATTAGAAAACTAATTTTAAAACTGAAAAGATATTTTTATGCTTTTTATTTATTTATTATTAATTATTTAATACTTTTAACTATTTTTAATTCTAATAAATACTTAACAAGCTAAGAAAATTATGAAATTTTTTATATAAATATCTTATGATGACAGAAAACTAAGAAAATTATAAAAACAGGGAGTGCTTAATAATAAGCTGAAAAAAGAAAATTAAAAAGCTAATTTCTATTAAATAAACGCTATCACTATTTTAAAAATGATGTTTTTGTGATTTTTCTTTTTGAAAACTATTATACTACTGAAAATAAGCAACTTTAAAAAAAAAAAAAATTTTACAACTTAAAAATAAGCTATTTGAAAGCTAAAAAGCTTAACAGTTTGAGTTTTTGCTTATTTTGATTATTTAAGTTCTAATAAGCTTGAAATAAGCTTCACAGAAAGAAACAAAAGTGAAATAAGATGTAAACAAGCTAAAGGAACTTAGATTAAGCTAAAAGGCACAAAGGAATACACTGATAAGCTATAAATAAGCTAATAAGCACTTATGCAAAACCTACTAACCAAACAGGCCTGCAGCCATTTCTAAAAGCAATTTTAGCTTATTAAATAAGCTTAAAGGCTCAAAACAAATACTGAGGTGTCAAGATGAGCTGGGGGGCTTTCCAAAAGTCCAAGCTCACACACTATGGCTCACTAATAAGCTTATGACAAGCTTGTGAAAGAGCTTGTAAATCACTGAGTACTTAGTTAACACAGAAATGGTCAAACAAAAGCAATTAGCGCCCTACTAAATAAGCTATAAAATGGAAAAATAAGCTTGGATCTTCAAGACAGCTAGGTTAGCTTTCCAAAGAACCAAAATACACAAGCTTAGGCTAACTAATAAGCTCTGTGTGAGCTTATGAAAATGGTCTACTCAACTTTGCACTGAGGCACTATATTTTAGAAAAGGTCTTAAAAGAAACTAAAAATAAGCATTAAACTAGCAAACTAGAAATTATAAAAAATACTATGATAAAGATGAGCAGTTATATTTTATAAACCTAAAAGCTTAAAACATGAAACTCAAAGTTAAACCCTATAGAAAACAATCTATTTTATTCAAAATGCTAAATCTGAAAATTTGACTTTTTAAGTTAAACTAAAAAGTTGACTAAAATGAACTTTGGAACAATCCTAATCACTGATTATGTTGTATTAAGGTGGATTAAGACTGATTTGATCAACAATAACAACTTATGAATACAAAACCATGATTATGAAACATGAAATCTACACAGTTGATGAACAAGGAGTGATCAAAGGCTATTTTGACTTTTTCACAAATGAGCACTAGATTTTATGGTTGAACTGAGTTATTTTGACCTAATGTGACACAGAACAACAACAAACAACAACACAAACAACCTCTAACACAGGTTTACTCACAAATCCAAACAACCTTTAAACTAACTGATTTTATGATTTTCAAAAGTTTACAAGATTAAGACAATGCAATTGATTAAAAACTTTATATTATCACTTAATGAGACTGAAGAAGCATAAAACAACAACAATAACAGCATAAAACTAGGAAATGACAATTATGCTATATTAACTGTCAAATTACAAGTTTTAACAATTACAAATTGAACAAGCAACAAGCAAGCTGTTTTAATGGTTAATTCTACTTAACTACCACTAAGAAACATAAAAACACAAAGCTTAAAGTTAATTAATGACTTTAACAGTAAAATGCTAAAATTGAGCAAAAGGCTCACAAGATAGAAACCAAGTGAAAACTTAGAACCAAGGCATGAGAACACAACCTATAGCTTCCCAAGAAGCTCTAAACCCAGGGCATCCAATATTCACCTGCTCCAGCTTTGATAACCATCTCCATTGATTTTTTTTTATTTTTAACTATTTTTGAGTATTTTTTGGTATTTTTTCTTTTTGATACTAAACAGAGTTTTAAAGGTTTCTAATAGCTTTATTAAGCTATCTAGGAGCTTATGTTAGTTTATAAGTCCAAAGCAACAACTAACAACAACATTAAACTCACATGAGATTTTTGAACTTGGAATTTGCATAAACTGAAAATGATACTAAAGCTTTGAAATTGATTACTGAAAAAGTTGTAAAATATACTAAGATTGACAAATACAGTACTTGAAAGCTTAAGATTACACTTGAATTTGAAAAATTAACTAAAACGACATAGGAAATTAAAAATTACACTAGATAGTTTTCTACATTGCTTCTTTTCCCCTTTATAATGATCTCTTTAGACTTCTTGTCGACCTCTGATTGTTTCCCACCTCATCTTGACCATTGAAACCTTCTAATTCATCACCACTGTCCATTTGGCAATTTTGGCGCCAAAATATCTTTGAGCAGGTTTTTAGCATTTAAAGAAGTTTGGGAGATTGTGAAGGTAGAGGGAGTGGGTAAACAGGTGTTGTGATGAGGTGGAAAAGGTGGATTTGAAAACCATGGTGGTTTGATGGGTCATCTGGTTTTGGCGGGCAAATGTGAGAGAGATGTACAGTATCTCTGGTATTTGACTTTTTTTACCGTTTTTAATAATAACGCAGAGGGTTCAAAATTGTGTATTGGACTGTCTCAAGTGGGATTTTTGACTGGCTCGGGTTCAAGCTCAGGGTCAAGGTTCAAGTGTGTTGGGTTGGGCTAATGTTGGGCCCCTGAGATTGGTTTGGGATATTAATAAAAAGGGTCCGGTTTGGATTTGGTATTAATACATAAGGACCAATCTTGTAATTTCTGCAAAGTTAAGGGGCTGAACCTGCCACTTTTCCAAAGTTAACACAAGGACTAAACCTGCAATTAATGGTTAGTACAAGGACCAATATTGCATAAAATTCCATTTTTATAAATCCAAGGACCAAAACTGTAAACTTTGTAACTCCAGAGACCAAACTTGTAATTTTCTCAAAACTTATCATATAAGGACCAAATATGACACATTTGAATAGTACAAGGGTGTAGTTTGGATAATTTCCATTTTTAAACACCCAAGGACTGATTTTGACACTTTTGTAAAGTTGAGGGACCAAAGTTGCCATTTTTGCAATTTTAAATTTCAAGGACCAATTTTGACAACTCATGAATCCCTAGGGACTTTAAATAACATTTTTCATTATTTTGATTTACCAGGGACTATTTTTGACAACTTTTGAAACTTGGGGACTAAAACTGCCAATTATGCAAACTTGATACGTTTTTCACCTGCTTTTGGTATTTTTGCATTTGAAACACATAAAACACTTATTTTGTGATATTTTTATCATTTTGATGCATTTCTGAGTGTTTTCAGATGATGTTTTGCAGACTAAAATGGTAAAAATGATGAGTATTTAGACACTCATCAATCCCCCACACTAAGATATTGCTAGCCCCTAGCAATCTTTTAAGAAAAATTAATGAATTTCATCTCTTTACCAAAAGCCATTACTTCTGGAGTAGCCAGTTGTTTTAGTTCAAGTAAGAACCTTGGTACAATGATAACCAAATGATTTTGAGCAAATCACCAGCTTTCAACGGATTTGGTTTGTCTTTACCAAAGCCGTTAAACTACGGACTAGCCAACTCTTAGATAAATTATCAATATTATCTTTGGTGAGTCGATTACCAGTTATGGCTTTCCAACGCCTTTACCACAAGCCATAAACTTGCGGGCTAGCCAACTTTTCACTAATTAAAGATATGGTGAGTTGAACACCATACAATTTTGGGCAAATTGCAAGCCATAAACGGATTTGAGATATCTTTACCAAAAGCCGTTTGCTCTGATTAGCCAATCCTTATGTGGGTTAGACATGGCGACTGATTACCATTTCTGAGTAAGTAAAAACACTTACTCAAAATTTTTTTTTGCCAAAAATGGGGAATTGGGTGGTAATACATATGATAAAATTCGTGAGAATTCCCCCCCCCACTAGAAATGAATATTGCCCTCAATATTCAAAGTACCGGCGTTATGCGAAACTTAGACGAAAGGGAAATACTACGGCCATTATTTTATTTTTGATATATACATTTTTTTTTTTTTTTGAAAACTTATATACAACGAGGGGGGCAACTCCCCACACTAGGGTGGTAGAAAGTAGAAAGAAGTCAGAAATATGGGTGAAAACCCATATGGTGTGCTACTGTTTTTGATTACCGAGTCGCTAGCTTGACTCGATCCCCGCATTCATTGGTTCATGGGGAAAGTTTGTAGATCCGGGACAACCATGGGTGGAATGTCCTCTCCAAAATAGTGCTTCAATCGATGACCATTCACTTTAAAATTTGGACCATCGGGCTGAGATAGCTCAGTGGTTCCATAAGGAAATACTTTAGTGATGGTGAATGGTCCAGACCAGCGGGATTTTAGTTTTCTCGAGAAAATCTTCAATCTTGAATTGAAAAGAAGGACTCGATCACCGACGTTGAAAACGCGGTTCTTGATTTTGGAGTCATGAATCTTCTTTGTCTTTTGTTTGTAGATCAAAGAGTTCTCATATGCTTGATCATGGAGTTCATTTAATTCATTCAGTTGAACTTTTCTGTGATCACCAGCTGTCTGAATATCAAAGTTGGCATGTTTCAAGGCCTAGTATGCTTTGTACTCGAGCTCAATCGGCAGATGACATGCCTTTCCGTACACTAGCTTGTATGGAGTACACCCGATTGGTGTTTTATAAGCTGTACGGAAGGCCCAGAGTGCGTCATCTAGTTTATCCGACCAAGATGCACCGGTTTTTAGCCCTCTGTCTTTCAAGAATTCTTTTAATACCACGGTTGAAAACTTCCACTTGCCCCTTGTTTTGGGGGTGGTATGCAGTAGAGAGACGGTGAGTTACACCATACTTTTGCATGACTCGATCAAACTGGTCATTGCAGAAATGTGTACCACGATCACTAATTATAGCTCGCGGAGTTCCAAACCTAGCAAAAAGAGATTTTAAGAATTTCACAACAACTCGGGCATCGTTGGTAGGTAAAGCTTTCGCTTCAACCCATTTTGACAAATAGTCAACAGCCACAAGTATGTATTTGTTTCCTCGAGATGATGGAAATGGCCCCATAAAGTCAATGCCCCAGATGTCAAATATCTCACACACTTGAATGGCGTTTTGCGGCATTTCATTTCTTTGTGAGATATTTCCATGACGTTGACAAGCGTCACAGGTTTTGATAAACTCGTGGGCATCTTTGTAAATCGTGGGCCAATAAAACCCGGAATCAAACACCTTCTTGGCAGTGTAGTTTGGACTATGATGGCCCCCGGTGGGTCCAGCATGGCAAGCTTTGAGAATGTCAATAGCTTCCTGTCCATAAACACACCGTCGGATGACTTGATCCGCACAGATTTTGAATAAGTAGGGTTCGTCCCGAAGTAATGTTTAACATCCTTGAAGAATTTGTTCTTCTGTTGGGTCGACATTCCTTTCATTATGAAGTTACCCGCATGGTAATTTGCGAAGTCAGCAAACCATGGGGTAGTAGAATTTCCACGAAAAGAAACCGCATTGAGTGTCTCGAGAGGAAATGTTTCATTTATTTCCTTTTTCTCAAAACATCTTGGTGAGGGTTTTCTAATCGTGAGATGATCGCCAGGTTCTCCTCTCCTTTTTATCACGTATAATGATATCAAATTCTTGCGGGGAAGAACCCAGCGGGCAATCTCTGCTTTGCCTCTTGTTTTGCAAAGAGATATTTGAGAGCCGAATGATCCGTATACACCACGCATCTGGTCAAGATTAAGTATGGCGAACTTCTCAAACGCATACACCACAGCTAATAGCTCTTTTTCTGTGGTGGTGTAATGGGTTTGAGCTTCAGTCATAGTCTTACTCGCGTAGTGGATTGGCTAAAAATGCTTGGTTAACGTTGCCCCGGACTGCACCGATAGCAAAATCACTTGCATCGCACATGAGCTCAAAGGGCAAGTCCCGTCGGGGCAACGAGAATGGTGCTTCAGGAAGCTTTTCTTTAATGTTTCAAAAGCTTTGATGCACTCCGGTGAGAAGATAAAAGGAGCATCTTTTTCAAGAAGATGAGTCATAGGCCAGGCGATTTTAGAAAAATCTTGTATGAATCTGCGATAAAAACCCGCATGACCTAAAAAACTCCTAATACCTTTGACGGTAGTAGGATGAGGTAATTTGGCAATAACATCGACTTTTGCTCTATCTACCTCAATCCCGTTTTTGAAATCTTATGGCCAAGGACTATGCCTTCTTTGACCATAAAGTGGCTCTTCTCCCAATTTAGACAAATATTGGTGTCTTCACACCGTTTTAGCATTTTATCTAAATGGGAGAGACATGTTTGAAACGAGTCCCCAATGACCGAGAAGTCATCCATAAACACCTCAATTGTTTCCCCGATCATGTCGTGGAATATTGCCATCATACATCGTTGGAACGTGCCAGGAGCATTACATAGGCCAAACGGCATACTTCTATAGGCAAAAGTTCCGTATGGGCAGGTGAATGTGGTGTTTTCTTGATCCTGTGGATCAATGGGGATCTGAAAATAACCCGAGAAACCATCAAGGAAACCATAGTATTCGTTCCCTGCTAATCTCTCAAGCATTTGGTCCATGAAGGGTAGAGGAAAATGGTCTTTTCGGGTGGCGTCATTCAACTTACGATAGTCAATACACACACGCCATCCCGTTACCAGCCGAGTTTGAATTAACTCGTTATTTTCATTTGTGACAACAGTTATGCCACCCTTTTTAGGAACACAATGAATTGGGCTAACAGGTGTAGTGATGAGGTGGAAAAGGTGGATTTGAAAACCATGGTGGTTTGATGGGTCATCTGGTTTTGGCGGGCAAATGTGAGAGAGATGTACAGTATCTCTGGTATTTGACTTTTTGACCGTTTTTAATAATAACGCAGAGGGTTCAAAATTGTATATTGGACTGTCTCAAGTGGGATTTTTGACTGGCTCAGGGTTCAAGCTCAAGGGTCAAGGTTCAAGTGTGTTGGGTTGGGCTAATGTTGGGCCAGCTGAGATTGGGTTTGGGATATTAATAAAAAGGGTCCGGTTTGGATTTGGTATTAATACATAAGGACCAATCTTGTAATTTCTGCAAAGTGAGGGACTGAAGTTGAAACTTTTCCAAAGTTAACACAAGGACTAAACTGCAATTAATGGTTAGTACAAGGACCAATATTGCATAAAATTCCATTTTTATAAATCCAAGGACCAAAACTGTAAACTTTGTAACTCCAGGGACCAAACTTGTAATTTTCTCAAAACTTATCATATAAGGACCAAATATGACACATTTGAATAGTACAAGGGTGTAGTTTGAATAATTTCCATTTTTAAACACCCAGGGACTGATTTTGACACTTTTGTAAAGTTGAGGGACCAAAGTTGCCATTTTTGCAATTTTAAATTTCAAGGACCAATTTTGACAACTCATGAATCCCTAGGGACTTTAAATAACATTTTTCATTATTTTGATTTACCAGGGACTATTTTTGACAACTTTTGAAACTTGGGGGACTAAAACTGCCAATTATGCAAACTTGATACATTTTTCACCTGCTTTTGGTATTTTTGCATTTGAAACACATAAAACACTTATTTGTGATATTTTTATCATTTTGATGCATTTCTGAGTGTTTTCAGATGTTTTTGCAGACTAAAATGGTACAAAAATGATGAGTATTTAGACACTCATCATGGGTACACCATCTTATTTAGGTCTTGAGTATGTTTGACACCATTACTTGGTAATACTACATGTGTACACCTAAAGGTCGAAAAAAGGTAGTCTTGTCAACGGGTTAATATGTCTACAAGTAAATAAATCATCATTTTTGCTTGGCCAGGTTGGATTGGTAAAAAACACATTTTTTCTTTGCGTTGAATTTAACCCATTTTTTTCTTAGAGAACTTTCATGATTTTAACCAGTAAAGATAAAACAAAACCTGTGTTGACCCATTGTAAAGTAAATGGGTCAAAACCGTCGCCACTTAGGTACATAAGGATTTGGGTGAGAAGTTTATGGGACAAGTTACATGGAATACGCGAACGTATGTTGGAATATTTGCTGATGCGGGTTTGGAGGCTAGAATGGGTGGGTTTGAGGAAGGCAATCGGGTTGTTTAGGTGCTGAAGTGGGTGCGTTAGGGCTGAAGTGGTGGCTGAAAAGGATGGATTTAAATGTTGAAATGGTGCTGAAATAGGTGCGTTTGGATGCTGAAATGAGACTCACACGGGCGCGTTTGGGGGCTGAAATGGGTGGGTTTGGGTGTTGAACCGGGTCCTGGAATCTGCTTGTTTGGGTGTTGAAACGTGTGGTTTAGAGGCTGAAATGGGTGAGTTTGGGAGCTGAAATGGGTGAGTTTAAACGGCCAATAAATGGGTGAGTTTCTCTTTTGCTGATCTTTCAAATTATTTATTACATTCTATGGTAATTATCATGATACTATCTTCAATTTGATTTTTGCAAAGTCGATTATCGTTGTTTTTTCTCTTCTCTGTGAACTAAGATTTTTCTGGACTATTCATTAGACAATTCTTCCAGTTTCATCTATTCCTCTCTTCAAGGCAATATGTTTACTATTTTGAATAGTTGGTTTATTGCACAAAAATGTTTTAGCTTACTACAAGCATTTCAGTAATCTAATGAATTTATATAAACACTTTTTAAAAAGGGGTTGATACGCACACCATCTTTTTTGATGCATGCACCATACTATACAACACTGTAATGCACACTGTACAACATTATAATACACAAATATAGTGTATGCATAAAAAAATATGTTGTGTGTATCAACACCCCTTTTCAAATGATTGTAAACTTTAATGAGGCAATCTATCTATAAAGTAAACAATTTCTTTACCAAACATAACATGTGGGAGAAAATTTTATAAGAAACTTCCTTGTCAGTTTATGTGAAAAAAATGTAGCATTTTTTTCTAAAATAAGGTGATTGCCGATACTACACATGCTAGTGCAGAGCATAGTTCATGGTTGTTGATGCAATAACTCTAATGGATCATTTCAATGTCATGTTTTAGTATGGGCCCGGACGCAATGTATTTGCATAAAAATATGAAAATTACTTTTAAGTTCAAAAATGGCTAAAAATTTTTTCTTTTGGTCTTTAGGAGTTATTTTTACAAGGGGAGCAGTTCGAGGCATGTAACTAGTAAGGGGGAATTAGGGAAACGGGGCATCGACTTACACATATTGGTATCTCCAAGCAATTTTTTTTTATTCTTTTGTTTCTGTACACAACAAACATCGACCACACGACCAACCGCGAGTGGCTGTTTTTTCGTGCCCATCCTTAAGCAATTATCTAAGCAACTTCATTCATGTTTTTAAATATCGTCTATGTGATCTATTTGACACTCTTTTTCGTTGACTTAATATAATCTTGAATATTATAATTTATTTCGTAATTTTTATACTAATAATAGTTGTTATAAAAATATATAAAATAAAATAATTGCCTACTCTATAAAACATTAACATAATTCTAATAAACATAAACACGATCGTCCCGCAGCAATGTGCGGGCTCACCTGCTCGTTACTTTAAGGGTGAAAGCTAAAGGTACGCAACGTACTTTTTCAGAATTACACATCTACGTAATATATTTTGTTAAGGGTCAAAGCTAGCTAACATACTTTCAAATTTTTTTCGATCTAGCTAATATGACCTGTTGGTAGTAGGTTACCAGGTCACCTTGGCGAAAAATTTGCGCAGTTAGTCCTCTAGGACTAACGACCGTTAGCTAGAAGATAACGACCGTTAAAAAAAATAAAAATAAAAAAATAAATAAAAAAAAACTTTTAAAAATTTTTTTACTTTTTTTAAAAAAAAATGTAATTTAAAAAAAAAAAAAAAACGTAAAACTTTTTTTAAAATATCTAGCCGTTTTAGCGTAAGTAGGACTATTCAATATGTGAAAATGATTGACACAATTGTATACTTTAGACCAACAAATCTTTTTGTTGAGAATCCAATAAATTATTAGCCATACAAGTGTCGTTATGTAAACATAAGCATGTACAATTTCTCTACTATGGGAGAAAATTCTACAAGAAACTTCCTTGTTAGTTTATGTGAAAAAAATGCAGTAATTTTTTTTGTTTTTTTTAGGTGACTGCCGATACTGTACATGTTATTGCAGAGCATAGTTCACGGTTGTTGATGCAATAACTATAATGGGTCGTTTCAATGTCATGTTTTACTGTTTTCGTATGGGCCAGGATGCAATGTATTTGCATAAAAATATGAAAATTACTTTTAAGTTCAAAATTGGCTAAAAACTTTTCTTTTTGGTCTTTAGGAGTTATTTTTACATGGGGAGAAGTTCGAGACAGGTAACCAGTAAGGGGAAATTAGGAAAACGGGGCATTGACTTACACACATTGGTATCTCCAAGCAATTATTTTTTCATTCTTTTGTTTCTGTACACAACAAACATCGACCACACGACCAACCGCGAGTGGCTTTTTTTCGTGACCATCCTTGTTAAGCAATGATCTAAGCAACTTCATTCATGTTTTTAAATATCGTCTATGTGATCTATTTGATACTCTTTTCCCTTGACTTAATATAATCTTGAATGTTATAATTTATTTCGTATTTTTTATACTAATAATAGTTGTTATAAAAATATATAAAATAAAATAATTGCCTCTATAAAACATTAATAAAATTCTAATAAACATAAACACGATTGTCCCGCAGCAATGTGCAGGCTCACATGCTTGTTATCTTTAAATTAGAAACACAGACTTGTAAATCGTAGAGGCAAAATATCTAGCTGTTTTAGCATAAGTAGGACTATTCAATATGTGAAAATGATTGACACAATTCTATACGTTAGACCAACAAATCTTTTTATTGAGAATCCAATAAATTATTAGCCATACAAGTGTTGTTATGTAAACATAAGCATGTATAATTTCTCTACCAAACATAGCATGTGGGAGAAAATTTTATAAGAAACTTCCTTGTTAGTTTAGGTGAAAAAAAATGCAGGATTTTTTTTTTTAAATAAGGTGACTGCCGATACTGTACATGTTATTGCAGAGCATAATTCACGGTTGTTGATGCAATAACTCTAATGGATCATTTCAATGTCATGTTTTAGTATGGGCCATAACGGAATGTATTTGCATAAAAATATAAAAATTACTTTTAAGTTCAAAATTGGCTAAAAACTTTTCCTTTTGGTCTTTAGGAGTTATTTTTACATGGGGAGCAGTTCGAGGCAGGCAACCAGTAAGGGGGAATTAGGAAAACGGGGCATCAACTTACACACATTGGTATCTCCAAGCAATTATTTTTTCATTCTTTTGTTTCTGTACACAACAAACATCGACCACACGACCAACCGCGAGTGGCTGTTTTTTCGTGCCCATCCTTTTTAAGCAATGATCTAAGCAACTTCATTCATGTTTTAAATATCGTCTATGTGATCTATTTGATACTCTTTTTTGTTGACTTATTATAATCTTGAATGTTATAATTTATTTCGTAATTTTTATACTAATAATAGTTGTTATAAAAAAATATAAAATAAAATAATTGCTTACTCCATAAAATATTAACATAATTCTTATAAACATAAACACGATCGTTTCGCAGCAATGTACGAGCTCACCTACTCGTTATCTTTAAATTAGAAACACAGACCTGTAAATCGTAGGGGCAAAATATCTAGCCTTTTTAGCATAAGTAGGACTATTCAATGTGTGAGAATGATTGACACAATTATATACGTTAGACCAACAAATCTTTTTATTGAGAATCCAATAAATTATTATCCATACAAGTGTTGTTATGTAAACAAAAGTCAGTTGGCCAATCATATCTTAATATCAATTTCTTAAAAAAAAAAGAGTTAATTACATAAATGGTCCTTGTGGTTTGTCAGGTTTTACGGATTTAGTCTCTAAACTTTTTTTTTACGAATCTCATCCTTATGATTTTGACTCGTTACGGTTTTGGTCCTTTGACCATTTTTTCTGTTATTTTGACCGTCAAAAATGGTTAAAATAACACTTATATCCTCGTTTGTCTTAACATATGGTCCATGTGGTTTGTCTCGTATAACAAATTTGGTCCATGATCTTTTTTCTTTCCTTTTCTTTCCTTTTTTTTTTTTTTTAACTATTTGATTAACATTAGTACTAAATTTTTAATTCATTTTTTTTTTATTTGTTATCACACATTTATTCAAATTTTTTTTATCTTATGTCAAACCTTTAAAACTTTTAAAGTTTAAAGTTTAATTTGTTTTTAAATAGATTATGTCAAAAATTTAAAAACAATATTTTTTTAACAAATTTTTTAATAAACTAAAAATCTAATATTTTCACATTTTTTTTAATTTAATAATTTTATTATTTTTTTTATTTTTTAACAGATTAAAAATTTTATAATTTTGAACAATATTTTTTTTAATTCAAAAAAGATTAAAATTTTGACGGATTATTTCAAAACTTTTATAGAAATTCTGTCTAAACTTTTTTTGTCAAAAAAATTTTAAAAAATTTATGTCAAAAAATAAAAAATAAATAAATAAAAAAATAAAAAATAAAAATCTGACTTAATTAATGAGGAAAATTTAACCAAAATTTTTAAAAAGCTTTTTGTGAAAATTTTATAAAAAAAAAATCTCGTAAAAGTTCCAAAATTTTTTAAAAATCTGTCAAAAGAGTTTTTAAAAAATATGTGAAAAACTTACTTAAAAAATTTGGACAAAAAAGTTTTTGAAATAAAAAAATTATTAATAAAAATTTTATAATAATATTATTAATAAAAAATTCGGACAAAAAAATAAATAAAAAAAGTAGGGACCAAATTCGTGATATGCTACAAACCACAGGGACTATACAATAGGAGGGCATTTCTGTCATTTCATCCATTTAAACACCCACTTGACGGTCAAAGTAACAGAAAAAGTGGTCAAGGGACCAAACCCGTAACGGGATCAAAACCATAGGGACAAGATCCGCAAAAAAAAGAGCTTAGGGACTAAATCCGTAAAATCTGACAAACCACAGGGACCATTTATCTAATTAGAATCTTTAAAGAAGATATTAATAATTAATTAGAGTAAAATTGTTATTCTACAAAAAGTAAAAGAGAAATCAACAATAATTATATTTTTCTTAAACTGTCCATTTCTTATTGAGAAATAACAATATGTTTTTCTTAAACTGAATATTTATTGTCAGGAGACAATAATTTTGAAACGAAAAAACTATCTTTTAGTTTTCAAGGTTTTTTCATCCCGAGGCATAGCGTGTACATTAAATACCTTGTATAAGTTCGATTCTCTTTTAGGGCCCGTTTGATTTGTAGATGGGTTTAGGATTATAATTTGGATTTGGATTAAGATTTGGATTTGAATTTGGATTTAGTATAAGTTTTTTAAAAAAATGAGAGAAATAAAATATATATTATATCCATAAAAATATTTAAATGACAAAAATGTACTATATATAAATTTTCATGCAAACAAAAGGTTGAGAATATGCCACGTAAACAATATATGAATGCTAATGTGAAAACCCACCATTTCACCTCAGACTTGAAGATGGACATATATTCGGATTTCGTGGGCCCTTCTCAACCCGAAACCAGCAACCAAACAATATTTTTTTGGAGTCATCCCAAAACCTCCCCATAAACCTCTCAACCAAACGCATCTTTAGTTTTCAAAGTTTAAGATAAGACAGGAGAAATATAATTTTCACTTCAAGACAAAAAAAGACCAAAACGTATGCTACGCAACCTGAAAAGTAAACGCGATATCATAAGGTATGAATTAACGTTTTTAAAAAGTAGCAACATATTCAGATTGAATAATTTAAAGACTAAAATACACCGTTGGTCCCTAAACTTGTTCCTGCACATCGCAATGGGACAAACTTGAGAATATCATATTGGAGGTCCTTGGGTTTTATCTACTAGACCAGTCCGTGACAGATTGCCAAAGTCAACATGATTTTTTCTGGCTTTACATCGAGGATATAATAGACCATTCACAATTTTAACATGCCATAGTTAAAATCTAACCCAACCTTCAACCAAAGTCGAGTAAGAATCATCATTTCCAGGTTTCAAGATCATGATCTGAGCTAGAATGCTTGGTTGGGTTTTATTGTAGCTTTAATTTAAAATGTTTGATAAGTAAAGTTATATGATTTATGTGGATAGCCAAATTTGCCATACCTAAACAGAGCGACATTATGAAGTTAAATTATTTCTTGATTGGGCGGCTACTTTGAGAAACCATATAGGTGAAAACTTCCAAGAGTTGGATCCATAATCGAGTAGACATAAGATTTTTATTTATTTAAATATTCAAACACAAATATCTTGTTGGTGGCTACGCACCTGATCTATGACCACTAGTTCAAGAGTATTGCTTAATAGCATAGCGCCCGCTGGACCAAATACATTGAGGAAAGAGTTGATCAACACCACCAAGAATTATGGTAGGGATCATACCAACCATCCAAACATCAACAAAACATTCTGATCTGCTTGTATTTCAAGCAGTGACCAACGTTGGTCACCAACCAGAACATAGGGTGCGGTTCATGACTGCTGACTAGGTTATTATGTTACAAAACAGACCACCAACACATATAACATGTTACCCCATTGGTAACAAAGTGACTATTGTGTAAACTAAGTAAACAAATTTAGCATTTCAATCTTAAATAGCCAATATGCTAGTAAAAATGATATAGAAAAAATGAGAGAAGTACGGTTAGTAGAACTGTAAAACAACACATATTTATTAATTGCATCAAGCCATCAATAAACACAACATGTTATATACACGTCGTTATAAGGTAACCCAACCAACTTCAAATAAAGGGGTTTAGATTCGACATTGGATGAAGTGAAACAGGGCCCAAGCGCTCAGATCATGATCTTGAAACTCAAAGATTCTGGAAATGATGATTCTTACTCGACTTTGGTTGAAAGTTGGGTTAGATTTTAACTATGGCATGTTAAAATTTTGAATGGTCTATTATACCCTCGATGTAAAGCCAGAAAATTCATGTTAACTATGGAAATCCTGGTCAAGGGACTAGTCTAGAGTATAAAACCCAAGTTTTGGACCTCCAACGATGATAACGCCCAAGTTTGTCCCATTGCGATGGGCAGGAACAAGTTTAGGGACCAACGGTGTATTTTAGTCTAATTTAAATGTATCGTAAATCTCTTATAAGTGGACTCCTAGAAATTAAATTTTAGGTGTACGTACAAAAGTTAATAATTAGGTGCAATACATGTTTAATGGTTAATGATTTGCACACTCTAGAAATTTATTTGCATAATTTAAATACAATCAATTGAAACAGAATGTTTAATAGTGTACAGGTATTTAATGCAGAAATGTAGTGTCTCAATCAATTTGCAAAGTGTGCAAATCAATTCCCTTTTTAATTGATTCTCTCTCTTACTCCCTCCGTCTCATGTTTATTGTTTCCACGTTTCCTTTTTGGGATGTCCCAAATTAATTGTCCACTTCAATAAATAGATATGAAATATAAATCAAGTTTACCATATTACCCTCACTTGACTTTATTATTAAAAACTTTAATGAAGTTCTAAATTAATTAATTAAAGGTAAAACTATCATTTTGTAAAAAGTAAGAGAGAGAAAGCTGTAATGATAACGTTTTTCTTAAACTTTGTGTTTTTTGTTGATGGACAATAATTTTGAAACGGATGGAGTATATAATAGGAGAAGATACATACTAGACAAATAGATTTCTTAATTCATTAGTAGAAGAGCTCAATTATAAAATCGAGCCAATAAAAGTCAAATTGTATTAGTTTGGTCCAACTTTTGAAAAAATTGGTGGGAAACAAAAATAAAAATATGCATGACCTACTTTTTTCCTTTTTTTCTTTTTTTTTTTTTCTAAATTAACTGGAAATAAACGTTTTATTTCGCCTTTTTAATAGAATTTATAATCAAACCTTTTACTTTTAAAAAAAGCTTAACACTAAATCTTATTTTATGTACGTAGATATAAAATCCTCAATTTTCATAGTTTAACAATAACTTCATATGCTTTAAACTTTTTTTTTATAAACAACTATTATTATTATTATGATTATTATTATTATTATTATTATTATTAGAAACTCATAGGATTTACAAGAAATTAGTGAGGAGCCGCGATACTAGCTGAGCCCCTCACTCCTCTAGTATAACAAAGATAATCCTACTAAGATATGAATAACAACACGTG
Organism: Chrysanthemum makinoi; assembly: GCA_910596185.1. Taxonomy (NCBI): domain Eukaryota; kingdom Viridiplantae; phylum Streptophyta; class Magnoliopsida; order Asterales; family Asteraceae; genus Chrysanthemum; species Chrysanthemum makinoi. Next base: position 106,089,346 of record OU343222.1, on the reverse strand, counting down.
GCTAATGTCTTCCATGTTATTGAGTATATGCATGAACTAAATTAAACACATATAAAGTTTATATTCCATGAGTTTGAATTATATTAAAATAATATCAAATTAAACTACTCAAACAATAAGATTATTAAACAAAATTAATCTTATTTTCGAATCCGAGTATACAGAGTTAAAATGTTATTATTAGTTACTCTGTATCTTCATTGTTCAAATTTAATATGCGCTTTATAACCCGTGCGTACATGGGTTAAAAACTAGAATACGGATAATGATAAATAACTTATTGTAATACAAACAATTTGTAGATGCACTGTATTTTAATTTGACATGTGACTGCCCAATTTGATGTCACTGTATAAACCCTATATGCGCATAAACCCTATATGTGCATAAACATTACATAAACATTTTAGTAAATTGGGAGAATTTCACCTATGTTCTTAAAAAGTTGCATAATTACATGAATATCTTTATAAATTTTATAATTTAATGATAATTAGTGTAATTTAATGATAATTACAATATCTTTATAAATTGCATAATTACAGTATCCTTCTGAAACCTATAAATACCCATGTGTATCCAAATAAATTATTTAATGATAATTAATGTATTCTAAAATCAAAATGTTAAATTAAATGATATATTATATATTTACCCTTTACTAAACAAAGAAAAAGTTTAAGGTATGATTCTTCTTTTTCTTCTTGGTATCTTTCTTCTTCTTCATTTGATCACCTTTTATTTTTCACAATGAATTTCGAAACATTTATCTTGCTTTTGAGTTTAATTATGATTTAGTCTCACCCTTTACTAAATTTATTAAATATTTTACTTAGAGACAACTAAAGTACTATTTAGAAAATCTCAGATATACTTATTAAAGTATCCATACATGGTACATATAGCGATAACCTCAGATCCATTTCGTAGATTAAAAGTTTTTAGTTGACTTTTGAGCAGGTCTCATGTTTAACGCAATTTTAGTCATCAAGGATTAGTTATTATGACACATTTTATAGACACTAATGTTAGCCTTTTTGCTTAGATTTGGAATTGTTGTGGAATAAAAATTAATTAAAAAGAAAAGATAAATTAAAGGAAGAAGAAGAAGGAAAAACGTGAGGTACATGCCTGATGTTCCATAGAAACTTTGTTTGTTTAATAATGGTACAAGGGTAAATAAGTAAATCTATCTGTTATCTAGTTTTTGGATGGACTAAGATCCTCTCAAGTTGTGGATACAACTTGATTCAAGTTAGGTTATTGTGAGCCAGTGGATTTGATTTAATGGTTCAAATCAAAATAAGTTGTTTTGATTTGAGCAATTGGATCAAATCCAATAGCTCATAATTACACAACTTGACTCAAGTTGTATAACACAACTTGAGAGGATCTTACTCCTTTTTGGATGATAATTTTAGGTACTTTATTCATTTAGTTAAGATTAAATTATTTGTTTGGATATGTATGAGTATATTTTAGATTGGGAGGTGATTTGCACACACTTCAAATAGATTGGGACACTCTAATTTAGAGTGTCTTGACATTTATACCCTTATAGGGTGAAAATGAGTAAAAATTATGTGAGGGTATAAGTGTCAATACACTCTAATTTAGAATGTCCCAATCAATCAAAGGAGTGTGCAAATCACCACCCTTTTGAAAAGATTTTGACGTAATTATGAGTTTTGTAAGGATATTGACATAATTATCAAATTTTGTAAGAATACAGATGAAATTGCCCATAATAAATTTGTTACCAATATGTTGGTCTTTGATGGTGAGTATTTCATTTCAAATATGATTCGTAAATTTTTCCGGCAATTTCCTTCGATACGTGTAAACAACTTTCTCATCGGGAGGGTTAAAGAAATCGGTTTTTACCTATTAAAAAGAATAATAAAAAATAATAATAATCATCTTAGCCCTTATGCACCAAAAGACGAAGGCCATCCTAAATAGGAAGTTCCAGAAAGCAAGCCTGATTTGACAAATTAAGAGATTACATACCCTTTAGGATAGGAAATGCGTCGGTTCACCCTAAACTAGCCACAAAATGATAATCCGCGAAAATGAGATTAGTTTAACTCAATAAGGTCCTTAGCACCACCTGCTCGACATTAAAAACAAATTGCATCGCCCCAATCCCCTCAAAAACTTGGTATGCCAAGTCTATTAAAATTACTGATGAAAGTCATATTCATAGATTGTGTTAGTGAGCTGGTAACTATGAGTCGTCTTAAATGGTAAGATAGGTGTTCATATGGGTTCTCAGCTACAACAACGATAACCGCAAAACACAATTCTGTGAAAGCTTGGTGTGAGCGAGGTATGATGGAGACAAGTTATACCCTTACATAACGATAGAAAAATTGTTTTCAAATTGAATTCCGTCAAAAGTATATGTAGGTTGAAAGAGTATCACCCCATTGAACTGCTTTAATTGTATATATGTTAAGAATCGTTGCTCTAGGTTTATTAGACCTTATCTAGGATAATCAATGAAGTACAAATAACAATGAACAATAATAAGATGCACAGCGGAATAAATAAACTATCATTGTTATTACTAAGGTTTCTTCGTCATCATCGTGTGTTCTACAAAACATCTCAGCCCAATCCTAGATGATCAACTCTAAAGCGGTTACACTCTAACAGGGATCCATGATCCTTGAGGCTGACCAACTAGTCGACTAACACTATAGTCTAGGCGTTCATAAAATCACGCCCTAGACACACACACTTTGTGGATGTTTTACATTGTTTGACACTTATTAAACCTAATTCCCTATATCTCTTTATATAATAGAGATACTAGGGTTACAAATAACTACAAGGGACTAGATAATAAATACTTCTTTCCCAAGTAGGTCCCTTGTCTTTCTTTGTCTTCAATAGTCCTTCATCTTTCATGTGCTTTGTCTTATCAACTTTAAATATAGTTCCCAACAATATATGTCATGACATATTATATAAATAACATTTGTGAAACAAATGTTTTTTAATGCTTTGCGAGGGAAATTACAGTCCATCTACAATATATTTCTTAAAAATAGCAAAAATAGTCTCTCCTTAATAAATATTGAATATCAACCCTGTCGTTATATGCGATTGCAACAACAATTCTATCCGGTTAACTTGCGTTCTTAGTAAATTTTGAAATTCATCTATGTCGTCAAATGCGATTGCAGCAACTTGATCCTTATGTTAAAAATGTGATTATTTGTGTCACGAAAATCTACAAAAATATTCCCGTTAGTTACCTACTGATTTCAGTAATTTTTCTTGAGTTAAATTTAGAGATTGTTTATGTTACAAAATATTACATAAACAGTCCATGTTCGTTACCTCACTTTACAAAGGATGTCACTGTTGATTGTTTTTTTCCCACCGTAACGCACAGGCAACTCTCACTTGTTACATCACAAATATTATAAAGCAATTATAATATATACTAAAAGGCGTGCGTCGAGTGGTGCAAATCAAGTTTGTTACACGGTAATTAGCAATATAATGTTGAATTCTATTGGTTGTTTGAATATCATTAGTGCCATTTTTTACACTAGGCACTTTATGATTGGGTAATGAACTTTAATTACATCATACATGTGAATAGTATGTCGGTCGTGTATGTCTTTGTTAGACACAAACATTAAATGCAAGTTAGAGAATACAAGTTAGAGAATATATATTTGACACATGTGCATCTTCATTAAATGCAAACTAGAAAGTTTTGTATATTTTCACTCTCTTCTTCAGCACTACATCTTCTTCAGCACTACACATTTCCTGCTGTTTTCCATACGATAAACAACCTGCATAGTGATCAAAAAACAGGTAAGAAATCTCGCTTTCTCTTTGTTAACAGGTTCCTACTGTATTTACCAAGTTTAAGTATGCTAACATATTTATTTCATGTTAACCTCAAAAAACATTGTATGCAAACTTATATTTGCTTACATATTTGCTGTTTATGTAATTTTTATTCAGTTTGATTGCTTACATACTTTTAAATCAGTAATCTTTCGCAGTTAATGTTAGATATAATATTATAAGATATGATGATGAGAAAAAAATACAGTAATAAGTGAAAATGAAAATAGTATTGCATTCCATAACCAACCAGAAACTATAAAACCAACAGCACCAACATGTTTAAATATATGTCCAAGCAAAAAAATATCCCCTGTCTATTGTCCCAACATTGAAGGCCAATATCAACAAAGCTACAGCAATGATAAGCGCAAACGTAAAGTTGGCCCCAGTAACTCAGGTGTGATCAGTATTGGCAAAAATCTGAAAGATAATTTTGATAGTGAAGCACAAATTGTGAAAAGCGTATCATGTCCACCTTAGAATGTGCCTAAAAAAGGGTAACTTGCCTACGTATTCTGCCAACATTAAATGTCAAAGTGAAGAAATTTGCCGAACTGTGAAGTGCAAACGTAAAGTTGCTTCAACTGAGTTGCTTCTAATCAACACTCGCAAAAAATATAAAGGTAATTTTCAAATATATCACCAGCATTATGTATATTAGGTATACGGAAAAGTGATTTTTGGTTTGCTAAATGCAGCTACACTGGGAAATGATCAATTCTATTCACAATGCCGGTCTTCTTATGATACTACAATTGCTCCGTGTATGTGCTATCCTATTCATCTAAATCAGGAAGGTGTTTCATCTCATGTTCTATCTTATGGTCATGTATATAATGATTATATTAATCAACCACTTGGAGAAGATATACGTACAAATGCTTATGGTCAGTTACTATTTTTCTTATTATGTTTAAATGCCTTCCGTCATTGATAATATGTATAACAACCGGACACATACGATTTTCATTTGTTTAATGCAGATACAATAGGAGATGGTCATGCCTGCATGCAAAATAATTGTTGTCTTACAACTTCAGCAGATCCATATATGTGTTATCCTACTACTATAAATCAAAAAGGTGGAACAGCTGCTTATGTACAAAATGATGATGGATTCTATGATTGTTGTATTCAGGCTTCTCAAGCTGAAGATGTCCATTATGGTAAGCTATTAATGGAAATAAATAATCATATATACTATGACAAAAAACATTGAATGTAGAAATAAATGAAGTCAATCCTAATAACAAATCCGCTATTTATGTTAGCAATAAATGCACACTAGAATAATAATAATGACATTTTTTATGTTTTATTAAATGTGCTGTTTTCCCTTCCAATGCTTATCAATTTTGTCAAGAAACATCAGTTTTTATGGATCCTTATAATCACCGTATCATTGAATTTACCGTTTAAGATTATTATGTCATGCAAAGTTGATAAATGACTTAATTAAATGCACTTTTACCTTTTTGCAGGTAACCAGGAGTCTCATGCACCTCATACCACTCCTCTTTTTCATACTTCACCTCCAACAACTGCAGTCTTCAACAACCATAATGGTAACAGATTTATATTTTGTAAATTATAGATTCTAATTGCATTATTATTTAAAATAATATTTAACCATTTCCTAACTGATTTTATGCAGTTCTGATGAATGAAGACAAGATTGCAAATGAAAATTTAAAAAGACATGCACCGACTTTTAAAAACAGCCAACCATGTACAATAAAGGTTACTAATCTCAAAAGTGAGTTATTTATATAAATACAATTTTTATATATATATAGCAATGTTATTCAATTCTATTAATATCATACTAACATAAGTCTCAATTTACAATAAAACAGGAAAACAAAGACAAATTGAAGGCGAAACACATCTGTCCAGTTCTTATATTAGACCTGGATTGCGCAAACCAGCAATAAATAAAAAACAAAGGCGGCAACAAAGTTCAGCAGATACTCAAGAAACACTACAGCATGAAAATAAACACAGAATTCGATCTATAAGGAGCCATCAACAAATGCCGTATAATGAAGGTATAACAAAATTATAGATAAAATTAAAAAAAATTCCTATACTAAATCATCATCCTATTATAAGAAAAATGTATATAACATTGTCCGTTATATAAAACACATGTGTCTCACAATTATATATTGACTTGGGAGATTGTTGTTGGAAATGCGAGTATTGTAATGCAGCATTTTGGTTTGGAGAACGGTTAAAAGCAGAAAGAAGTAAAATACAACCGCTGTTGTAGAGCTGGACAAGTACATCTTCGAGAAGAATTGGAGCCTCCTTACTATGTAAAAGAATTATTTAAAGATAAGCACTTTTTGGACAACATATGTGCATATAATCAGATGTTCAGTATGACATCATTTGGAGCAAAAATTGACGATTCCATAAACAATGGACGAGGACCTTATGTGTTCAAAATTTCGGGTCAGATTTACCACTGGATAGGAACACTCGCCCGAACGTAATGAAGATCCTAAATTCCTACATCTTTACATCGACAGGAATGAGGTCGCTTGAAATGAAACCTTTTGGTGGCCAAGAGAAAAGTAACCTAAGCCCTCAGATTGTCCAAAATTTGGTGGAAATTCTAGATGAACACAAAATATTAGTTAAAATATTTAGAACAGCTTGAGACAAATGCAGTCAAGGAGATGTTCCGAGAAATTCAGTTATATATATGTTGTTGGCACACCATTATCAACTACCTTCTACCGAACACTTGGAGCAATAGTGTTTGAAAATGGTCCATCGGCCGCACAGTCGATGTTATCATAGAATATAGGAACAAGGGGCCACAAAGAATCAACAAAGCACCGCAGCTCATATATGTCTCTCTAATTTCCTCCCCTATTTATATATGGTCAACCAGGGTACACTACAAAAATGATGCTGCAACATGGTGTTTCAAAGAAGAAACGAAAAAAACTATCTATGAATTCATATTATGCATACCAACTACACGAACGTGTTGGTCAGTATAGGTTACTCTTTAGAGCTGGCAGATTATTCCAACAATATGTGGTTACTGTGTATTGTACACTAGAACAAGATCGGCTAGATTTTATAAGAGCAAAACAGAACTCTATCCGAAGTGAATGCCTATCTGGCATTTGTGACGCAATTTCAAGAGGATACCACTTTGGTAGTGACGTTGGAAGAAAAATTATTCTTCCATCAAGCTTTACTGGAGGCCCAAGATACATGTACAGCCATTACCTTGATGCACTGGCTATTTGTCGTGTTCTTGGAAATCCACAATTCTTCATTACATTTACATGTAACATCTACTGGCCAGAAATTAAAAGACACATGAGCTATTATCCAGAACTTACTGCATCCGACAGGGCTGACATAGTCGATCGTGTGTTCGAACAAAAAGTTGAAGATTTTATTAAAATACTTAAAGAAGGAAACTGTAACACCCCCAATTTCGTGATACGCAGCGGAATTCAAGCTGGCTGTTACTTCATGGCTCAGATTATAATAATAGAAAACGAACTTTAATTGTGTCGTTTAAAAGATTTATCATTCGATTTATATAAATATCAGAGTTTACAAAATGAGGGTCCAGTGGTTTTACAGCTTTATTAAATAAGTTTTGAATGATAATATAGCCTTCTTGAGTATTCGTGCCCTTCCATGCCATCCTCGTAAATTATGAACCTGAGATAAACATGCTAAAAGTGTCAACACAAAGGTTGGTGAGTTCATAGAGTTTATGATTAAAACAGTTGAGTTCAATAGTTTGATTATTGTAATAAATACCAATATCGATGAAATAAGTAGTGGGTTACGTTATTATCCACCCAAAGTTCGTTTGTTTAGTAATCAGCTGAACACAAGTTTCAAGATTGGGCCACGTTGTTGCACCCATAAATTTAGTAGTTGCAGCATTTGTATTATTGCAACACATTATATATTGCCTTAAGTCTCATGAACGCAAACCTTAACACGAACGCGTCATAATAATGACGTACGTTACAAACATCATAGTGATGATGTGAGCAACAATGCCCTCCGGTAGGAGTTTGCCATTCTCCTAGTATTCTCAAATAAAGTGCATTTGGTTACCTATCCGGCTAACACAAATGGGGCGTCAGCTGCCAATAGATCTATTCACTATATTCGCGTTCAATCGCAAGTGATTAATGGTTCATGATATGAGGGACTTTTAGTGGCAACAGTAAGTACTTAAGCAATATCAATCAGGATAGCATACAGAAAAATACTTGTGTTCGGGTTTGTAGCATGTATAAAGTGTGATTATGAACTCATGGTAGTATGTAAAAGCTTTAGAGTACTTGTGAAAGTAAAATCGAGTAGTTAAGCATGTATCTCCCCCAAAACAATTTAAAAGCAAGTAAAGGTAGGGGCCATGAACTCACAGTAATATGTAAAAGTTTTTAGAGTACTTATAAAAGTGAAAGCATGCAGTTAAGCATGTATCTCCCCCAAAGAGTTTATAAAACAATTAAACGAGTAAAAGTGGGGCTACGAACTCACGGTAATTCATAAGAGTTTAAAATAAATGTAAAAATATAAAGCAACATTTGAGCATGTATCTCCCCCAAAACATTCAAAATAAGGAAAAGAGGGGCTATGACTCACCTCGATGTTACAGTAGTCTGGATGGAAAACAAATTAAGTAATGTGAATAAAATTCTCTGACTCGTGACCTGAGTTAGTATGTCATGTTTTTAGTATTCGAGTTCAAGTTTATGCAATGTTAATGCTTTATCGATAATTAGATAACATGAACTCTCTTCAAAAATTAATAATACTTATCGTACTTATCTTTATGGCTCGAATGATTGTTAATAAATTTTTATCGAAATCCAAGTTGTTAACTATTTTATGTTTCCAAGATGCTATAATTTACAATTTTAAGTATTTATGGTTTTTACCCTTGCACTTTCAAAAATGACTCTTTAAACCCTCAACTATGGGTTATTGACAAAATCAGCCCTAGTATAATTAACCTTTCAGAAATTACATTTTTAGTCCAAGAAAAACCTTATCTTTCAAAAATTACAATTTTTATACTTGTAATTTTATAAGAAAAATTCACTTGTTTTAGGCCTAAATTGACAAAAGTGCGGGTAAATATAAGCGAGGCCTTAAAAGGTTTTTACTACGTTCTTGATCCCTTCAAGATTTTGTCCGGTGATCTTTCTAATGGTTCAAACTAGAGGTCTTAAGCTCTTACGGTTTGATCGCAATGATTCTCTAAAGTAGGGGGTTAGGTGCCTTTTGTTGGTTTTGGGCGATAACAGGGCTAAACAAGGGCAGATTTTACACGAGGCAAGCTAATTTTTTTACAACGCATTTGCCCCTTTAAACACTTTTTTGTACGCTCTTCTAAATGGTATAGGTCTCATATCCTAGTCGCCTTTGGTTAGAAAGATACAAGTCCACGAACATGGTCACTTGGCCACGACGCGTTTAAAGAAAATTTCATTTTTAACCCATTAACTTTTACGGTGTCGCCTAGGGACATCGTAATATGTTAATTAACTCTTTTTAAGTTATTATCTAACATTCTATAACTCCTACGACTCAAATTTTGTAAAATGCATGCAAGGTCTTTTTATGAAAAGGTCACGAGTCACCTCTTTTTGGTTGATTATAAAAGAGACTATAAGTTCTTTTAAAGACATTATTGGGGCGTTAAAATCCTTGCAGCGAGCCCTTTAAAACAGTGTAAACCTCGTACTTTGCAACCCTTTAATTAGCAAGATATTAATTACGGAAAAGGGCTACTTAGGCTATTCTTGCCAAATTTCAATTCTCGTTTTTAAACCATAAAACTTTATGTCTTTTGCATGCAACCTTGTGAAATGTTGTTTTACTCATTTCTAATGTTTCTAAGATAGTTCATAATCAAATTTATCAAAAATCCCGTGTTTTCCCACATACCTGTTGTAATAAGCTTTTGGTGTTTAGGACTTTTGGCCAAAATGAAGGGCTGTTTTTAAGCATAACGACTAGGCTTTTTAACCGGGTTATGGGGGCATTCTAGAGTGTCCTAGGTGGTGTTTACAACGGTACTTTGGTTGGCCTTAATACCTTTGACATGATGTAAATAAATAGGGCGCAAGTAGGGGGTGTTGGGCTATTTTTGTAACTTATACATAACAGCTGTTGGGATTTTTATTAAATTCTGGCTTCGTTATGCGTTTTCTAGACCCGTGCCAATGATTTTTTAGAAGAAAACGTCGTTTCGGACAACTTTCTTGTTTTAACTTTTTCATGAAACGGACCAGAAATGCCTCGTTTACGTGTTCGAAGCGTTACGTCCACGTAAAGTTTCGGACATATTTTTGGCAACTTCTTTAGACCATAACTTTTGACTCGTGTACTTGTTTTAAGTGATTCAAATTGCTACGTTTTCTTTATAAAATCCTTTTTAACAGTATGCAATTGATATTAAAAGTTAAAACGAAATAAAATGAGTTTAATAGACTTACATGCTTGGGATTTTGACAAGAACAACAATAAGAATAGGTTGGCTTCTAAATGGAACAAGACTCTTTCCCTCCTTCCTTTACTTTACCTTGGGACTTAAGATCAGTTTATAAGTGTGTGATTGAGTGGTTTGTTGTTAGAACAAAGAATGAGGTGAAAAGTGTGTTTGTGTGATTTATGTAGGCAAGGAGAATTTGGGTTTGTGGAAGGTAATTTGGCCACTTGCATTAAGTTGTAGCCATAATAAGGAATGTGGTGAAGAACAAGGTGATGTGGTGTATTAGAGATTGTGTGGTGCTTGTGATGGTGATGAGGGTGGCCTAGGGTGGTGGTGTTTTTAGCCATGAGTAGTGCCTCAACTTTTGACTATGGTAAATTCTTAAGGTAAAAGGAATGATGTGTAAATATTATGTGCAAGTAACTAATTGTGGCTAGGGTTTTTACATGTAGTACTAGGTAACTAAGTGGTAACTAGTTAGTTCATTTTTAACCATGGTAAAAAGGGGGGCGCTAGGCATTGAAGGGTAGTACCTAGGGCTTTTTAGGTTGTACCTATTGTGTAGTCATGTAAAAACTTAGTTAAGTTTCTAATTTACTTTAGGTAAAATCTAGTTTAGGTTAATTTACATGTAATAAATAAAAGTAAGGGCTTAAGTTTTGGTGCATTATTGTTTGTACATTAGCATTGTTTTATTGTACTTACTAAAAGAAAATATATTTTTAAGGCTTGTGCATTATAGGGTTGTACCTTGTGCTTAAAAATAGGTACATTGAGGTTTATAATATAATTTATATAAATATTAAGCTTGTATGTATTAAAGACTTGTACATATTCTTGAAAGACTTGTACATTAATATTTTGAAAATATATCATGTGCATAAAATCATAGAGTTGTATATTAGGGCTTGTAACGGAAATTAAAGTATAGCTAGGTTCCGTGCTTTAATGACTTGTACTCTAGGTATAAAATGTTGTACTTTACCATTTATGAAAAATCGTAGTTGTAATAAATTAGGGTTTTATGTAAACCCAAATAAATGGTTAACGTTTAACTTGAAAGTTTAATAATTGTACGTTAACGTAATAACGTAAAGTGGTAAATAAAAGTTGAAAACTTTTATAGTTTTACATATAAAGATGTTTATGTTTATTAAAGATGTGAGTTTTATCACATTAGCTAGTTGTTGTGATCAAATAAAAGGATATCGTTTCTTAAAAAAAAATTGGACGTAGAAAATGGATAAGTATTCTTTCGTTAGAATATTATATTAGTTTAATACGAGGTGAAATTTACCGGTGGTTACAGAAACATCTTTGGTCAATGTACTGGAGGTCAGTAATAATTTTAACTCCTTTATTGTTCCTCTAAATTTTACTCTTTATTTATGAATTCTGCAACCACCCTAAATCACTGATGAACTAACCTTTATTTATTTATTTATTTATTTATTTTTGCTTTGCAACAGTTCTTTATACGATTGAGTTTCAAAAACGTGGCCTTCCACATTGCCATACATTATTATGGATAGATTCAAAAGACAAAAAATACGCACTCCTGAACAAATTGACAACTTTATTTCGGCAGAGCTACCTGATAAAGTATCTGATCCAGACGCTTACAAAGTAGTAGCGGATATGATGATACATGGGCCATGTGGAAATGTGAAACCAAATGCGCCATGTATGCAAGAAGGTGTGTGCAGTAAGAAATTCCCAAAAAAATACAATCACAAAGACTTATTTCGATGAAAAAGGGCATGTCCGCTATCGTAGAAGGAAGACGTCAAATCGTGTAAGAAGAGGAGAAATAGAGTTGGATAACAGTTATGTTGTACCTTATAATCGGCTACTCTGTCTTATGTTCCATGCCCATATAAATGTTGAATATTGTGGGTGGAGTATGTTAATTAAATATCTATTTAAGTACATCTCAAAAGGTACAGATAGAATTGTTTGCATTACAAGACCAATTGGCACTACAGATGATTCGAATGCTCCTAAAATACTGGTCGATGAAATTCAGAATTTTATCGATGGACGTTTATTTTTCCACATGAAGCCCTGTTGGAGAATCTTTAATTTTCCTATACATCATAGAGAACCGTGTTCAAATTCTTGCAGTCCACCTTGAAGATATGCAGACGATAACTTTTCGAGACAAAGAAGCATTGGGATCTATCATATCAGATGACGGAAGAAAATTAACAACATTGACTGAATGGTTTACGTATAACACACTATATGAAGATGGAAGACATTTAACATACTTAGACTTACTCGAATACGTTTGGTACGAAAATTCAAAACAATGGAGGCGACGAAAACGTAAAAGCAAATCTTGATTGGCGAATGGTTTATGTTCACCCAGCTGCCGGTGAGCTCTTTTACTTCCGAATGTTGCTTGCCCATCAGAAAGGCTGTAGATCATTTGTCGAAGTCCGCACTGTTAATAAACGAATATTTCCTACATACCGCGCAGCATGTCAGGCTTTGGGTCTTCTAGATGACGACAAGGAATGGGACATAGCCCTAGAAGAAGCAGCATTAACAGCAACCTCTGCAGACCTCCGCACACTTTTTGCTCATATTCTGCTTTACTGTGAGGTTGCTGACCCCATTCAACTGTGGGAAAAACATTGGCATTCAATGGGAGATGATATACCAAGAAGGGCTTCACAAATGGCTCATATCAGAGATTTGCACATCAATGACGCAGAAAAAAGGAGATACATAATGTTTAAAATAGAGATGATCTTAAACAGTTGCTCAAAATCAGTTAAAGATTTTGGTTTTACATTGCCTCCAGCATATTTGTTAGATGAGCTACAAAACAGATTGCTGATGGAGGAAAAGAACTACAACCTCGCACAATTAAAAGAGGAGGCTAGCAATGCTATTGCAAAATTGAACAATGAAAAAAGAGTCCTTTATGACCTTATAGTTGACGCATGTCACAATAAAACACAGGAGTTGGTATTTGTTTATGGCCATGGTGGCACCGGGAAAACTTTTTTGTGTAAAACAATAATCAACACATTGCGTTCAGAAGGTCGGATAGTGTTAGCTGTTGCATCTTCAGGAATTGCCTCTTTGCTTTTACAATCCTGTCGCACAGCCCATTCCCGATTCAAGTTACCACTTGAGCTAACTGACGAGTCGATGTGTGCCATTAAAAAAATACCCATATGGCCAAGCTATTAGAAGAAACGAGCTTATAGTGTGGGATGAGGCGCCTATGAATGATCAACGGTGTTTTAAAGCATTGGACAGAAGCCTAAGGGATATTTTAAGCAACTCAAGTAAACCGTTTGGTGGCAAAACAGTAATGTTGGGTGGTGATTTCAGGCAGACATTACCAGTTAAAAAAAAAGGAACAAAATCCCAAATAATCGATGCATCAATAGCCAAATCTTATTTGTGGCAGCATTTCAAGGTGCACAAACTTAAAGTCAACATGCGGTTGCTGCAGACGAATGTCAATGAACATGAAAAAAACATTATCCGTGACTTCTCTTCATGGTTAATTAATATAGGAGATGGCCAAATTGGGGAAGCTGATGAAACATAACGAAATGATGTTTCATGGATCACAGTCCCACAACAATATTTAATCGAAGATGATGACAATGGTATCCTGAACCTAATTAATTTCATCTACGATGAGGAGACACTCAAAGAACCAACAACACAGGTTTTACAAGAGAAGGCAATAGTATGTCCAAAACGAAACGCGATTATATAAATGAAAAGGTGCTATCAATGTTAACAGCAGATAGTGCAACATACATAAGTTCGGACGAGGCAATCCCGGTTGGAAGAGACAGTCGCGCCACGAAATGTTATACCCACCGAATATCTCGAACACTTTTAGATTTCCGGTTTGCTACCAAATAAACTTCACTAAAAATTGGTGCACCAATCATGTTACTACGAAATGTCAACCTAGGAGGTGGTCTTTGCAATGGAACAAGAATGATCATAAAAAATCTATGGTCAAAACTTATTGAGGCAGAAATTATCACAGGCACTAGGATTGGAGAAAAAGTATATATTCCAAGAATTCCGCTGACTCACAGAGATCCTAACTACCCTTTTATTTTTAAAAGAAAATAGTTCCCAGTAAAACTTTGCTACGCAATGACGATCAACAAAAGCCAAGGGCAATCTCTAAAGAAAATAGGCATCTACCTTCCAGAGCCAATTTTTGGCCATGGGCAGCTATATGTTGCATTATCAAGAGCGACATCACCACACGGATTAAAAATCCTAATTAAACAACACCCTGAACATGCATCGAATATAACCAAAAATATTGTTTACAAAGATTTTTTAAAAAACCTATATGAAAAACAGGTGTTTACAATAAAAATAGTTGTTCAACATTCATTTGTTATCATTTATGTTGTCGCATCTCATGTTGGCCTATTATTATATAATAAGAGTATAGATTAATACTATATTTTTTTTAATAATTATTACCATTTACTTCTGTATGCAGGATGACTGAAGCTTACATCAAAGACCTCAAACCAGGTGACAAAAACAAAATCCTAGAAGTCAAAATCTATCGAGCATGGATACACAGAGACCCACCAGATACAACAGACAAAGGCTACCGTGCAATTCTATTAGACAAACAGGTACATTATAGATGCATTATCACAAATCAGTAAACAGTTTATTTACAATAACCATCAGCTAATATTGTAAAATGAATAGGGTAATGCAATACAGGGAAATATGCATGCAGCTGATATCAATTACTTCACCAATATTGTCATACCTGGAAAGACGTACCGAATTTCAGAGTTCATATGTATTGATACAGAAAGTTGGCAGCAAACTCTGGCAAACAAAACCTCATTGGCATTCATCAGACTTGCCACAAAATTTGATGTCATAGAAGATATTGGATTCCCAGATCACTTCTTCGAATTCATTGCTTACAACGAGTTACCTTACCGAGTCATTGATACAAAAGACAAGACGAAAAAGCCACATCCAATCCTAACAGGTAATCAAAAAAAAAATTAATTAATATACACGAACAAAATTTGAAATAATTCTATATTATTATTTCAACAGATTATATTGGATGTTATATAAAATCAGGAGAAAAAGAAAAAATTGGTAATCCAAACAGAAATCAAGTAATGCATCGCAAGGTTGAGATCCAGAATCTAAAGTAAGTTATTTCACAATATCCATATTACCTTTTATGTAATAAAATACTTACTAAGATTATAATCATTTTGTAAATTCCACAAAACAGCCGCAACTCACTTGAGTTAACCTCTCGCTGAACAATTTGACAAAGATGCCATAGACAAACTTGAAAAACCTATCATCATAGCAGTTAGCTCCTGTAGAGTTTCACGATACAATAACAACCTTCAACTTTCATCGACACCAGCTACCTATTTCTACATAAATCCAAACATTCCACAACTTCAGCAATATAAAGCAGAGTAAGTTAAACATTTTTTCCTTTATTTAAAAATAACTTTTATGCAATCCTATATACTGATATTCACAAATGAGCATAACAGGTACAGAGAATTACACAACCTCAAACCACCTTTGGAGATTGTCAGATATCGATTCCAAGATAAAGAAAAAGAAAAAATACGAAACAGAATTCCCCTTGCCACCCTGATGCAAGAAAATCCACATACTCATGCAGTTAATTTATATAAAATTCCACGTATTCTTTATTGTTTATGTGTAAATCATACTTAAATGCTTCAAAAAAACACAGGGAGTTCGGTTTACCTGCAAGAGAACTATAACAAGTATCAGCACATCCCATGAATGGTATTACAGATCATGCACCAAATGTACCAATAAAGTCGATGATGATGAAAGTGCTTATCACTGCAGGGTTCATGGAACAGTGTCATCAACAATTTACAGGTAACATTATAGTCAGCAACAATCATTAAACAACTTAAACTACACCAAATAACATGTTGCCTACATACAGGTACAACTTTAAAGCATACATAACTGATGATACAACCACAGTTATGTTAACATGCTTTTCACAAAGGCAGATGACATTGTTGGTATGGAATGCAATTCATTGGTTCAGTCACTTGAAAATAAATATCCAAAGCAACTTCCAGACGCAATAAAAGCCATTGTTGGAAAAACACATATTTTCCAATTTCATTTCAACACGACCATGAAACAAGGTCCACCAACCTTTATTTTAAATGAGATTTTAGACAAAGAAGATCCACCACAACAAATTGAAATGGAAGCATCAGGTAAACTTAATAAAAAATACTATATAGATGTATACAAAATGTATGCCTACTCAAACATAAACAACTTTTATTTTCTATCTTACAAACAGGATCAGCAACAACAGGCGAACCACAAAAACTCACTCAGCAAACAACAATCACAGGTAACCCAGACACATTTATATCAACTAAGAAAAGTAAAAAAAAATTAACACACTTCATCTTAACATCATTATTTATTTAAAAAAAATATATTAAACATCTAAATTTTGCATCGTAGTTTCCCCAATTCCATCAGAGTTAACCACTACTGACATACGCAACGAACCAATTCAAGCACAACCAGTTCAGGGAGCACTTACAGGTAACATACTTAAAGCCAAAACCATAGACATGTTTACATTATGCAGGCACCCGTATTCATTAACCCAGTCATTTTTTGTATGACAGCAGAAAACACACCACCACCAACAGTCAGTAGCCCCAAGACAACATCAGAAAAGAGTGTAGCAGAAACAGCTGGGCATAAAATTGCCAAACGACCACTATTCCAAGACAAACCAAGTGACAGCAAGAAAAAAAAACAAGAGTAGCTACTTCCTACCAGATGCACTGCAGTAATATAAACAATCCTGTTTTGTTATAAAAATGCATCAAACTTGCATAGATGCAGTAACTTAACTTATCAGACTTTGATATTTCTATCTTTTGTAAAACTTTATTAGACATTGCAGTCAATTAATAGTAGTATCTAGAAACATCCTATTATGCAAAAAGTAAAAACATACCAAATATTCATTATAACTAAAACTACAATACTATTATATCAAATTACCAAAAAATCAGCAAAGTTTGCGATAAACATACTACAACAATATTACCATTATAATTTTCAGAACTAAATCTCTTATACGTACAAGTTTTGTCACATGACTACACAAAAACCAACAGCAACCAAGTTTTTCTATAATAAATATAACAGCCTGATCTACATAATCAATGAACACAATGAATACCTGTCCATACATTTTAACATACATAACAAACAGTGACAACAATACTCATTGTCGATACATATACAATTTATACCAATAGCACACCACCAAAACTTCTTATATCATATACTCACTGATAAAATGATACACAACAATAATTACACTTATCACTAACAACAATTTTCGCACATGGTCTATTAAAATTTATACTTAATATTATGTACACTTTTTATTTGTTTTCCCCATATTCAAAATCCATAAAACATTTACTTAAACTTCATAAATACACAAACTATATATAAACCAATATCACTAAAACAAAAAAACAAGGCCAATAAAATAGCATAAACACTTATATTTTCATTCATACTGATATAAACATAAATCTACAAATACAACAAAAGACACTGCTTCAACACCTAAGTTACATACATATCTACTTCACTATATACCATTTTAGACCATCCAAAATTTAAGTCAACCAGCTACAAAATACACCCTACATACCAACAAACAACCTGCTGCAACAACAACACCACCCACATCTCCACCATATACACAGGCAGGTTAACCCAAAAAGTACACACTTTAAACTGTTTCAACCTACACAAGAAACTTAAAATAACAACATCACATTATTTTCTTAAGCTTCTTCTTAAGCCTCGATTTCTCACCAGCACGTAAAGCCGCAGCATAGCTCCTTTGAAGCAGCCACGCGACTTCTCCAAAATCCTCATGCTCCGCAGCTTTTAAAGCAGCCAAACACTCATCAATCAACGAATTTCTCTCAAACTTTTTCAGCTCAAGTATCAAACCATGCCTATGATCAATACGAGCCTGCACCTCTTCAACCATTTCAGTATAATTCTTATAGTCATACTTATAAGCGACTTTTTCACGAGAAAACACAGCATGTAGAATCTTTTCAATACGGTTATCACCAATCTGTTCTGCAATCTTTGACATTTTAGGATGATGAGTGTGTAAATACTCATCATTTTTAGTCAAATCTGAACTGCAAAACGTTTAAAAATGCTCATAAATGCATCAAAATACTGAAAATATTCCAAAATTGCATTTTATATGTTTCGGATGCAAAATGTTTAAAATCAGATGAAAAATGAGCTAAGTTTGCATAATTGGCGTTTCATCCCCAAGTTTCTAAAATTGTCAAAAATAGTCCCTGAGTCAAAATTTCAAAAGAAAAATCATCAAAGGTCCTTTTTAAATCATAAGTTGTCAAATTTAGTCCTTTGGTGAAAAATATCAAAAGTTTGAGAAAATTACAAAATTGGTCCTTCAAGTTTGAAATTTGGCAGAAATGGCCCACGAAATTGGAAATTGTCAAGTTTGGTCCCTGTACTTTTGAAACTTGTCATTAATGGTCCTTTGAAACAACTTTGTGAAAATGGCAGAACTAGTCCCTCAATTTTCAGAATTGGCAAACAAGGCCCTTGATAATTTAAAACCCCTAAACCCTTTGGCCCTTGTCAAATGCTACTTTGGACCCTCGCCAATACAATTTTGGACCCCTTGTGTTATTAACCCCCGGTCAAATGTGGTTTGACTAAACCCCTACGCGCCAAAAGCCTATCCCTTCCACCTTCCTTCTGCTTTCCTGAAACCCCGCAACACTCCTCCTCCAGCTCATTTTTCCACTTCACCTTATCACTCCAAACATATCCATCCAAGAAACAATAATTCTTCCCCTCCCCTACACTCAATCTCCTCAACTGTTAAATCCAAGTTTCCCGCCAAAAACCATCAAATGGCTAGAATGGTCCCAACTGATCCAAGGGTCAAAAACAGAGGTGGGATTATCTCAAGAGAGGAGAGAGAAGCAAGCTTGGGTATAAAAAGGAAGGAAGAGAGAAGGAGAAGAGGGTAGCTAGTTTTTATTTATTTTCTTTAAAATGTCGTTTTATTTATAAATGTCTTAGCTTTAGTGATAATGTTGTAATCTTTGTTTTAATGTATTAAACTAAGTTGTTTTACAAGTGCAATTCAGTTTTAAGTGATAATTCAAGATTTTAGTGCCATTTCATGTTCCCTAGTTCACATTTGCAATTTTAATCTTAAAATCTCATGTGTAAGCTTTCAGTGGCTTGTCTTTAATCTCAACAAGCTTGTATAAGCTTATGATAGCTTTGTACAAGCTTAAATTCAAGGTTTAAGTAATTTTGGTTAATAGTCAATAAAAGTCAATTGTTGGGACAAATTGGAATTGGAAATGGTTCTTGGTGTTGCAGACCTCTGAATTGGGTTGGAATAGGCTCAATTAGTGTAGTAATGGGTCTTGGTTTTAGCTGCACCAATTTGGACAAAGTTGTGAGTTATCTATCTCACTTTTCATTTTAGTCAAATTGCACATTTTGCTTATAAGTGTATCTGTGGTCACAACTTGTTTTAGTGTGTTTATATAGTTGTCATATGGTTATGAGAACTTAGTTTGATCCTTAAATCATGTTTGTTCAGAGTTTGTCCATTTTATTGCATAACAGTTAGTTTATAGAGGTGTTTGGAATTACTTTGTTATTTGAGATAGGGATCTGTAGTATCATTATCTATCATTGTTTCAAGTCTATCTAGTACCTAATAGTTCAACTAAGTCATAAAATTCAGTCCTTGTTCATTAAATAGTCAAATTCATCTATCAAATGTCCTAATGTCCCTTTGTTGGAATTTTTGATAGCCAAAAGTTTGTTTTGTGTTTAACTTTCATATGTACAACTTGCAGTAGCATCATTCTACCTTAATACATCATTTCCAGTCTACAAATCATGATCAAAGTTGGAATAAGTCAAACTTTCCATTTTTGCTCAAAAGTCAAATGTGCACATTCTCAGTTTTTGGCCAAGCTAAGTTGATTTTTCTTAGGTTCATCTTTAAGCCAATTTCAATGAAACTTGATGTTTTAAAATCTCAAACTGGTCTAGTTTCTTGTCCTTATTTTAGTTTAATTTTGTGAATTTTTCTTGAGCTTCAAAGAAGCTTATCAAACCACTAAATCCCCAATGCGGGGCACTGTTAACCTGCGGGGGTTATCAGTATTTGTAGCTCTTGCCGAGAGCTTGTTAGAGCTCAGCTAGGTCTGATTTTTGGTTCACAGGTACTTAGCCAGGTCCTCTCCAAGTTCTAATTGATGGTTTCCCTTTTCCCTTATCTTTTAGCTTATGCATAAGCTCAAAGTAAGCACCCTTAACCATTTTAGCTCATTAGCTCATTTTATCAAATCCTTAGTAGATTACAATCCAGAAGTTATGAGTTGTTTTTCCTAGTTGCATTTAGGTAGTTTTAGCATATTTGAGCTCTTGTTTTTGGTTTGGTGCATATTGGTACCCAATTGCTTATTCAAGTGCTTATTTAAACAAGCACTTGTACATCAGTTTCAAATTCTTCCACACATGCACCTGTTTTTCTAATTTTCTTAGCTTCCTAATATTGTTTTAGACTTTTCCTGAAATTTTCAGATTTTTCTAAGTTGATTTGCTATTTTTCTTGATTTTAATTAGTTTTTAAGCATTTTTAATTAGCTTTAAATACAAATAATTAAGAAAAGCTTCAAAAAATAATTTTTCATTTTTCTTAAGTTAAGATAAATATAAAAGACAAAAAGTATTTTCCATATTTTTCTTAGTTAAATTTGTATTTTTAAATATTTTAAATTAGTTTTTAATAGTTTAAAATCATAAAAAATAGAAAAATAATCATAAAAATGCAAAAATAGTTTTGAAAATTCTAGTTTGTTATTTTAGACTTTTCCATTTCATAATTTTATTTTTCTAGCTTTATTTCCTAATTTTTTGTATTTTAGGTAATTATTAAATAGTTAAAATTAGTTTTTAATTAATAGTAATTAATTAATTAGTTATAAAAATAGTTTTCTTTTTCTAAAAAGTTTCTTTTATCATTAGGATTGTAAAAATATCATTTTCATATTTTTAGGGTTTATATTGAATAAGTTTCACTTTTTATTTTGTACGTCTACGTAATTTTTATTTAAACGTAAGTTTTTAGTTTTAATTTTTAAACGTTCATCAATTTTAAATATAGTGATAGCGTTTATTTAATAGATTTTATCTTTTTAATTTCCTTTAATTTGCATTTAAGCCATTGTAATTTGTTGGCTTTTCCTGTAGTTATAATAATCCAAAATCTCCTTTTCCGTTCAAATCTCGCGATCACTATACGTTTGATAATCCATTGCATCGTTTGGGACATAACGACCGGGAAACACTATACTCCCCAGATCTTCATTGCATTCGTGCTTAAGCAGTTTTAAGTTGGTTACGGTCCGCCATTCACAAGTGGCGGGCTTGTGTGATTTAGCTTGACTTTTGCACACATCAAATTCTTGGCCGCGCCGAGTATTGATTAGCTTACGTCTAGCAGATTAGTGATTTGGATATTCACTATTTGTTTATACCATCTGTATGTTTATATTTTCTTTTAAAAATCAAAACCCAAAAGATTTTCATTATTTGTTTTTACATCATGTTTTTCAAAAAAACCAAAAATATTCCTCTTTACCCTCTTACCCTTTTTGATTCTTTATCCCTTTACCCTCTATCCATTTGATTCTAACTTCTTCTATTTTGATGGAATCATCGATTCCTTGTGTCGGTTGTGGAGAACCGCTTTTCGGTTTTACGTATGCGTTGGTATGCGTGCGGCGACGATGCGGTAATGACATTCATAACGGAAGTTGTTTGTTTTGCGGTTCGAGGAATTCATGTTCTTATGATCAAAAATTTTTCAATGAGCCGAAAAATTTCTCCGACTACCCACCCCAACCCCAAAATTTTTCGTTCAATCAGCAATATTGCTATGGTTGTGGGGATCCGTTAGTTGATTTTCGATGTCAACGATGTTCTTGCGAGAGGTGTGGAAATGATCTTACGGATGGATTTTGTTCGTTTTGTGCTTCGGAAGATGAAAACTCATGCACTTATCGAACTTTTCAATTATCCTCAAAACGATTTTAGCCACCCTCCTCAGTATTCATTTGAGCAAGAACCGTGCTATCAAAGTTTTAATGACACATCATTTCAATGTACGAATTTTTTCTTTTATTGTGGAGGTCCTCTTCAATGTCAACCGTGGAATCAAAATTACTATACTTCCGGTTTTGACAATTTCCAACCTCCACTGCACCATACGGTTCAAACTCCACGAGCCGTTGCCTAAAAGAAACCTCCCAAGATTTTGAAACCACAATGAAAACACTTGAGGATATGATGAGTAACTTTAAGAATCAAGTGAGTGGTGAAAAGACCATGGGAGAATTGCTAGCCGAAGAGCGGGAGGCCCGCCAATCTAGGGAAGAATTAATAGCCCTAGAGCATGCGGCTCAAAGGCGTTCCCAATTTCTTAAGGCACTCTATATGATGATGGCGAGGAGGGTTTTATCCTTTTAGAAATAATATTTCTCAACCTCCTCGGTCAGTTGATATCCCGAGTTGAGATTCCATCTCAAACAATTGCTATCACACCCGATATTCCCACTCACTCTCACGAACATGGGGACGAGCATCTTGACCTGTTCGAAAAGGAATCGGACGACTTCATAAAGTCTAGTGTTGAGAACCTTGTCCCAATCCCAAGAGAGTCACGGGGAATTTCGATCATATGTGTGATTCTTCTTCCCCTCTTGAGTGTTCAAATGATCATTTGGAAACTTGCTCGATTTTAGCGGCGATTGTGCTTCCTTTGGAAACATCGAGTGCGTTGAGGCATCACTTCCACAATCGATCTTTGATCCCCTTCTTGAGGAGGTCTCCGGTGAACTCACTCATATCAATCCACTCTTTGATTTCGAAGCGATCCTGGGAGAGAAGTCTCATTGATAATGATCGTTCACTCACTTCTTATCCCAACAGTCCAATAGAGAATGTTGATCACTTTGTTCCCGAAACATTCAAAGCTACTTTCACCAATCCTCTATTTGAATTCGACTCTGAATTCACTTTAATTTATGAGAATCCACTCTTTGATACTCAGATCGAGGATAGTGATGAGTCGACAATGGAACAAGAATTCACAGATTTACATCATGTGAATGATTCTCTTCATGAGGAGTTCGCCGGTGAACTCACTCATATCATGACTCAGCCGGAGTATGATTGCTTGGATAAAAAATCATGATCGGGGAAAAGTTCTCAATCATGAGAGTTTGTATTTCTATGACAAATTTTCCAACCCTCCATTCCGAGATGCTTTCCAGCCTAAGAGCTCAACCGATATAATCCAAACGAGTGCAAGCGCACTTGACCCACGAGGAAGAAGATCTTATCATGATCGTCATCATGATTTTCCTTCTTTTCTTCACCTACATGGTGACTTCCTCTCTTCTTCACTCGTTAGGAGAGTGAGGACACTATCTTTGACCAGGCATTTCCATGTACCATTTGTGGCCGGGTATGCGTATATATCTCATCGATTGTGGAACTTTCACGTGCTTCAAATGTTTATCCAAACATCTTGAATGAAAGTCCGATGGAGATTGTTTCTTCCACTTTGCTTCCCCATGAACAAATGAATTCGGGTCGAGTCAAGCTAGCGACTCGGTAATCAAAAACAGTAGCATGCCATATAGGTTGTCACCCATATTTAAATTTGTCTGAAGTTTGTTACGGTTAGCCATTCACAAGTGGCTAGCTTGTGTGACAAAACTTGACAGTTACTTCTTTCTACTTTCTACCACCCTAGTGTGGGGGGGGTTGCCCCACATGTTTTGTATATAAGTCTTGTTTCAAAAAAAAAAAAAAAAAATCTCCTTTCTAAATAATGGCCGTAGTATTTCCCTTTTACGTTCTTTGTTTCGGCATAACCGCCGGTACATTGAATATTGAGGGCAATATTCATTTCTAAGTGTGGGGGGGAATTCTCACGAATTTCATGTATTATCTACCCAATTCCCCCGTTTTTGGCCAAAATTTTTTTTTTGGAGTAAGTGTTCTACACTTACTCATCTGGTTATCAGTCCGCCATGTCTAATAGACAAAAGGATTGGCTAATCCAGGAGCAAACGGCTCTTGGTAAAGATATCTCAAATCCGTTGACGGCTTGCAATTTGCCCAAAATTGTATGGTATTCAACTCACCATATCCTAAAAGTGAAGAGTTGGCTAGCCCGCAAGGTTATGGCTTGTGGTAAAGGCAATGGAAAAACCATAATTGGTAATCAGCTCACCAAAGATAATATTGATAATTTATCTAAGAGTTGGCTAGTCCGGAGCAAGCGGCTTCGGTAAAGACAAATCAAAACCGTTGAAAGCTGGTGGTTTGCTCAAAATCACATGGTTATCGGTGTACCATGGTTCTTACTTGAACTGAAACATTTGGCTACTCCAAAAGTAATGGCTTTTGGTAAAGAGTTTCAAATCCATTATGTTTTCTCAAATCATTGCTAGGGACTAGCAATATCTCGATGTGGGGATTGATGAGTGTGTAAATACTCATCATTTTTAGTCAAATCTGAATCGCAAAAGCGTTTAAAATGCTCATAAATGCATCAAAATAATGAAAATATTCCAAAATTGCATTTTATATGTTTCAGATGCAAAATGTTTAAAATCGGATGAAAAATGAGCAAAGTTTGCATAATTGGCGATTTAGTCCCCAAGTTTCTAAAATTGTCAAAAATAGTCCCTGAGTCAAAATTTCAAAAGAAAAATCATCAAAGGTCCTTTTTAAATCATAAGTTGTCAAATTTAGTCCTTTGGTGAAAAATATCAAAAGTTTGAGAAAATTACAAAATTGGTCCTCCAAGTTTGAAATTTGAGAAATGGCCCACAAATTGGAAATTGTCAAGTTTGGTCCCTGTACTTTTGAAACTTGTCATTAATGGTCCTTTGAAACAACTTTGTGAAAATGGCAGAACTAGTCCTCAATTTTCGGAATTGGCAAACAAGGCCCTTGATAATTTAAAACCCCTAAACCCTTTGGCCCTTGTCAAATGCTACTTTGGACCCCTGCCAATACAATTTTGGACCCCTTGTGTTATTAACCCCCGGTCAAATGTGGTTTGACTAAACCCCTCTGGCCAAAAGCTATCCCTTCCACCTTCGCTTCTGCTTTCCTGCAAAACCCTGCAACACTCCTCCTCCAGCTCATTTTTCCACTTCACCTTATCACTCCAAACATATCCATCCAAGAAACAATAATTCTTCCCCTCCCCTACACTCAATCTCCTCAACTGTTAAATCCAAGTTTCCCGCCAAAAACCATCAAATGGCTAGAATGGTCCCAACTGATCCAAGGGTCAAAAACAGAGGTGGGATTATCTCAAGAGAGGAGAGAGAAGCAAGCTTGGGTATAAAAAGGAAGGAAGAGAGAAGGAGAAGAGGGTAGCTAGTTTTTATTTATTTTCTTTAAAATGTCGTTTTATTTATAAATGTCTTAGCT
This sequence comes from Chrysanthemum makinoi, assembly GCA_910596185.1. Lineage (NCBI taxonomy): Eukaryota > Viridiplantae > Streptophyta > Magnoliopsida > Asterales > Asteraceae > Chrysanthemum > Chrysanthemum makinoi. Next base: position 106,063,323 of record OU343222.1, on the reverse strand, counting down.
TTAGTGATAATGTTGTAATCTTTGTTTTAATGTATTAAACTAAGTTGTTTTACAAGTGCAATTCAGTTTTAAGTGATAATTCAAGATTTCAGTGCCATTTCATGTTCCCTAGTTCACTGTTGCAATTTTTAATCTTAAAATCTCATGTGTAAGCTTTGGTGGCTTGTCTTTAATCTCAACAAGCTTGTATAAGCTTATGATAGCTTTGTACAAGCTTAAATTCAAGGTTTAAGTAATTTTGGTTAATAGTCAATAAAAGTCAATTGTTGGGACAAATTGGAATTGGAAATGGTTCAATTGGTGTTGCGGACACCTCTGAATTGGGTTGGAATAGGCTCAATTAGTGTAGTAATGGGTCTTGGTTTTAGCTTGCACAGTGGACAAAGTTGTGAGTTATCTATCTCACTTTTCATTTTAGTCAAATTGCACATTTTGCTTATAAGTGTATCTGTGGTCACAACTTGTTTCAGTGTGTTTATATAGTTGTCATATGGTTATGAGAACTTAGTTTGATCCTTAAATCATGTTTGTTCAGCAGTTTGTCCATTTTTATTGCATAACAGTTAGTTTATAGAGGTGTTTGGAATTACTTTGTTATCTGAGATAGGGATCTGTAGTATCATTATCTATCATTGTTTCAAGTCTATCTAGTACCTAATAGTTCAACTAAGTCATAAAATTCAGTCCTTGTTCATTAAATAGTCAAATTCATCTATCAAATGTCCTAAGCTGCCCTTTGTTGGAATTTTTGATAGCCAAAAGTTTGTTTTGTGTTTAACTTTCATATGTACAACTTGCAGTAGCATCATTCTACCTTAATACATCATTTCCAGTCTACAAATCATGATCAAAGTTGGAATAAGTCAAACTTTCCATTTTGCTCAAAAAGTCAAATGTGCACATTCGGTTTTTGGCCAAGCTAAGTTGATTTTTCTTAGGTTCATCTTTAAGCCAATTTCAATGAAACTTGATGTTTTAAAATCTCAAACTGGTCTAGTTTCTTGTCCTTATTTTAGTTTAATTTTGTGAATTTTTCTTGAGCTTCAAAGAAGCTTATCAAACCGCCACTAAATCCCTGTGCGGGGCACATTAAGCTGCCCGCGGGGGTTATGTGATTTGTAGCTCTTGCACGAGCTTGTTAGAGCTCAGCTAGGTCGATTTTTGGTTCCACAGGTACTTAGCGAGGTCCTCTCAAGTTCTAATTGATGGTTTCCCTTTTCAGCTTATCTTTTAGCTTATGCATAAGCTCAAAGTAAGCACCCTTTAACTGTTTTAGCTCATTAGCTCATTTTATCAAATCCTTAGTAGATTACAATCCATAAGTTATGAGTTGTTTTTCCTAGTTGCATTTAGGTAGTTTTAGCATATTTGAGCTTCTGTTTTGGTTTGGTGCATATTGGTACCCAATTGCTTATTCAAGTGCTTATTTAAACAAGCACTTGTACATCAGTTTCAAATTCTTCCACACATGCACCTGTTTTTCTAATTTTCTTAGCTTCCTAATATTGTTTTAGACTTTTCCTGAAATTTTCAGATTTTTCTAAGTTGATTTGCTATTTTTCTTGATTTTAATTAGTTTTTAAGCATTTTTAATTAGCTTTAAATACAAATAATTAAGAAAAGCTTCAAAAAATTAATTTTTCATTTTTCTTAAGTTTAGATAAATATAAAAGACAAAAAGTATTTTCCATATTTTTCTTAGTTAAATTTGTATTTTTAAATATTTTTATTAGTTTTTAATAGTTTAAAAATCATAAAAAAAATAGAAAAATAATCATAAAAATGCAAAAATAGTTTTGAAAATTCTAGTTTGTTATTTTAGACTTTTCCATTTCATAATTTTATTTTTCTAGCTTTATTTCCTAATTTTTTGTATTTTAGGTAATTATTAAATAGTTAAAATTAGTTTTAATTAATAATAATTAATTAATTAGTTATAAAAATAATTTTCTTTTTCTAAAAGTTTCTTTTATCATTAGGATTGTAAAAATATCATTTTCATATTTTTAGGGTTTATATTGAATAAGTTTCACTTTTTATTTTTATGCGTCTACGTAATTTTTATTTAAGCGTAAGTTTTTAGTTTTAATTTTTAAGCGTTCATCAATTTTAAATATAGTGATAGCGTTTATTTAATAGATTTTATCTTTTTAATTTCCTTTAATTTGAATTTAAGCCGTTTTAATTTGTTGGCTTTTCACGTAGTTATAATAATCCAAAATCTCCTTTTCCGTTCAAATCTCGCGATCACTATACGTTTGATAATCCATTGCACATTTGGGACATAACGACCGGGAAACACTATACTCCCCGGATCTTCATTGCATTCGTGCTAGCGGTTTTTGTTACGGTCCGCCATTCACAAGTGACGGGCTTGTGTGATTTAGCTTGACTGTTTGGCACGCATCATAGGACATCGAGGCGCCATCTGTACAGACCAAAAGACAAACAAACATCATGAATAACACAAGTTACACAAAAGGAGAAAACCGGCTTGCTAAATATAAACCATTATTATCAACAACCAAAGCACAAATTACACAAAAGGAGAAAACCGGCTAACTAAATATAAACTAAATAAACCATTATTATCAACATCCGTTGCGGTGTTTATACTTCTTGGGCTAAGTATACACTCGGTCTTTCAAAAAGAAAAGAAAAACAAAAAGAAGGCCCAACTCCAGCCCAATATTAATAAACCAAAAACATACATTAAAAAACACATAATATATGGTAAATGCACAATTTCGTACACTAAAATTAGAAAAACCATAAGTGACAAAATTTATTACTCATATAAATAATGATATATCAAATACAAAAAAAAAAAAAAATGTTACTCATTAAAAAAACAAATGTCAACCATATTCAACTAAATAACAAATTTTTAAAAAACTCATTGCGCAACATCTACAAAAAAAAACGTTTTTGCATCCTCAATAAACCACAAATTACGATTACTTTTAAATAATAAATACCAAAACTAACAACCTCACAAAATAAACTTTCTTAAATTATAAAAACCAAATAACAAAAAAACAATTCCATTCTTAAAAAATTCTAATCCGCAAACACCATTTAAAAAAATATACATTATAACACCGTAACCATCTAAATTGTAAAGCAACAACCCCCCGCAGCAACGCATTGGTTGACCCGCTCGTTTTTTCTAATTAATGTACAAGTAACCTCTCATTTCCAACAGTGAGAAACTAATACACCACAAGTTGAACAATGCAGACAACTCTTTTAAGCTCACTTTAAACCTTTTCAATCTTGTTGTGGTCTAGGGTGGACAAATCATGTTTACATAATGCTTAAAATCTCAAGTCATGTACTTAAAAAGTTGGTTTTATCAAATTTGCAAAAGATAAACAAAATGAGTAACTCCCAATCCATACTTAGAGGAAGGGGTTTGGTGGCATTGCACTCGCGCCGTTCTGATGTGGCAGCCACAATGGCGCCGCCAACGACATGTTACCACACCACCACCCTCCCGCGCTAGTTAAGTGGCGCAACACGAAAACAATTTTTTTTTTCTTTTTGTTGATTTTTTAATTTGTTAAAAGTGGTGTGTGTTTATTTGTGTTTTTGTTGTAGTTTTGAATGTGTGTGTATGTTTGCAGCGGTCGAAAAGAAGGAGATGCAAATGATTGACTTTTATTTATTTATTTATTTATACATATAAGAATGCATGTGTTTTTTTTTAATAAAAATGCCCAAAAATGTTTGTTTATTTCAATGGGATTGAGTCGTAGAATAGCAACGTACTTTTTCAAGTGTCTCATTCTGGTACGTGTATTTTTTTTAAGGTGTAGAATAGCAATGTACTTTCCATAAGTGTCTCGTTCTAGTACGTGTACTTTTTTAAGTTGTAGAATAGCAATATACTTTCCATAAGTGTTTCAATTTGGTACGTCCTACTTCCATAAGTGTTCCAATTTGGTACGTCCTAACGTCACTTATGGAAGTAGGACGTACCAAATTGGAACACTTATGGAAAGTACATTGTTATTCTACGACTTAAAAAAGTACATGTATTAGAACGGGACACTTATTGAAAGTACGTTGCTATTCTACAGCTTAAAAAAATTACACGTACCAGAATGCGACACTTGGAAAAGTACGTTGTTATTCTACGACTCAATCCTTATTTCAAAAACAAAAATGTAGTTTTTTTTTTCATGCTAACGGCATGTGATGAGGGAGGACCGCTTTTTGTGTGTGAATGTGAAATGTGAAAAGCTAACGTGACGCTGAAATAACACAAGAACTTGAGTTTTGGCATGACACCGTACCCTTCCTCTTAGGACATAACAGTACAACTTTCAATAAAAATTGTACAAGTGCGATGACAAGTTCTGTAAAAACTCCAAATTTATGCCGACATTAAATTCCACTCTCTTCCTTGTCTACTTTTTTCGTTCGTTTCTTCACTTTTTAAGTGTAACCCATTCGTGTGCTTGAACACAACTACGTGAGAGAGAAAACTAATACTCATATATTCACAAGAACAAAAAAACACACACACGCAAAACAATTGTTAACTTATTAACTATTCACTATGGAACTCTACACTATTTCTCTACTCTTCATTGTTTCTTTTTCCACAATAATCTTCCTCCTCTTTCGCCGAAACTCGGCTTTCTGGCGGCGGAGTATTAATACCCCGCCAGGAAGCACGGGTTTACCACTTATTGGTGAAACATTTCAAATCATTTCCGCATACAAGACTGAGAACCCTGAACCGTTCATTGATGCACGTGTGTCAAAGTACGGTTCTGTATTTACTACACACGTGTTTGGTGAACGGACAGTGTTCTCAGCTGATGTGGAAATAAACAAATTTATTCTACAAAATGAGGGAAGGTTGTTTGAGTCGAGTTATCCTGGTTCCATAGCGAATTTGGTTGGAAAACATTCCTTGTTGTTAATGAGAGGAAGCTTACATAGGAGGATGCATTCTTTAACTATGAGTTTTGCTAATTCTACTATTATTAAGGATCATTTGTTGGCTGATATAGACCGGTTGGTTCGGCTAAATTTGGATTCTTGGACTGGTCGGATTCTACTTATGGATGAAGCTAAAAAGGTAATCATATGTTCTTAGTTTTGAAAATGTTTTATCATGCTTATACAGCTAAAAAGCAGTTTTGAGACTGTGTTGATAAATGATAACTTGATATTATTTGTGGTTCTAGTAAACAAATTGCAGCAAGAAGAATAGTTTTATATGAGATGTGAAACTAAGTTCATTTAATGGTCTTTAAGTGTTTAGATAGAGCTTTATCAGCTTTTTAAAGGGTTGAATTTTTTTGAAAGTGTGTTTACTCCAAAAGAATAGAAAGTGTTTGTTGAAAATTAATAGATTATTTTTCCTCCCAGTGCGAAACTGTGAGTTATAAGGGTTTTTCTTCGCGGGTCTCTCCTAATGTTTCGGGTCTTGAGGCTTGCCCGTTTGGATGGTTTAACTCGGGGTCGGATTTCAAGTGTGGTGACATTCTAAAAAAATAAAATAACCAGCATCATGCAATCCCGAGTTGGCTCGGTTTGTGGCTGTGTTTGACAACCAGTAGTCCGAGTTAGCTAAAAGGGAGCAACTTGATTGTGACAGAATGTCAAAGCTAAATTTCACGTGGTTGTTTATTATTTAAAAAACACTTCTTCTACCTTTAAGAATTATAATACTCCGTAAATGTTAATGATCTTTTCCAAAATGAAGAAAGCGATATGATTTTATATCTAACTAATTATAGCATCTTTAATTTGGTATATAGTTTTTATATTAGTATAAATTGTTCTGAAAAATAGATGTCATGATAAGAGATTATAGTATTTATGTGGACTATTATTTAAGTAGTAAGTTAAGATGCCGTGTGGTGTTTGGTCATGTGCCCAATCCCAATCTAGTTGCAACTACTTCATATGAAAAGTAATGGAAGAGGAAATCATTGTGTTTATTCCATTCCATGTGTAAATCCAAAAAAGTACCAAAGTGGGAATCATGGTGAATTGATTATTTTGTTTATTTGGATAAATTATTTTACAGATAACATTCGAGTTAACGTTGAAACAATTACTAAGCATTGAGCCATGTGAGTGGTCGGAGAATTTGAGGAAAGAATACATGCTCGTTATCGAAGGCTTCTTTTGCATTCCTCTCCCCTTCTTTTCCCTCACGTATCGTCGCGCTATTCAGGTACTCGTCATTTTAGACTTTTGTTTCAATTGTAGTACACCATTATTCTGTTTCTGACTTATTTTGAAGAATAAATTGTTCAACTTGAATCATTAAATTGTCTATCATTACATTTGCAAATACTTCTTTTAGAAATGGGACAAGTCATGGTTTATACGTCTATAAAGTGCCTTGATAAAAATATGGAATTATCCCTTTTATTAAGTTATATAATATTTTCATCAAGCTATGTTATACTGAGAAGTAACAAAAAATCATTCTCAGATACACGCATGTAATTAGTTTAAAAGAGTTCAAAGTATTTGTTTTAAGTGGCCTCCCACCTAAAATGTATACTTTATACTTATATTATCGGTCTGGATCAATTGAGAAGGATTTAAATTGATAAAGAAATTGAAAAGACTTAAATATGATATATTTTTTTAACTTTGATTCTAATTTTAAGTGTAGAACTCAGTTTAATGTGATTCTAATCCATAATGTGTAAAAAAATCGAAGCAATGTTGAAAAGTTCACGATTTTGCCATATAAGTACGATTGTGAATCATATGTGCATATTTAGTGAGTCATTACCATAACTCGAATTTTACAAAGATTTGTGAATCAAATTTGTGATTTATATTCATCACTATTAAATTGATGTATACTATAGCCATATTGCCATTTAGGTAAGTACTAAACTCAAGTTCTCTTATAGAACAATCATAAATCTTACAAAATGGCAAAAGTGATATTATCTCATGGGTGAGAATAAATTGGTAACAAAGGTGTTGTGATATTGGGTGTTTTTGAAGGCAAGGAAAAGGGTGACAGAGGCACTACATCTAGTAGTGAGAGAGCGGCGGATAGAAAGGGAAAAGGGTGTGAAGAAGAATGACATGTTGGCGGCATTGTTTGACAGTGATTGTGATGATGAGAACTTCTATGATGACGAGATCGTGGATTTCTTGGTGTCTTTGCTGGTTGCAGGTTATGACACTACATCAACCACCATGACTCTCGCGGTTAAGTACCTCACCGACACGCCATCGGCTCTTGCCCAACTTAAGGTTCGTTATTTCCCCACCTTTACATTAGAACACGCTTTTATCAAACCCAAAACAGGCCAGCTCGAGTCAACCCTTTGTCCCATTTTTTGCAGTTTGTTACCGACATACTAATCTGTCCAACGTAGTTAACAAAAACAAAAATTTTAATAAATAAATGATCTATCGGAGGTGTTATGCTTAAAAAAAATACAAATGACCTTGACCCGGTAATTCCTTTACATAAAAATAACCTGAACAAAGTATACATTTTTTCCAAACATATATGCAAAAATATTCTATCTTGAAACCTTATCATTGTATCATGGCAAGGAGAGACACAATTAGGACCAAATGGTCCAAGAGTCAAATAAAGCAGTGTGCTAAAGTGTTGAAATTAAAGTCAAAAAGTTAATGGACAAAACTTGATACAGAGATTAGATGACACTTGCTAAAGAAAACCCAAACATCAGATGATGCATAATCCGCACGCCCTCCTTTGCACGGTTACATATGTTAACATGTGTATGGTTTTGGACATTGTGGAGGCTTTATTGTCCATTTAAGGGTAGGTAATTGTGGGGTGCTGTAATCATGTTACATTTTTTATTTCACAATAAAAATGGTATTTTTATATTTGTGAATCAATACCAAAGTAACATACACTTTTAATCACATACTTCTATATATGCGCAGGAAGAGCACGACGCAATTAGAGCCAAAAAAGGCGCATCGGTAGCTATTGAATGGGACGATTACAAGTCTATGCCTTTTACACAATGTGTAAGTTCATTAATGTTATTGTCTATGTTAAATGTTTAATTTTTATATTAATACATTTACATCATCTAATATCTAAGAAAATTAGACAGTTGGTCTCGATCTGTCACTTGATACTACGAGACCACAAATAAAGAAAATGATGTAAGTAATAAATCGTATTTGTTGCTTACTCAGGTTGTTAACGAGACCTTAAGACTCTCCAATATTATTAGTGGTGTATTTAGGAGAGCAATAACCGACGTCAAGATTAAAGGTAAGCGTCAAGATTTTCAGTCTTCCTCATGTGAATATGGCTATTTATTTGTGCCCAGCTACTTGAACCTTATACTAGTAGATTATTTACTGATTTAACTTCTATAAAGTAGATTATACAATTCCAAAAGGAGCAAAAGTGTTCACCTCGCTTCGTGCTGTTCATCTTGATCAAGATAATTTTGAGGATGCTCGTGTTTTCAATCCTTGGAGATGGCAGGTTTCTAATTCTCTCTCTATCTAATGAACAACCTAATATGCAACTGTTGTATTGTGTTATATTGCTTTAAATGTCAAACTTGCATTCTCATTTACCACAAGTGAGTGTAATAGACTCGTATAACATGTTGAGAAACCTGGAAAGGCATAAAGTGAGATGCAAACAGTTTGTAGCACCAAGAGTGTTGTCATTATGTCATAATGTGTAACTAGAGCGATTTTGAGGTAATGCATTACATAATAAAATTGTGATGGATTTTGGCCCGTTTAGCTTTTTTTTTTTTTTTCCTAGCAAAAAAAATAGTAATTTATAGCAGGTAATTAAGGTCCCCCCTCTTCCTTCCATGTATCTTCATTTGTAACATATAGTATATTTATTGCATCTATATATTTCTGTAAACAGAAAACATCAGATTCAGCAAGCTTCATGCCATTTGGAGGTGGGCCGAGGAGATGCCCAGGTCATGAGCTAGCGAGGGTTGAATTGTCTGTTTTCCTCCACCATCTCATCACTCATTTCAGGTAATTATAAAACACAAACAAATAAAATACTTATTTAAAAACATCCTTGTTTTTTTCCATCCATGAATTGTTTTTACAACATGTTTTTCAGTTGGAAACCTGCTGAAGAAGATAAAGTGGTGTTTTTCCCGACGACAAGGACACAAAAACGGTATCCTATCATTGTTGAACAACGAAATGTAGTAGGGTGATGTAGAAGTATAAGAAATTATTATAATTTTAGAAAATTATAGTGAACGTGTTATAATTTTAGATCAAGATAAACTGCAAGATCATATTGACATTTCTTTTAATTCTTGTCGATTAGCGTTTATGCATATTCAATACGCTAAAGAAAGAGGCCATGAAATATGTAAATATATTAGATCCAATAAAAACACACTGTTTTAAGTCGATCTCAACAATTGCAAGAAGCTATTTGTTGTTACCGCTGTATGCAAATACTATGTTGGTCGATCACAATGTCACGAAAACTACCTTTCTATATCCAAATCACTTAGTCATGTAAAATTCATGCTTTTTTTTGTATACAGTAGTTCATAAGGATTTGACCTTTTTTTCCATTATATTGTACGTATTACTTTAGGTAGCAACATTGATATATTCAAAGGATTATGTGCACTGATATGATCGTTTTAGTAAGATTGTTTTTCATATAAACTTCTTCTAAATCACCCTGACAAGCAAAAAATGGATGGTATGGTTTGTGTGGACTTTGAATTTATGAGCAATTCCTTGAAATGTACGATAACAACAAATCTATGATGTGAATGGTGAGGAGCACGTCGTGCTCATACTGATAGTGTCACATTGACAAGTTAGATTGTTGCTTGAACCTGGAGCTAATGATTGATACATCTGTTTATGTGTGTGAATAATAACCACGAGAATCAAGTGTACTAAAATAATAGGAGAGTTAGTCCAGGAAGCAATATTCAGGTGATCGTGACATCAAGCGTGTGTTGATTATTTGTATAGTTATTGATGGAAATAATAACAAACACATTAATTTTCATTTTAAAAATAATAATCAAAATTCAAAACGATTTTATTAAAATATATCATTATTAGAAGGGGTTACTATATGTGGCTTGCATCCTTTATAAAGTAACGAAAATTAAAAATTTTAGAAAGCTCACTGATATGTGACAAGTGTCATTATTCACTGATTCATTATTTTTCTTATTAAATTCGATCGGGGTATTTTTGTCATTTTAAACCGTTTTTATATTCCTTTAAATTTAAATGAAATAACTTTCAACGACAAACTTTTGCGAAAAACCGATTTCACCATAATTTTTAAAATTCGATTCTCTTTAATTTGGTATAAATCTTGATAAATATTTTGAACTTTTTTTTTACATATCAAATAGTTCTTGATTTTCTTTATTTTTTTGACATTTCCGGCTCTATTTTTTACCTTCATAAATGTCGAATCGTGAAAAACTTAAAACATGAAAGTTGTAGAATTTTGTTCACTCTTTACCCAGAAACTTAAATCACTCAAATTCGATGTTATATGGGTAAGATATCACACGTTAAAGATGGTGTTTTACTCATATTTGTTGCATACAAGGTGTTTGATGAAATGTCTAGCTTATATTTTTAGTGTTAAAGTTGAGCTAAATGCACTAATTTTTGTCCCACAACGCATCATTAATCATTTTATTAATGTAAGATTCAAAAAGTGATGTTTTTTAATAGTTAATGTTTTAACTATTAAAGCTGATGAACCAAACCATTTGTTTAAAAAGCATAAAACCAAAGCGATGAACCTAACCAAAACTGAAACTATGATTAATGAACCAAACCAAAACTGTTGAAAAAAAGTATAAAACCAAAACTGATGAACCAAATCAAACATAGTTCATCAGTTTATTTTGGTTTATCAATCATAGTTTCAGCTTAACATATTGTTGTTTATTTTGTTTTGTTCACCAGTTTATTTTGGGTCATCAATCATAGTTTCAGTTTTGGTTTGGTTCATCAGTTTTTAGTTTGGTTCATCAGTTTGGTTTGGTTCATTAATCATAGTTTCAATTTTGATTTAGTTCATCAGTTTTGTTTTTATGTTTTTTTTTCAAAAGTTTTTGTTTGGTTCATCAATCATAGTTTCAGTTTTGGTTAGGTTCATCAGTTTTGGTTTTATGCTTTTTTCAAACAGTTTTGGTTTAGTTCATCAGTTTTGGTTTTGTTCATCAGTTTTAATAGTTAAAAACTTTAACTATTAAAAAACATCATTTTTTAAGTTTTACATTAATAAAATGATTAATGATGCGTTGTGGGACAAAAATTAGTTCATTTAGCTCAATTTTAACACTAAAAATCTAAGCTAGACATTTCATCAAACGGCTTGTGTGCAACAAATATGACTAAAATATCATCTTTAACGTGCGATATCTCACTCATATCATATCGGATGTGAGTGATTCAAATTCCTCGGTAAAGAGTGAATCAAAATCTAAAACTTTTGTGCTTTAAGTATTTTATGATTCAGCGATTTTTAAGGTAAAAAATAATATCAAAAATAGCAAAAACATCAAGAAAATAATGACACAATGAATATGTCAAAAAAAAGTTTTGAAATAATTGAAAAGATTTATACCAAATTAAAGAGAATCGAATTCTAAAAATTATGGTGAAATCGGTTTTTTCTAAAAGTTTGTGGTTTAAGAGATATGTGCATTTGAAATTTGAGGTGGAAAATAAAAAATGAGTCAAATGACCATATTACCCCTGGGCGGATTTTATGTATAATTTATAGTGGTGACACGTGTCACACTATGAATGACTTTCTACACTTTTTAATTTTAACCATTTTGCAATAGATACTCAACCTACTATATGTTCAAATGAGACTTGAATTTTTAAATTTTACACCAATTTTTAATTTTTCTTTTATATTAATGTTTTTTGTCTTAAAATTTTAAGACTCACTTTTATAGAGAGTCTCAAATGCTTTATAATATAGTATAGATATAGATATAGATATGTATGTATATTCGGGATGAACATATTGACTAGTCATACTAAGTTACTAACCCATTGACAGAGTTATCGGCTTACCGCGATAAACATGAAACGGGGATTGTTGGTTGTAAACAGGCTTTCTGCTATTCTCGGGTAGATCAGCTAAACCCGTTTATTAAACACGATGTGTTCGAGGGTGAAATAGAGATTCATCAAACGAGTTGAGCTTTTCACTAGAAGTGAAAAATAAAATTTATATTTTAAAAATTGGATTATAGGCGTTAAAAGAGTTTAATGGACCAACATGCCAACCTATTATATTGGAGTGGTAAGCGATTTGGTTGAAAAGTTTATTTGGCAACGAAACAACTAGAGTTTGAAATTTATGCAACTGCTCTTATTTGAAATGCTTGCTAAAGAAGCATTTCAAGCAAATGCTCAAACGTTTTGTTTTAATTTACTCATATACCCTCAATTAATTTCTCATTTCCTTAATTAGTTTCTTATTTTAGGGGCATTTACATACTGTTATTGCTTACTGCAACTACTATTTCGCCAAACACACCCAAAAAGTAAACATCGAGGTTTAAAAATGGCAAAAAGTCCATATTCCATAAATATGAATATTTAACAAATGTTTTACTATTTAACAAATATTTTGCTATTTAATATTTAATATTTAACAAATGTTTTACTATTGATATAGGATATAATAGCATAGCGACCATTACAACTAGAGTAAAATAAACCGTTCGTCTCTAATTTTGTACACGCGCATCACGTTGAACCAAAAGTTAGGATTTTCATCGCCCGGAGTCCAAAACATGGAGTTTATATGCTAAACTCGTCCCTTGACCATTAACGCCGAGGTCAATGTTCCGTTATAGTCCATAAAATCCCATTATCCTTTTACTGTTGAGGGTAGAATCGTCTTATTACCTTGATGTACTATAGCAGATGTCTTGTCCAATTTCCCGCCATAATGTATAATATAACTAAGTTGTGTACTCATTGCTCATCCCCAAACTTGTTTCGGAAGCCTACCCAAAAAACCCTAATGCAATGTCAATCATCAAATCTAAGTAAGAAAATAACAAACACCAACCTTGGATTTACTCTTTGGCGAATTAGAGAACATCCTTTCATTGATGACCATGAATATGAGGAAAAATCTGCAATCAAGAGATATGGTAAGTGTTTTTTTGTTATAGTCTTTTACAATTATATGTTAGTACGATTGTTTAAGTTATTCCCCTTTTAGGTAACTTTATCGTAACATTGTTTATGTACATTTTTTTATACAACGGATGAACCAGGATCCTTTAGCATGAGGTTCCATTATGAAGGTACATTCAAATACTCTTCAGGTAGAATATATCAAGGAGGCAAGGAATGCCTTGTTGATTATGTGGAAATAAAAGAGGTATCCGTTGATGAAATGAATGCTCTCATGACCCAAATCAGTTATGAGAATGGACAAACCAATTATTCCTACTTTCTTAAGCCTGGTTGTACATTGGATGACGGATTTTTTAGTTTGCGTTGTTTATACAAATAAACAGTAAAAACGTTTATTACTACGTAATATTTTGCGATCTCTTTGTGTTTTGTTGATAACAAATATAATGTTATCTTAAGTACAATTATAAGGATACATGTTATTTTTGTAAAGCATTTACATATAGCCATTTAAATACAAAAATGTTGTAATTAATCATTTGTTGTAATAGTTTATTAGGATGGGTAAAAACCACAACCCATGGATCATATCCATAACACATTGACCCATACTCATTTGACTAGATACAATGTATTCATTAGATACATTGAATCTAAAGGAAAACCCATGGACCAACCCATAACCCATGACCCATAACCAAAAAAACCATGGGCAAAGAGGAGCGTCCCACGGATCCCTATGATTACACTAGACGGATCCCAAGTGGGAGGGATCCGTGGGATCCGGGGAACAGTGGTAAAAATTGCCTATAAATAGAGAGCCATTTCTTCATTCTAACTCACCCCTCTTCTTACTAATTCTCTCATATACTCTCATTCTCTTCTAACAAAAGATCACTTGATCTAGAGAGTACTTCCTTCTTTTTTTCTTTAGTGATTCTCATATAGGTCCTTCTCTAAGGCGAGATCACGAGCATTCTACAAGTCATCCAAGCAAGGGGTCCTTTATTGATTTGTTCCTCCGCAAGATTTCTGTAGCAAAGATCTTGTACTTGATATTTCACATATTTGTTGTGTAATAGTCGTGTTGGTTTGGTCCACCGTGTTATGAACTCGGTATTTAGCTTCTTGGGAAAAGGTGTAAGCAACGTTTGAAGGCTTCTCCACCAACGAAGGAGTTTGTTGACATAGTGCTTGAACTCGAGTAGGTGACTCGGGGAGTGGAGTAGGGCAAGGAAGGTGTCCTTGTAGGCGAACCACTATAAATCGGTTGTGTCATTTCTATCCCTTTGCTTTACTTTATTTACTTGCTTTATCATTAGATCTATACTTTCTCTACATCCATAAGATCTCACATATTAACGAATCTAAAGTTTTTGAAACTAACTTAAAATCGGCAAAACTATTCAACCCCCCATTCTAGTTTTTCACAATTGGTATCAGAGCTAAGTTTATAAAAGTTTTAAAGTAAAATTGTATTTTAAAAACTTTTCGATCACTATGGGTTCTGAAAATTATAAGGAAGGGCAATCTATGCAACGACCACCACTACTTGAAACTAATGGTTTTATATATTGGAAAAATAGATTCGAACGTATGTGAAGTCTAAAGATATTGATCTTTGGTACATTATTGTTGAAGGCGATTTTGAGGCTATCTCAAAAGACGATAAATGGAATTTAGTTAACATACCTCATGATAAACTAAATGATGAAATGAAGAAAAAGCTTTCTAAAAATAGTGAAGCTAAAATGGTTGTATATAATGCTTTACCGAAAAAGGAATTCGAAAGAATTTCTATGCTTAAAACCTCTAAAGAATTTTGGAATTCTTTAGTTGTAACTCATCAAGGTAACCAACAAGTTAAAAATAATAAAATTGATTTGTTTGTTCAACAATATGAACAATTTTCAATATCGGATGAGGAAACTATAGATCATTCATTTGCTAATTTCAATACTATTATTACATCTTTACAAGCACTTGATGAATCTTTTTCTAGCCGTAACCATGTTAGGAGATATCTAAGGTGTTGATACAAAAGTTGGGCGTTCCTTATTTGGACTCCGGTTCTCGTATCAATTAGACCTTGATACTTGAGACCTGCGCACTAAGAAAACAGAAAACACCGTTAGGCTTATCTTGGGATTGTCTCCCACGATTATCCTCCGGCGTGAGAGTAAGTAATCGGTTTTTAGGGTTTAGTGGAGAGTTGGGTTTTTTGATCGTACCTTTAATGAGGGTCGAGATGCCCTTTATATACACACGAAATCCTTGTTGGTTTAGGTGTTCCACAACCTTCGGCGTATCCCGCCTAAGTCGGTTGGTTGATGCATATCCCATAAATAAGAGATATCCGATATCAAAACCATAAATAACCGGGTTTGGGCCCGTAAGCCCAAACCGTTATCGTTAGCCCACTCTTTGGGTATTGCGGGCTCGAGTGTTAGTAAGCGTCCATTGGTGGGTTCATGACCGAATGTGGACTATACGTCATCATGTCCCCCCAGTCTAATATGCGCATGGTGGAACCCACGGATGCTAAACTAATAATTGTAGCAAATATATTCCTCGAGGCGTAGCGGGGAAGCTTCAAAGTTTTCCCGCCTAAAAGAAGATACGGTGAATCCAGTCTAATTAGGTCAAATATATCCTTCGTGAAACGTGAAAAAGTGGGTGGGGGGTGTGCCACGTTAGCATCTCCTATCCACACGTTTATAGATGGTGGGGCCCACGTGTCGATCATCGCACGGATGTGGAACCCTATATAAACTTCCGCCTCCCTTCCATTGTGGTTATCACAGTAAAAAAAACATTTTCACCATTGTTAAAAAAGCTCGAAATATCAACCAAGAAACCCACAAACTTTTAAAGGTAACAGTTCGTGCGCATTCGAAATCTCATCATGGTTCTTGGGTTAACGGACTTCTCATACGATATAATCGAGGACGAACTTCGTGAGTTCACTTCCGAGTATTATATCCGCTTCAGCGCTGCATCGGTAGTTCCGGCATTTGCGCTGCGGCGTCGATAGCGGATTTCCCGAGGGAAAGTGGGGGTATACACACGCGTTTTTGAATTTTAAAATCAACGTGTGCCTATATCCTTATTCTTGTGCGACGTTCTAAATTACTATCGCCTACACATATCCCAACTGCAGTATAGTAGCGGCAAAAAAATAACAAACCGAGGTGAATTGCCCTTTGTTGGCGATTAACCCCACCATCTATCTCTTCTGCGCGTTTTACCATACGTCGTTGGTCAAGCGGGTGGGTTTCTTTTGCTAAGCGCGGGACGGTGCGGTGTTATACTTAGAAATTAGGCGCTTAGGAACTGGAGAGAAATTTTTCGGGTTGATGAGGCGTTGTTCCCACAGGGCTTCGGCTTATACCCGAGTTAGTTACGAAGGATGGCGCCCACTCCACTGGACGCATAAACGCGGATGATGCGGAAGCGATACGCCAATCGTATTCCCATCAATTCCTATCGGAGGAATTTTGGTGCACATGGGCATTAGTCGCAACTATTTCGATAGTCCTGACGAGGTGCCAACCTTCCTAGGCCTTGAATGACCGGGTGGGTGCTCGTCCGTCCTTCTCCTTTGCTTTATTAGTGTGAGCATTTCTTTTCGCCTTTGTATTTTATATAACTCTTATTTTTGTTTGTTTCTTGCTGCGTAGAGATGGACTTGTTCGGCGTTGTTAAACTTGGCAAGTCCACTGCCAAGTCACAGGTGGGTGCGCCCTCCGAGAGAAGGAGAAGTCCCCATTTTGGATGCTACCGCGGGGGCGCACCATGGAGATGGATCTGGAGGAGCCGGGGAATGGCTCCCGTTGTCTGGAGGCGACCCATGCACGCAGCGTGCCCGGCCTCGGGTACACTCCACTGAAGTGGAGCTTTCACGCCACGAGGCGTGTCGGAGGCGTGGAAGTCCTCGGGATAGATCGAGGGAGGCGGCCAGGGGTAAAGTGCAAGAGGCGCTGGTGGTGATGGCGGGCCCATCCGGGAGGAAGCGTTTTGTCATTCGTGGCGTGGAGTCGTCATCGACGATGCATCACCCCCCGTGCAAGCAGACTCCCCAGTAAGTATTGTCGCGAAGCACTTATCATATTCCCTGTTTATGTTATTAATTCACTTCTCTTGCGTGCAGTGTTGAAGTCGTTGGGGTTACTGCTGAGGTCCCGTTAGAGTCGCCACCGAGTAGCGAGTCCCTCGCCTTGACATGCCAATGGACCGTCTTGTTGAGGAGCTTGTGTTGGATGCGCGCACGAGGCTACATTGGTTCGCAGCTAAGGTCAAGGTATTACAGGGAGAGTAGCCGAGGCCGAAGGATTAGCAAATTCTGGCTGGAGCGCTGCACTAGATCCGGCTGAAGCGAGGCGGCAAGCTCCTATGAAAAAACTTCTTTGGAGAAAATATGTCGTTGCTTACCCAAGTGAGCGAGGGGCGTGCCGCATTAGAGGATTATAAATTGCTTGTTTTCGGGCTCTTAAATATTTGGAGAATGGGAAGAACGAACACTTCTCTCGGTTGGAGGAGTTTAGATGCAACCGTGGAAGGCTCATTGGAGAAGCGGGAGATGAAGCTACATGCAAGCTCGATCGCCTCGAATCACGATGAAGAGCTATATCCTCATTGGTTTCCACAATTCTTGGCCTTGGTGGCTCATCGGCCATGGTTTCGCGCCTTCGCCCTCAACACTTTGGAATCTTGAGAGGTATGCAGACACCTTCCGGGGGTGTTGTTGAGTCTTGGCGTTGTCGCGTGGTAAAGCGGAGGCCATAGAAGAGCTTCATAAGAGCGCCTGTTGCATTACTGCCGCCGCGAGTGCCCGGGTATAATGTGCGTGCCTATGATGATCCGTATTTGCAATGGAGAAGATGAAGCTGTTGGAGCTTCCTCAGATTGCCAGTTGGAGCGCGACGGGATTATCCCATAGGTTTGATTATGGAGGGGTTAACCTTGGCCCGAACAGTCTCTGATGATGCGATGCACTGACTACTTTGAAGCGGCGTGTCACGCGGTACGCAAGTGCCTATCTTTGCTTACCCAGCGATATCCGAACCCCTTGCGCGAGAAGGAAATCCCTTTGAAAGCATCCTTAGAAGCACATGTCATGAGGCTTTCAAAGAAGAAGGGCGTGAAGGGAAAGGCCATTCTTTGTGGTCTTGGCGCGGGCATCTCGAGATCCGACGGGTACCTAGTTAGTGTGGCAACGGTATCGCGCCCGATTCTGTTGAAGAGACTTAAAGATTTTGGGGGACGCTGCGTACCGTGTTGAGAGCTCACATCTTAGGCGTTGTAATAGTATATAGGCTATAGCATCTTTGTAGATATCCTTTTGTATGAACTTGTGGTCCATAATGAAATTTCCCTTTTTTGTTGAAGGTGTGTTCATCCATATGTTTTATCGAATGTGGTTGCGATTATAATGTGTGTACTTAGTTATCTGTCTTTGCATAAAAAACGTCCACGTTTTCTAAGAATCAAACAGTTATATAAACGCGAATAGTATATGAAGTCCATAATCGTGTATGAAAATCATGATTTAATGTACTTGAAACATAATTTCTAAGTGCTTGTATCATAATCGTGTATGGTGTGATATGCGTCTTTGTAAATATCATATCAAGGAGTCAAGAGTCTTGATTCCTAGTTTGTTAAGCGCATTATGCGATTGTGCATTGTTGCGCATCCATCGTGGGATGCACATTGAACTTATTCCAACGTTTTGAGAATAAGGTGTTTAACAAGGATGCATGATCCGATGTTGATGGGTTTGCAACCCTCTTACTCAACGAGTTATTTAGTAGGTTTACTCATCCTTTTACCATCGTGGGTTTTAGTAAGTGCATGCACTCCATGTAGGCAAAAGATAATATAATAACAATGTTGAGACATAAATAATATGTAAATAACAAAGTGAAATGTGTCGCGGAGTTAGCTAGAAACCGCGGAGTTTTATTAATACTTGCAAGTTTTTGTAAAAAGAAAAAAGACATTTGCCTAAGTAAAACAGATGGTAAATACACGGATACTTATTAAGCACTTTACTAAAGTGTGGGGGTGTCCGTTCGCTGGGCCGTAGCCTTTCCTAAAGATAACATCATTTGAGATTGCAAATGTTCCATGGGCGTTGTAGCTCATTGATCCGCTCCTGAACAGTCAAGTTTAATCACACAAGCTGACCACTTGTGAATGGTCAACCGTAATAAACTTAAAACAGCTCAGAAAGCAAATGCAATTAAGATAAGAGGAATATAGTGGATTCACGGTCGTTAAGTCCACGGAGGATGAATGGTGTTAAACAACTTGGATGTCGAATAATCACTAAGGATAGTGATCGATGAAGGATTTTGATGAATAATTATACCTAAAGAGAAAGTTTTGTAAATTACAGGGGCTTAAATGCAAATTAAAGAAAATTAAAAGCTAAAATATATTAAATAAACGCTATCACTATTTTTTAAAATGATGTTTTTCTGATTTTATAAAACAAAATAACTTAAATAAACTATTTTAACTAAAACGTAAACTTAAATTACCTAAAAATGTGACTTAAAATGAAAACGTCGTTATGTATAAAAATTACGAGTGCATAAGTAAAAGCGTAAATTTTTGAAATAAAAGTCCTACAAGTGTAAAACAATTTTCTTACGTACTATATGACAAAAGAAAATTTTAGAAAAAAGATTTATATTTTTTTGACTTTTATATTTTTTATTATGAATTAAATACTATTTTAGACTAATTAAATGATTAAAAATACTAAAACTATTAATAAAAATCTGAAACTTTTTTATAAAATACTTTATACTAATACAAGGCTAGGAAAAATACAAAAGTTGTAAAAGCTTGTTTAAATAAGCTGTAAATAAGCTAAGTTATTCGAATAAGCTAAAAGAACAAAAACGGGTTATGTATTAAACTTTGCAAACCATAACCAGTCAAAGACCCAAGGGCAGTTGGTATGGTGTGTGTGTGTGGTGAAATTTGGGTGGCGGTGTTGAATCCCGAGAATGGCTTTTGCAAACTTTTATTTTTTTTATTTTTCTTTTACAAACTAATTAAGCATAATGTAATAAGCACTTTTTATAACTAACACTTTTTATGAAAATCACTAATAAGCTCGGTTATGAGCTTATTATTTCAACGATGGCAAAAAATGGAAATAAGCACAAGTATTTAAGCTAAATGACTAATAAGCTTAGAAAATAAGCAAAAGCTAGCGCAAATAAGCTAAGTAATGTTAATAAGCTAGTATAACAACTGAATAAGCAAGATTACTAAGAAATAAGCACTAAAAAGCTTCTAAATAAGCACTTAGCTAAAGCTGGGTTTTGCCTGGATTGAACTATTTGGTTTTCTAAACACTTTTAAGCTAAATTTTAAGCACTTAAATAAGCTAAGAAATGAAAGTAAGCACTTGGACTAACAAGTATACTAGCTAAACTCTCTAAGAAGCTAATTTCACTGATTGGATTATACTAATAAGCTTTTGAGAAGAAATTTGTTGAAAAAGCTGGTAACACCGAGTTATTGGTGTACTAAGTAAAATGGACAAAACTAAAAGCAAATAGCGGGGCTTATCAAATAAGTACAAAAATGAAAAATAAGCACTCATACATTAAGGCGGCGGATGGGCTTCTAGAATCAACAATTTTCACAAGTTAAGCTTTTTTAATAAGCAAGATAAAAGCTTGTGAAGTAAGCTTTCAGACTGCGGTACATTACTTACGGGGTACTTTTGAAAAGGTATTAAAAGAAATTAAGAAATAAGCACTTAATAAGCTAATTAGAAGTAAACTTATATTTTTCTAATTAAGATTAGCGACTAAATTTTAATATCCTAAAAGCTTAAATTCTAAATCTTAATAGAAAGATCATAAGAAAATCACCAAGTTTATTCAAAAGCGCAATTTGGAAAATTTGACTTTTTGAATTAAACCCAAAGTTGACTTAAGTGAATTTTGATCACCTCTTATTGACTGAATATGTTGTATTAGACTATAATAAGATGATATTAGGCTATGTTAACAAGTTTTAAGCTAATATTATGAATTTCATAATCTAATTCATAACAATGAACTGCGTATTTAAGTGAATTTAAAGGAGATTTTGACTTTTTATCAAACAATGACTATATTTTATGGCTTGACTTAGCTATTAGGAACTAAAGTGACTTAAAACAACAATAAACAACAACACAAATGGTCTCTAGCACAATTAACTCGCTGAAATCCAAACACCATTTATGTGGATTTGAATTGAAGCTTTTCAAAGATTAAGACTATGACACTGATTAAAAACCTTATACTATTATTTAATTAGACTAAAGAAACATTAAACAATAATAATAATAACCTATAACTCAAGAATGGGAATTATGCTATTAAAAGCATCAAATTAAAATTTTATAAACTACAAATTAAAAGAGAACAAACCTCTTGTGTTATTGTTTAATTTTACTTAAATACAACTTAAAAACATAAACATACAAAGATTTAAACTAGTAATTGACTTCAATAGTGAAATGCTAAAATGGAGTAACAAACTTGCAAGATGGATTTCAAATGAAAATTTGAGAATCAAAGCACAAGACCAATCCTAATGCTTCCCAAGCTCTATACAAAAAGCAATCCAAAATCGGCTCTGCTTGGTTTCTTGATCATTTCTCTATAGATTTTTAATTTTTTACTAATTTTTCTTGATTTTTATGAATTTTTGCTTTTTGCTTCTAAACTGAATTTTAAGGGTTTCTAATAGCTTAAATAAGCTATCTAGGAGTTTATGTGATCTTATAAGTCCTTATTATGAGATACAAACAACATTAGGACACATTGAAAATTTGAACTTGAAAATTTCACAAACATGAAATAAAGACTGAACTTTGAAATTAAGGATTGAAAAAGATTCAAATATACTTTAATAACTTAAACAAAGTACTGGAAAGACTTAAAATACACTGGAAATTTGAAATTAACTAAAACGACATGAACTAAATTAAAATATTCTAGATATCTTCTAACACTGCATCTCCTTTCTTCTTTATAGACTTTTGAGACTCTCACGAACATCTCAGATCTTTCCCGTCATCTTGGCCATTGAATCTCTCAGAATCATCAAATTCGTCCATGTGTCATTTTGGCGAAAAGGTGTTGGCGGTATTTAGCATTTAAAGAAGTTTGGGAGGTTGTAGAGGTGGAGGGGAGTGGGTAAACAAGTGGTGTAATGAGGTGGAAAGGTAGACAAGTGGTGGTAAAACCTTTGGTTTTGAAATCACGGTGATGGAGAGTGAGCAGGTGGTGGTGGTTTTGGCGGGTTTGACCTTTTTTGACCGAGGATATAATAAGTGGGGGTCAAAATGGGGGGGTCACAGGTGTTTGACAGGGGGTTCTTTTGGGTTTTGGCAGGGGATCAAAATACAAAAGGGTCTAATGGTTTGTTTAATATCATAAGGATCATTTGTGTAATTAGGTAAACTTGAGGGACCAAACATGTAATTTCTCAAAAGTTAACACAAGGACCAATCCTGCCAAATGTAAATAGCATAAGGACCATATTTGATAATTTCCCATTTTAAATATCCAGGACCTTATTTGACATTTTCAAAACTTGAGGGACTAAAGTTGTAATTTTGCAATTTTAAATTTCAAGGACTTGTTTTGACAACTTATGAATACCTAAGGACTTAAAATGATATTTTTCTTTATTTTGATTTACCGGGGACTGTTTTTGACAACTTTTTAAACTTGGGGACTAAACATCAATTATACAAACAATCGTTTTCACGATTTTGACATTTTTGCATTTAAAACACATAAAACACTTGTTTGTGATATTTTCATCATTTTGATGCATTTCAGAGTGTTTTGGATGTTTTGGCATTCTAAGCGATATAAAAATGATGAGTATTTAGACACTCATCAATCCCTTTACTAAGATATTGCTAGTCACCATGTGATTTGAGAAAAATTAATGGATTTCATCTCTTTACCAAAATTGCCATACGGGTAGCCAATTGTTTAAGTTCAAGTAAGAACTTTGGTACAATGATAACCAAGTGATTTTGAGCAAATCCACCGACTTTCAAGATTTTGATTTGTCTTTACGAGTCGTTTATACGGACTAGCCAACTCTTAGATAAATTATCAGTATTATCTTTGGTGAGTCGATTACCAATTTTGGTTTTTCAAAGTACCTTTACCACGCCATAAACTTGGGCTAGCCAACTTTTCACTAATTAAAGATCGGTGGTGGACACCATACAATTTTGGGCAAATTGCAAGCCATAAGCGGTTTGAGATATCTTTACGCCAGTTTGCTCTGGATTAGCCAATCCTTATGTGGGTTAGACATGGTGGGTGATTACCATTTGTTGAGTAAGTGAAAACACTTACTCAAAAATTTTTGGCAGGGGAATTGGGTGGTATAATTATATGATAAGGTGAAATTCCCCCACACTGAAATGAATATTGCCCTCAATATTCAAAGTTTTGTGGTTATGCGAAACATAGAACATAAAAGGAAATACGGCCATTATTTTTTTTTGATATATACACATTTTTTTTTTTTTTTTGAGAGATTTTATATACAACGGTGAGGGCATCCCCATAGAATTAGTAGAAAGTAGAAAGAAATGAAATATGGGTGAAAAACCCATATGGTTTTATTACTCTTTATTTTTATCACCGAGTAAAACTACTTCGATCCATTCATTGGTTCATGGGGAAAGTTTGTAGATCGGGACAACCGGTGGGGAATGTCCTCCAAAGTAATGTTTCAATCGATGACCATTCACTTTAAAATTTGGACCATCGGTTTGAGATAACTCAATGGTACCATAAGGATAAACCTTAGTGATAGTAAATGGACCCGGACCAGCGGGACTTGAGCTTTCGAGAAAATCTTCAATCGTGAATTGAAAAGAAGGACTCAATCACCAGCGTTGAAAGCGGTTCTTGATTTTGGGGTCATGAATCTTCTTTGTCTTTTGTTTGTAGATCAAAGAGTTCTCGTATGCTTGATCACGGAGTTCATTTAATTCATTCATTTGAACTTTTACGTGATCATTTTATCGAATACTCGAAATTGGCATGTTTTAAAGCCCGGTATGCTTTGTGCTCGAGCTCAATGAGGAAGATGACATGCCTTTCCGTACACTAACTTGTATGGAGTACGATTGGTGTTTTATAAGGTACATGCAGGCCCATAGTCGTCATCCGGTTTATCCGAGCCGGGATGCAGTTTTCCCCTCTTTGTCCTTTCAAGAATTTTTTTAATACCACGGTTGGAAACTTCCACTTGCCCACTTGTTTGGGGGTGGTATGCGATAGAGAGGCGGTTGGTAACACCATATTTTGCATGACTCTATCAAATTGGTCATTGCAGAAATATTACAAGCGATCATGATTATAGCTTCATGGGAGTTCAAACCTAGCAAAAGAGATTTTAAAAATTTCACAACAACTCGGGCATCATTGGTAGGTAAAGCTTTACGCTTCCAGCCCATTTTGACAAATAGTCAAGGCCACAAGTATGTATTTGTTTTACTCGAGATGATGGAAATGGCCCCATAGTCAATGCGGATGTCAAATATCTCACACACTTGAATGGCGGTTTGCGGCATTTCATTTCTTTGTGAGATATTTCGTCAAACCAAGCGTCACGAGGCTTTGACAAAGTCGTGGGCATCCTTATAAATCGTGGGCCAATAAAACCCGGAATCAAACACCTTTTTGGCGGTGTAGTTTGGACTATGATGGCCCTCGGTGGGTCCAACCGCATGAAGCTTTGAGAATTTCCATAGCTTTTGTCCATAAACTTTAGCGTCGGATGACTTGCTCCGCGAGTTTTTGAATAAGTAGGGGTGCGTCCGGAAGTAATGTTTAACATCTTTGAAGATTTGTTCTTATTTGGAGTGACATTCCTTTCACTATAGAAGTTACCAGCATGGTAATTTGCGAAGTCGATAGTAAACCATGGGGTTGGTAGGAGTCTCCGCGAAAATAAACCGCATTGGAGTGTCACGAGGAGGAAATGTTTCATTTATTTCCTTTTCGAAAACATCTTGGTGAGGGTTTCTAGGCGGAGACGGATGTTCGTGACCAAGTTCGGCTCCTTTTTTATCACGTATGATGATATCAAATTCTTGCGGGAGGAGTGTCACCCATTTGAAAGTAGCAGATGTAATAACATAATCAATATGCATAGCAAAGAGATATAGTACAATACCATAATTTAAATTTAAAGAAATATTGTAACATTACAACAAGGTTCTAGCCAACCTTGGCAATTAGAAACAAATTTTGACTTCCAAGGATAACATTTTACTCTACAGGGACATTTTCGGATAACTTGTGGCGTTCCTTTATTTAAAATCTTCATAATATAAAATAAACAGCGATCACAGTGCATGAGAGAAGCGGGTCAACTATAGAAAATAGTTGGGTGAGTACACCGAGGTTTATATGTAAATAAATTACCGATTTTGGAAGGTCACATTTGGCAAATATGCATCAACTCACTATGTTACAAATCCTGCCCATACAAGACTTGTAACATATGAATTCACATACACTTCCATATTTTAAGTCTAGTAAAGAATGCACATATGGTCACAATAAAGCCTGCGTATATAATAGAAGTATCACGGCAAAGCCCTAAAATAAATAATATATAGTTCGTGAAGCGGAGCGAGGGTTTGGCCGACCTCTAATGGCGCTACTCATACTATCTCGCCCGCAGCGGGAGGCCGTCACAGGCAGTGCATTATAATGGAGTCTGAGCAGCGGCAAACCAATAGGGGACTAACAATGCGAATGTCACGAACCTGATTGCATCCATAACAACACAATATATACTATCAATTAAAATTTGCTCGAACATGGGGGCTAAGCGGTGCTCGAGGCAGGAGACTTTAGGTCAAGGGCGTCACGGTCCATCGAGGTTCAAACAAGTCATAAATTTATAAGATAGTCTAAGGGTTTAAAATATATCAAATAGTTCAAAGAAAACAATTTAATTTTATAATCATGCATTTCACCCCAAATAAGTAAAGCTTGATGATAAAAAAGAGTACATGAATACTCACCTTCAACAGCGATCTAAAGCCCTTGATCAATTAGAATTATTGGATGGCACCGACACGCGACCTAGATTAGTATGATAAGTCTCAGTTTTTGACCCCAAGTAAAGTTTATCTAACTTTATTTATCTTCACAAACATTGTTGTTTATTGTTTATTTGTTGTTGACGTTAGGTTTTAAAAATAATGTGTATATTTTGACTAATAGAACTTGTTTTGAAGACTATGTTAGAAAAGTATATATATATATACCTATAAGTACATGATATTTTTATTGTGATATTGTAAATAGTATGTTGTCAAAATATTATATTTTGTTGAGTTTATTTAAAAGGATAGTCTTGCATATATTTTAAAAAATGTAGATTTTTAAATGAAATGTACATATATTAGTTTTTGAAGAGTAAAATTATCATTTTAGATATAATTGATCTTGTGGTGTTTATAAAACATTGTACCCCGATTATTGTTTATAAATTTCTATTAATTCATTCGAACGTGTATATTATATGGGTTAAGCTATATATTTTAATGACGTTGTAAACAATATTATTTTGTAATGAGAAACTTGGAAGGCGGATGATTGAGTGTAAAGTTTCGGGGAACGTGGCCGGAGCATGAAGTCGGACTCTTAGCGAAGACCACTTGATCAGGTAACAAAACATAGGCTTCGGCCTAGTCTAATACAAACCAAACTGACCTTTATGGACAGTGGGCTTCGGCCCAGACAAAACCAAACACGCCAGCTGGGCTGGGCTTGGTATAGATAAACCAGCCGCACCCAGAAGTAGACAGACGGGCTCTTAGCCCAAACATTTATTAAGAAATGGGTTTTGAGGCCCAAGATCTCAAAAATCAGTATGCGAGACCAAACTACTGGTTTTGACAAAATTTCCATTTTGAAATGTAACTTACTGTGTCATTAGAGAATTTAAACCGAACATAGAAATGCAAAAACATCTAAACCTTTTTGGTTTAGACGGAACAATACCCGAGACCCATTCGACCACCACTCGTGGTCTCGGGGCAGTCACGGAAACAAGACTACCATTCGTGAAGCACAAGTACTCGAGGGAGTTCGCTTTTGTACAACAAAAACAAGGTATTACTAATACCAATTTCTAACTATTCGAGTGACTAAGACCATCATGTACGACTTGACACGACAAGAGGACTCGATACCCTCATGTCGCGTCGAGTCGAACTCTAATAAGCAAAACAGCCTCCCTCCGGGGTTCCTATCTCAGCCGTGACAACACGACTAAACCCAAGAAGCTAAGCATGAATTATGTCAAATAAATGAGGATTTAAGTCGAAGGCTACATTAAGCTAGATTTAACATTTTAGACTTTATTCTCTTTCTTTTTCTTTGTCCCAGTCGCAACAACAACAACAATATAGCAGTGACAACAAGTTTGACCAAAACACATTTTCTTTCTCTTTTCTTCTTATGCCACGATAGTACAGCCACAACAATGTACCAGAATAAAGTTTATCACAACCTTTTAATCCTTCTTTATATATATATATATATTTTCAAAATAAAGAAGAACAAAATAACGACATCACTTCGGATTAATACCAATTACAACAAGTAGATTAAAAGGAAGATGTTCTTACAATGAACTTAAAGTGGGTCGAGTGGGTATGAAAACCGAATACAAAAACTCCAATTGGAGGTGACCCGGTTTGATTTAACCTACTACTGATAGCCTCTTTCACCCAAGAATAAAACCCCTCAATCAATTTCAAAAAGCCCTTTGATTTACCAAACCCTAATTTTTGTAAAAGTGGTGATGAGAAACTGTTTTGGAGCTTTTGCAATTCGACTATAAATGTAGGAGTATGTTGAGGAGGAGTTTGGTTATCTTTCTTCTCTTGTCTTGGTTTGAAGCCAAATTTGGCTAGCTTCCAAAATCTTAGGCGAATCTTGGACTTGCTCAAGATGGATTGAGGTGAAGATATGATTCTCTTGAGTGATTATATCTTGATTTCCTTGATTGCATTCTGATGTAGCAAGAGTATCAAAGTGAGGATTGTGAAGCAAAAACTTTCATGGATTTGGTATGAAAGAGGAGGATATGATGGATGAATATGTTGGGTTATTCTCTCTTGGGAAGATTCGCCTATGGGGGCTTAGGCTAGGGTAGTGAGAGGTTGAAGATGAGATTTTGCATATCTTTGGTTTCACGATCTTTGTTTTGTTGAATGGGAGAGGAAGACAAAGAGATATTTGTTTTATTATTAAGGGTTATTATTATTATTATTATTAGATGTATACATGTACCTCGCATCGTATAATTTGTTCCGCATGGGATAACGTTAATTATGTAGAATATTATTTCGGGTATCCGTATTTTATAAATTTTTATATTTTCGGAGACGTTTTGACGAGTGGATTAATATGGTATTATTATTACTTTGACATTAGAAAATAAATTTCGGTGCCAATTTATTTTTGCGTGGGTAATGCCGCGTGTGGTGCCTGGACATTGGAAACAGAGATAACTCGCTATAGAGTTATAATGGTCGAAAATAAATAACTCGCATATTCTCGATATAAATAATAGCCGAAAATTGACGGATTGTCACAAATGGCCAGCCCTTAAAAAGAATCTCGTCCCCGAGATTCAACCGCCTATTAATTCGCTGTGCATACAATCTCATGGTTCAAATTTTCTCATTCTCGAACTTTGCCCTCAAAAGACTCTTAGTTGGTGAATTTTTCACAACTTGTCGACCGACCGTCATTTGTTTGCGTGGAAGTTGAGTAACAACTTGATTCCAACTTGATTTTCGCAACTCATCAAACAAGAATTGTCACTAGATCGCTGAGGAAACAAGTTGTCGAAAAGAGATGGCTTCTCATCTATGTAAGAGACCTTTGAAAACTTCTACCGAGTTTGGAAATCATTTAAACCAATCAATAC
>OU343222.1:106015071-106034057 GCA_910596185.1 Chrysanthemum makinoi | reverse complement strand
CCATAGTACTCATAGACACTCTCATCTCTGGGTTTCATCTTGAAATGCCTAAATTCACAAGAGTTGGGATTCTCTCATTTTCCACAGTTAATTCGTAACTCCAGAGGCTATTCTTAACATTGTCCCAAACTTTAGCATCTCGTTATGATTGATCAAATTTTGTAGATGTCTTTAGGAAGACCTTGAAGAACAATGTTTGAAGCTCCTATATCGTGACAAATCTCCTCTTATTCTTTATCATCAAGCTCATCATACATCTTAGGGTCTGCCAATTCCGTGAAACAGGATTACCATTCAAGATTAGTATCAAGTATGTCTCTAGTCGCTCAACTGATATGGTCCTCATCAATGGATTTGAGAATGCTGATACCATTTTCCTTTCCAAGGCATACGGTTTAATTCGTTGAGCCTAAGAGTCGTGAGTCAGCTTCCTGCCAAGCACGGGGTGGATCTAGTATCTCAATCTACCGCTTTGGAACATCTTCAAAGTCAAAGTGGAGATAATAAAGTGGGAACGTTTGGTAGACATGTTAACAGATTATAATGGGATTTATAGCTCTATGATTAAACTGAAATGGATTCTTTCACGGGATTTTATCGGAATCGAGAAAACCGAACAATCACTAAGACTCTAGATGATAAAATACTAAATCGCTAGATACGCACTAAGTCGTGAAATTAGTGTACTAAGTCGCTAGAAATTAATGCACTAAGTCGCTAACCCTTAATTCGCTACACCCCTAAGTCGCTAGAGTCCCAAGTCGCTAATCAGAAAAACAAGTCGCTAAGTAGTAACTCACATGCACTAAGTCGCTAACCAAATTTTGGCAAAGAATTGCCACACAAGTCGCTAGAGACACAGTCGCTAAAGAGCAACTCACATGCACTGTCGCTACCATTAAGTCGCTACCACGTAGGGAGAATCCACTACTTGTACTTTAACCTCGCTAGATCTAACTCGCTAGTTCCAACACCGTGAAGTCACAAAATGTAAGCAAGTCGCTACCAAGAAACTATTCCGTGAGCTAAGTCGCTAGCTTGAAAAACCATATAAACCTCACTTTTCAATCCAAAAACAACCCAACCAAGATGATTCAAGCTTACCAAATGAAAACCTAAACACTTTTGATGATTCTAAACATAAAAGTACAACCAAAATCTAAACTTTAACACTAGAAATCAATCAAATGATGCCAAAACCACTAAACTTTTTCAAACTCAAAAACCACCTAAAACCACTAGAAATCCAAAGATGTGTAAGATATGATCTAACCATGGCTCTTGATACCAATTGTAAGATATAACTTTTCACATACACATCATAACATTAACACAAGGTAGAATATAGATGGAATTCTAGAGATAGAAAGTTAGAGGTTTAGGGAACTTAAAGCAGAAAGTGAAAGATATATTATGAGCTCCAACTCTCTACCTTGGGAGGTAGAGAGTATTTATAGTCTTACATAAAACGCCACACATCGGGCCTGTGGATCGTGCATACAGGGTAAAGACTCACCGTCCTCCACGGTGTTACTTAACTAAATACTACTTAACTTAAAATAACTACGACTACGAAGCTTTCTAACGCATTACATATACTTGAGGTGACCGAACTCTTTAATAATGGAATTTCTAATTCCAACATAGTAAAACAATGCACACAATCCAGATATATTAAAAGTATGCAAAGCCTCTAAAATAAATAATATGCGCCTCCGTGAGAGGGAATCCAGAGGTTGGCCGAATTCCCTAATAAGCTACCATACTATCTAATGCCCATTACAAGTGAGGCCGCATCTAACGTAATGTATAATTGAAGTAACGGCAAACCAATAGGGACTAACAATGCGAATGTACTAACAAGACATCATAACAACTATTATATACTATCAATTAAGACCGCCCAACATGGGAGACTCCTATAGCACTAACGGGAGACTTTTAGGTCAAGGACGCATTTGGTCCATCGTTCAAACAAGTCATAAATTTATAAGTTAGTCTAAGGGTTTAAAATATATCAAATAGTTCAAAGAAAACAATTTAATTTTATAATCATGCATTTCACCCCAAATAAGTAAAATGTTAGTGTGGGTCAGGAATTACAAGCATAAATGTTCAATAAGTTCATAAAACATTATTTAATTTAATTTAAGTATAATTCATGCATTCCACCCCAAAACAATTAAAGCATTTAAAAAAAAGGGGTCCGTGAATACTCACCTTGGCAATTAAAGCACTAAAGCGGCAAATCAAATAGAATTATTGGATGGCAATCGAAGACACCTAGATTAGTATGATAAGTCTCAGTTTTTGACCTCAAGTAAAGTTTATCTAACTTTATTTATCTTCACAAACATTGTTGTTGTTGTTGTTGTTGTTGACGTTAGGTTTTAAAAATAATGTGTATATTTTGACTAATAGAACTTGTTTTGAAGACTATGTTAGAAAAGTATATATATATACCTATAAGTACATGATATTTTTATTGTGATATTGTAAATAGTATGTTGTCAAAATATTATATTTTGTTGAGTTTATTTAAAAGTATAGTCTTGCATATATTTTAAAAAGTGTCGATTTTAAATGAAATGTACATATATTAGTTTTTGAAGAGTAAAATTATCATTTTAGATATAATTGATCTTGTGGTGTTTATAAAACATTGTACCCCGATTATTGTTTATAAATTTCTATTAATTCATTCGAACGTGTATATTATATGGGTTCGCTATATATTTGTGACGTTGTAAACAATATTATTTTGTCGACGAAAACTTGGAAAGACGGATGATTGAGTGTCGTGGTTTCTGCCGGCCTGAGCATGAGTCGGGCTCTAACAAAGACCACTTGATCGTGTGTAACAAAACATAGGCTTCTAGTCTAATACAAACCAAACCGACCTTATGGACAGCTGGCTTCGCCCGCATTAAAACCAACACGCCAAATGGGCCGGGCTTGGTATGTATAAACCAAACCGCACTCCGTATAGACAGACGGGCTCTTAGCCCAAACATTTATTAAGAAATGGGTTTTGATGAGTGTCTAAATACTCATCATTTTTGTACAAATTAGACTGCAAAAACATCTGAAAACACTCAGAAACATATCAAAATGATCAAAATATCACAAATCAGTGTTTTATGTGTTTTAAATGCAAAAATATCAAAATCGGTGAAAACGTATAAAGTTTGCATAATTGGCGTTTTAGTCCCCCAAGTTTCAAAGTTGTCAAAAAAAGTCCCTGGTAAAACTAAATAAAGAAAAATATCATTTTAAGTCCCTAGGATTCCTAAGTTGTCAAAATTGGTCCTTGAGACTTAAAATTACAAAATTACAACTTTAGTCCCTGAACTTTGAAAATTGTCAAGTCTAGTCCTTGTACTAATGGAGTTTGTCAATTTCAGTCCTTGTGACAAAGTTTGGAAAATTACAGGATTGGTCCTTCAGATTTCAGGAAGTAATCTAGTCCTTGTCATAATAACCTGCTTAAACTTGTCAAAACCCATTTGACCCCGCACTTTTACCATTTGGACCCCCTTTTAGCCTTGACCCCTTTCTCTCTTTTGGACCCCCTGGTAAAACAAAACCAAACCACCCCATGCCTCTCGACAACACCTCTGCAACACCCCCACCTTCCCATCACCTTTTCCACCCTCATCATCACCTCCCCACTCAACCCCCACAATTAATGCCCGCCCCTACTAGTTTTCAACCCACAAGTCAGTACCATTTCCGCCAAAATGGAAAATGGCTAAAACACTCATTACTCAACCATTGGTCGATAAGAGGTGGGATCTGCCTCAAGACACGTGTGAGCTCAACTGATGCATAAAAGAGGCAGAGGAACAAGAGAGAAGCAAGTAGTTAACTTTTAATATTTTGTATGTCGTTTTAATTTCTTTAAGTTTTCCAGCTTATGTTTAAAGTTTCAAGTTATTTGTAATCTCATTCCAGTGTATATCAAACATATTTCCAGTCTCAATTTTAAGTTTTATGCAAGTATACAATTTATGCAAATTTTTGAGCAAAATCTCAAATATTGGTTTAAGTTGTTTATTGTTGTGGTTCTAAGCTCAGTAAGTTTATTTAAGCTTATAATAACTTATTTAAGCTTTTAAAATCATTTATAATTCAGTTTAGCTTCAAAATAGAAAAATACCAAAAATTACCAAGAAAATAGTTAAAAATCAAAAATCCATGGATATGGTGCAAACAAGCTGATGCATCCGTTTTTGGATGGAATGGGTTGTGAACCTGTGGAGGTTCTATAGGAAGTTCTACTTGGTCATTGTTCTCGCCATTGGGAAGCATTTGTAAGCCTTTAGCTCATTTGTTGCTTTTATGCTTTAATAGTTTTAAGCTTATATCCTGTTTGAATGTTTATTAGCTATAGTTAAGTTAAAATAAACTATAAAAGCAGTTGTTTGTTCTTTTAAATTAGTAGTTTGCAAGAATCTCATTTTCACAATAATAGAGCATATTTGTCAATTCCTAGTTTAATGTTGTTATGACTGTTATTTATTGTTCATTTAGTCTTATTAAATGATTATATATGGTCTCAGAATCGTTGTTGGATTTAATTGAAACTCTTAAAAAACACAAGAACAGTCTCATAAAAGGGTGTTTGTTTTCACTGTGTTTACTGATAAAGATCATATGTGTTGTTGCTTGTTGTAGTTTTGTGTCTCACTAGTACCTAAATACTCATAGAAACCGAAAAAACCATCCTTACTTTGTGTAAAGTCAAACTTACCTTTAATCTCATCTTAATTTCATTATCTGTAGGAGTTAGAGTATCAAACTTATCACAGTAGCTTTAATCTTGATAACTTAGCCTAATTCAGTCTTATTGTAGCTTATTACAACTAATTCAGTCATCTAGGATCATTATAAATTCATAAAAGTCAAACTAGTTTATTTTTATCAAAAGTCAAATTTCTCAAAAATGTTTTTGAATAAAACATAGAATTTTATTGTATGTTTAATACTAGGTTTTAGCTTAATTCCTTTTGGCAAAATAATATTAGTGCTAAATAAAAATATAAAAATATTAGCTTTAATAAAATTAGCTTATAGATAGCTTTTTAATTAGCTTCTTTTGGACCCCTTGTCTCAAAAAACCTTCCCAACATGATTGATCCAACTTCATAAGCTCTTTTAGAGCTTATTAGTTAGCTCAAACTTTGTAATTTAGCTTTTAAGTAGCTAACCTAGCTGTCTCAATATTTCAAAAGTTTTTTCAATTTCTACTTATTCAATAAGCTCGCTTGTGCTTTTTAGATTTGTCCATTTTGTTTAAGTGTTTCAATAAGTCAGTTTTCATCAGTTTTCATAAGTCTGCTTATTAAGGTCAAGTAAACTAGAATTTTAAAAGTTCACTGGTAGCCTTTGTTCAGGCAAGTGCTTATTTTCTTTTGTAACTTAATCAAGTGCTTAAAATTGCTAATAGGTGCCTAGTGATTAAAAAAAAAGTACCCTGTTAGCAGTTGATATCGCTTATTTGCAAGTTTTAGAAGTGCTTATTGTGCATTTCAGTTTTAACTAGCTTCATTATAGCTTATAACTAGTAGTTCAGCTTATCTAAGTTAACTCTTAGCTTATTAATTAGCTCATAGTCATTTTAGCTTTACCTTTGTGCTTATTCATTTTGAGCTTTCTGTGGTAAAATCATAAGCTATTATAGTTTATCGTGATTTTTGAAAAAAGTTGTAGTTAAGAAAAGTGCTTATCTTCATGGTCTTAACAAGTTTGTAAAAAGAAAAATCGAAAATAATTAGCAAAAAGGGGGTAGGCAGGCTCGAACCTGAGACCTCCCCCTTTGTGAAGGTGATAAGTGGTGTACCTGTAACCATTGCGCCATTGGGTCTTTCTCGTTAAAACCTTACACGACATATCTCTTATACACGTTTTTCATTTTAAGCTTAAACGAGTATTTAAGCTTATTTCTAGCTTATTCTAAGTAGCTTTTTCCAGTTTAGTATTTTTATTAAATCTGTATTAGTATTAAGTATTTTCTGTAAAAAGTTGAGATTTTTCTAATTAGTTTTAATATTTTTAATCAATTAATTAGTGTTTTATAGTAATTAAATAATAATAAAAAATATAAAAGTCAAAAAAATATAAATCTTTTTTCTAAAATTTTCTTTTGTCATATAGTACGTAATAAAATTAGTTTTACATTCGTAGGCCTTTTATTTCATAAATTTTACGTTTTTGCTTGCGCTCCAGCGTAATTTTTAAACGTAACGCTCTTTTTCATTTTAAACCACGTTTCTAGATAATTTGAGTTTACGTTTTAGTTAAAATAGTTTATTTAAGATATTTTATTTCATAAAACACAAAACATCATTGTAAAAAATAGTGATAGCGTTTATTTAATAGATTTTAACTCTTTTATTTCTTTTAATTTGCATTTTAAGCCTGTAATTTACAAATCTTTTCATTAGGTAATTTTCCATCAATATCCCATCGATCACTATCCTTAGTGATTATTCTATCATCTCGATTGTGTTAAACACACCAACCTCCGTGGGACTTAACGATCCGAATCAATCATATCCTCCCGATCTTAAATTGCATTTTGTTTGAGCGCTTTTAAGTCGACACGGTTGGCCATTCACAAGTGGCAGGTTTGGTGATTTAGCTTGACTGTTCTACAAGATCAAATTTTGGCGCCGCGCCGAGGTCTGAAGCGTGTTCTAAACATTTTTCAGACCGTACTTGCACATATACCACAGTTTGTAAAAGTTTTTAAAGTTAATATAAATCAAAAAGTTCATTAACACTTTTCCTAAAGTGTTAAAAACACCAAACAAAATATAAAACAACAAAACAATCGTAACGCTTTCTAGCTTGTGTTTCTTTTAAGGTGATTCTTAAAGAAATACGATTTGGTTAAACGAGACGATACCAAAATATTGTCCAAAAGTTTTTAAACCCATCAGCACAAATCTATACCTACGCTTTTCAGTGAAACTTAATATACATAAAAATCAACCACAAATCAAAGCAAAGCAGCACTACCTAACTGGGGGTGCGACCATAATAAGTTCCCGAACATCCGATTTAAAACTTGCCTTTGTGTCCTTGTGATTTGGTGTACCTTTTTCAAAGAAGCCATTTCATTTGTGATTATTGGTTAAGTTCACTTGTCGTTTTGCCTCATTTGTTTTGAAAACTGATTTTTAAACTTAGTGCATGCGCACTCGTTCTTCCAGCTCTACAAGTCCATTGTCAGAACTTGGAAAGATTCCTCGTAGACGTAGAAGACGTTCTCGCTCCTTCCGGATCGAGAACGTCTACCACCACCACCACCGCCGTAATGGCGAAGACAAGCCGATGAATAAGCTTCTCCAAGCACCCATCGAGGGTTACGGAGATGCTATTGTTGTCCCAGCCATCGTGGCTGATACTTTTGAGCTCAAAACCGGTTACTTAATCTGTAACCCAAAGCCAATTCTATGGTTTTGGGATGATCCTCATGCACACATTCGATGGTTTAACAAGATTGCATCTACCATCAAGTACAAGAATGTCCCACATGAAGCTATCAAGCTTCTTCTGTTCCCATTTTCTCTGGAGGGACAAGCCCGGAATTGGCTTGAGAAACAACCCCCTCGTTCCATTGAGACATGGGAAGATCTAGTCACAAAGTTTGTTAACGAATTCTATCCTCCATCCCAAACTACAAGTCTTAAGAATGAGATAATGAAATTCTCTCAGAGATTTGATGAATCATTCGGGGAGGCATGGGATCGTTACAAAGACTTGCTTCGCAAGTGTCCGCATCATGGTTTTACCGAGTTAATGCAAATGGATACTTTCTACAATGGTCTGCACCAAGGTGATCAAGACTCTCTAAATGCCTCCGGGGAGGTAATTTCGAGCAAGACCACAAAAGAAGCCTTGCAAATAATTGAAAACAAGTCCTCCGTCCTCTTCCGAGCAAAGACATATCAATCTCAGTCTAAGGCTGGACCTTCTACTCCAGTGGGTACATCTAGCACCGATGCTAAGATTGACAAACTCACGGATATTGTTCAGGCTTTGGTTCTTGCTAACCAAAAGAAAGTCACTTTCACACAAGCACCATCATATGGTGAAGTGAAGAAAGTTGAAGTTTGTGTTACTTGTGGTGGTCCTCATGCATACTACAATTACTCCACCGATGGTAGTCCTTTTGAAGCTAATGCTATAGCCGGTACTTCAAATCAAGGAGGTAATCAATACCGTCCCAGAATGAACCAAACTACCGTGCTAACACTTATCGGCACCACCCGGTTTAACCAAAATCCTAACCGAATCGAATCAACCTAGAATGAACCAAGGTTATCAAAACCAAGGTAATTTCTATCCGGGACCCAATCAAGGTTTCCAACAACAAGGGAACCTTAATCAAAACACTTATAATCGAGGGAATCAATTTCAAGGGAATATGAACCCTAATCAAGGGAATTCTGGCTATAACAGAACATACGCCTCAAATTGTCCCCTCCACCTCCTCCCCGTGTCAACATCCATGAGCTTTTAAGGCAATTCATGAAGTCTCAAGAGGAGACAAACAGTTGTTGGTCACCAGATCGCATTAAAGAAGTCTTTAAATGATCGACCCTCGGCCTGTGTACTCTACCTAGCAACACGATCGCTAATCCGAGGGGCGATGCAAAGGCGATCACAACAGAAGTGGTTTCATATGATGGACCTGCTATTCCTACTACCTCTTCTTCTTCTCTCCCGAAGGTAGTGGAAAGTGAACCCGAGGCGACAAAGGACAAGGAACTTCCTACTAATAACGGTACCAAAGACTGTCCATCCTCAGTTGTCAGAAACCAAAATCCAATCCAAGAGTTGTTTTTGAACCTCCTGTAGCTCCCATTGAAAAATCCAAATCTTCTATTCCTTACCCATCACGCTTACATGAGCAAATCCGCGAGAAAGCCGGTCATCAAATGGAAAAATTCTTTCAAATTTTCCAAGAACTTCATTTTGACATAAGCTTCGCGGATGCTATCATGTTGATGCCCAAGTTTGCATCAACTCTCAAACACATGTTAAGCAATAAGGAAAGGTTTTGAAATGGCTAAAACTCCTTCAACGAGAACTGCTCAGTTATTCTTGAAGAAGCTTCCAGAGAAGCTTGGAGATCCTGGAAAGTTCCTCTTACCTTGTGTATTTCCAGGAATGGTTGAATGCTTTGCCTTAGCCGATCTTGGTGCAAGCATAAACCTGATGCCTCATTCAGTATGGAAGAAACTTTCTCTTCCGGATCTTACTCCTACATGCATGACTCTCGAGCTTGCAGATCGTACAATATCCCGTCCTCTTGGAATTGCCGAGGACGGATTTGTGAAAGTAGGAAAGTTCCATTTCCACCTGACTTTGTAGTTGTTGATTTCGGCTCGATCCACGGGTTCCTCTCATTGTTGGAAGAGGATTCCCGAGAACGGGCCGTGCTCTCATTGATGTATTTGAGCAAGAAATCACATTACGTGTTGGTAATGAAGCTGCCACCTTTAACCTTGATCAAACTTCGAGGTACTCCGCAAACTATGATTCAATCTGGTTAACCGAATAGGTATCATTGATGTTGCTTCTGAAGAGTACTCTCAAGAAGTTCTTGGTTATTCTCATAATCTCTGAGTGGGAATCCCACTACATCTTCTCAACCTATCATAGCCAATTCTACTCCTTCTCTCACTCCGTTTGAGGGAAGCGACTTCATCTTGGAAGAGATTGAAGCATACTTGGCTAGTGATTCTGTTCCATGGGAAATTGATCACGCCCAATTGACATCGAGGAGGACATACTTCTCATTGAGAAATTGCTTAAAGATGATCACTCATCAACCCTCGCACTAGTGATGCATTCCGAAGAGATTAATCTCCATGAGATTAATCCGGAGGGAGATATTCTTACTCTTGAGAAGTTGTTAAATCAGGACACTTCTCCTCCACTCCCTCCCGTCAAACTTCATAACAAGGAAGTCAAGTCAGTTGAGAAAACTAGAATTTCCTCAAGTCGAACTTAAGGACTTACCACCTCATCTTGAGTATGCATTCCTTGAAGGTGATGATAAATTGCCCGTCATTATTGCTCGAGATTTGAGTAAAGATGAAAAGACTGCTCTCATAAAGGTCTTGAAGTCACACAAGCAAGCAATTGCTTGGAAACTCTCCCACATTAAGGGTATCAACCCTGAATTTTGTACTCACAAAATCTTGATGGAGGATGACTTCAAACCAGCATTCAACATCGTAGGGGTGAATCCAAAAATCATTGATGTTATCAAACAAGAGGTTATCAAACTTCTTGATGCAGGATTGATTTACCCTATCTCAGATAGTCCTTGGGTTAGCCCGATTCACTGTGTTCCTAAAAAGGGTGGCATAACTGTTGTCACAAATGAAAGAAAACGAAGTTTCCAACTCGATTGGTTACCGGATGGCGTGTGTGTATTGACTATCGTAAGTTGAATGACGCCACCCGTAAAGACCATTTTCCTCTACCCTTCATGGACCAGATGCTTGAGAGATTAGCAGGGAATGAGTACTATTGTTTCCTTGATGGTTTCTCGTGTTATTTTCAGATCCCCATTGATCCACAGGATCAAGAAGACCACATTCACCTGCCCATACGGAACTTTTGCCTACAAACGTATGCCTTTTGGCTTATGTAACGCTCCCGCACGCTCCAACGTGTATGATGGCCATTTACCACGACATGATCGGGGAAACAATGGAGGTGTTTATGGATGACTTCTCAGTCATCGGGGATTCATTTCAGACTTGTCTCTCCCATTTAGACAAAATGCTTAAAAGATGTGAAGACACCAATCTATGTCTAAACTGGGAGAAGAGCCACTTTATGGTCAAAGAAGGCATAGTCCTTGGCCATAAGATTTCAAAAAATGGGATGGAGGTAGATAGAGCAAAAGTTGATGTTATTGCTAAACTGCCTCATCCCACTACCGTCAAAGGTATTAGGAGTTTCCTTGGTCATGCCGGGTTTTATCGCAGATTCATACAAGATTTTTCTAAAATCGCCCGGCCTATGACCCATCTTCTTGAAAAGAATGCTCCTTTTATCTTCTCTCCCGAAAGCGTCGAAGCTTTTGAAACACTAAAGAAAAGCTTACAAGCACCCATTCTAGTTGCCCCCGACTGCGATTTACCCTTTGAGCTCATGTGCGATGCAAGTGATTTTGCTATCGGTGCGTCTTGGGGCAACGGAAAACCAAGCATTTTCAGCCTATACATACTACGCAAGTAAGACTATGATTGAAGCTCAAACCCATTACACCACTACAGAAAAAGAGCTATTAGCTGTGGTGTATGCATTTGAGAAATTTCGGCCATACCTCATCTTGACCAAATGCGTAGTGTATACGGATCACTCGTCTCTCAAATATCTCTTTGCAAAACAAGATGCAAAGCCGAGATTGTTCTGGGTTCTCCTCCTCCAAGATTTTGATATCATTATACGTGATAAAAAAGGAGCTGAGAACCTGGCTGCTGATCATCTATCCCGATTAGAGAACCCTCACCAAGATGTTTTCGAGAAAAAGGAAATAAATGAAACATTTCTCTCGAGACACTCAATGCGGTTTCTTTTCGTGGAGACTCTTCTACCCCATGGTTTGCCGACTTCGCAAATTACCATGCGGGTAACTTCATAGTGAGGGATGTCCCAACAGAAGAACAAATTCTTCAAGGATGTTAAACATTACTCGACGACCCCTATTTGTTCAAAACTGTGCGGATCAAGTCATCCGGCATGTGTATATGGTCGTGAAGCTATTGACATTCTCAAGGCTTGCCATGCTGGACCTATGGGGACATCATAGCCCCAACTACACAGCCAAGAAGGTGTTTGATTCCGGATTCTATTGGCCCACAATCTACAAGGATGCCCATGAATTCGTCAAAGCCCGCGGACGCTTGTCAACGTCATGGGAATATCTCACAAAGGAATGAAATGCCACAAAACGCCATTCAAGTGTGTGAGATCTTTGACATCTGGGGCATTGACTTTATGGGGCCATTCCCTTCTTCTCATGTAATAAGTACATACTCGTAGCCGTTGACTACTTGTCAAAATGGGTCGAAGCTAAGGCTTTACCCACCAACGATG
This sequence comes from Chrysanthemum makinoi, assembly GCA_910596185.1. Lineage (NCBI taxonomy): Eukaryota > Viridiplantae > Streptophyta > Magnoliopsida > Asterales > Asteraceae > Chrysanthemum > Chrysanthemum makinoi. The sequence continues at coordinate 106,021,928 of OU343222.1, read as the reverse complement.
CCCGAGTTGTAGTGAAATTCTTAAAATCCTTGTTTGCTAGGTTTGGAACTCCAAGCCATAATCGTGATCGTGGTACGATTTCTGCAATGACCGTTTGAAAGAGTCATGCAAGTATGGTGTAACTCACCGTCTCTCTATCGCGCACCACCCCCAAACAAGTGGGCAAGTGGAAGTTTCAAACCGGGATCAAAGAATTGAGAGGACGGTTGGCGAAAACCGTGCCTCTTGGTCGGATAAGCTAGATGACGCTCTCTGGGCCTTCCGTACAGCTTATAAAACACCCATCGGGTGTACTCCATACAAGCTGTGTGTACGGAAGGCATGTCATCACCGGTTGAGTGCTAGAGCACAAGGCATACTGGGCCTTGAAACATGCCAACTTTGATATTCAGACAGTTGGTGATCACAGAAAAGTTCAAATGAATGAATTAAATGAACTCCGTGATCAAGCATACGAGAACTCTTTGATCTACAAAGAAAAGACAAAGAAGATTCATGACTCAAAGATCAAAAACCGCGTTTTCAACGTTGGTGATCGAGTCCTTCTTTTCAACTCAGATTGAAGATTTCTCGAAAGCTTAAATCCCGTTGGTCTGGACCATTTACTATCACTAAGGTTTATCCTTATGGCACCATTGAGTTATCTCAACCCGATGGTCCAAACTTTAAAGTGAATGGTCATCGAGAAGCATTACTTTGGAGAGGACATTCCCTCGTGATTGTCCCGATCTTCAAACTTTCCCCATGAACCAATGAATGCGGGATCGAGTCAAGCTAGCGACTCGGAATCAAAAACAGTAACACACCATATGGGTTTTCACCCATATTTCTGACTTCTTTCTATTTTCTACCACCCTAGTGTGGGGTTGCCCCACATGTTGTATATATAAAAGAGTTTCAAAAAAAAAAAAAAAATCATCTTTCTAAATAATGGCCGTAGTATTTCCCTTTTACGTTCTATGTTTCGCATAACCGTGTACTTTGAATATTGATGGCAATATTCATTTCTAAGTGTGGGGGGGATTCTCACGAATTTTATCATATAATTATACCAATTCCCCCATTTTTGGCCAAAATTTTTTTGGAGTAAGTGTTTTACACTTACTCATTTGGTTATCAGTCCGCCTTGTCTAATAAACAAAAGGATTGGCTAATCCAGAGCAAACGGCTCTTGGTAAAGATTCTCAAATCCTTATATGGCTTGCAATTTGCCCAAAATTGTATTGTTCTCAACTCACCATATCCTAAAAAGTGAAGAGTTGACTAGCCCGCAAGTTTATGGCTTGTGGTAAAGGCAGTGGAAAACCATAATTGGTAATCACCAAAGATAATACTGATAATTTATCTAAGAGTTGGCTAGTCCAGGAGGGTACGGCTTCTGGTAAAGACAAATCAAATCCGTTGAAGTGGTGGTTTGCTCAAAATCACTTGGTTATCGGTGTACCAAAGTTCTTACTTGAACTGAAACATTTGGCTACTCCAGAAGTAATGGCTTTTGGTAAAGAGATAAAATCCATTAATTTTTCATAAAACATTGCTAGGGACTAGCAATATCTTAGTGTGGGGATTGATGAGTGTCTAAATACTCATCATTTTGTACAAATTAGACTGAAAAACATCTGAAAACACTCAGAAACATATCAAAATGATCAAAATATCACAAATCAGTGTTTTATGTGTTTTAAATGCAAAATATCAAAATCAGTGAAAACGATAAAGTTTGCATAATTGGCGCTTTAGTCCCCCAAGTTTCAAAAGTTGTCAAAAACACCCCTGGTAAAACTAAATAAAGAAAAATATCATTTTAAGTCCCTAGGGATTCCTAAGTTGTCAAAATTGGTCCTTGAGACTTAAAATTACAAAATTACAACTTTAGGTCCCTAACTTTGAAAATTGTCAAGTCTAGTCCTTGTACTAATGGAGTTTGTCAATTTCAGTCCTTGTGACAAAGTTTGGAAAATTACAGGATTGGTCCTTTAGATTTCAGAAAGTGCAAATCTAGTCCTTGTCATAATAACCTAAGCTAAACTTGTCAAAACCCATTTGACCCTGCCACTTTACACCATTTTGCCCCCGCCTTTAGCCCTTGACCCCTCTTTTGGACCCCTTAAACAAAACCAAACAAACCTCTTTCTCCACCTCATGCTTCTCCACCAACACCCCTCAGAACACCCCACCTTCTTCCCATCACCTTTCCACCCCATCATCATCACCTCCCCACCAACCCCCACAATTAATGCCCCGCCCCTAGTGCTAGTTAACCTACAAGTCAAAAGTACCATTTCCCGCCAAAATGGAAAAATGGCTAAAACACTCATTACTCAACCATTGGTCAGGATAAGAGGTGGGATCTCTCGGGACATGTGTGAGCTCAACTGATGCATAAAAGAGGCAAGAGGAACAAGAGAGAAGCAAGTAGTAACTTTTAAAATGTATTTTAATTTCAAGTTTTCCATATTAAAGTTTCAAGTTATTTGTAATCTCATTCCAGGTATATCAAACATATTTCCAGTCTCAATTTTAAGTTTTATGCAAGTATACAATTTATGCAAATTTTTGAGCAAAATCTCAAATATTGGTTTAAGTTGTTTATTGTTGTGGTTCTAAGCTCAATAAGTTTATTTAAGCTTATAATAACTTATTTAAGCTTTTAAAATCATTTATAATTCAGTTTAGCTTCAAAATAGAAAAATACCAAAAATTACCAAGAAAATAGTTAAAAATCAAAAATCCATGGATATGGTGCAAACAAGCTGATGCGTCTGGTTTTTGATGGAATGGGTTAGTGAACCTGTGGAGGTTCTATAGGAAGTTCTACTTGGTCATTGTTCTCGCCAGTTGGGAAGCATTTGTAAGCCTTAGCTCATTTGTTGCTTTTAATTTTAATAGTTTTAAGCTTATATCTCGTGTTTTGAATGTTTATTAGCTATAGTTAAGTTAAAATAAACTATAAAAGCAGTTGTTTGTTCTTTTAAATTAGTAGTTTGCAAGAATCTCATTTTCACAGTCAATAGAGCATATTTGTCAATTCCTAGTTTAATGTTGTTATGACTGTTATTTATTGTTCATTTAGTCTTATTAAATGATTATATATGGTCTCAGAATCGTTGTTTGATTTAATCTTTGAAACTCTTTTAAAAACACACAGCCTCTCATAAAAGGGTGTTTGTTTTCACTGTGTTTACTGTATTAAAGATCATATGTGTTGTTGCTTGTTGTAGTTTTGTGTCTCACTAGTACCTAAATACTCATAGAAACCAAGAAAACCAAATCCTTACTTTGTGTAAAGTCAAACTTACCTTTAATCTCATCTTAATTTCATTACTGTTAGGAGTTAGAGTATCAAACTTATCACAGTAGCTTTAATCTTGATAACTTAGCCTAATTCAGTCTTATTGTAGCTTATTACAACTAATTCAGTCATCTAGGATCATTATAAATTCATAAAAGTCAAACTAGTTTATTTTTATCAAAAGTCAAATTTCTCAAATAGCTGTTTTTGAATAAAACTTAGAATTTTATTGTATGTTTAATACTAGGTTTTAGCTTAATTCCTTTTGGCAAAATAATATTTAGCTGCTAAATAAAAATATAAAAATACTAGCTTTAATAAAATTAGCTTATAGATAGCTTTTTAATTAGCTTCTTTTGGACCCCTTGTCTGCAAAACTGCCCTGTGCACAGATTTGGGATCCAACTTCATAAGCTCTTTTAGAGCTTATTAGTTAGCTTCAAACTTTGTAATTTAGCTTTTTAAGTAGCTTACCTAGCATTCTAATATTTCAAAGCTTGTTTTTCAATTCTAGCTTATTCAATAAGCCTGCTTATGCTTTTTAGATTTGTCCATTTTGTTTAAGTGTTTCAATAAGTCAGTTATCAGTCATAAGCTCCTCAAGAGCTTATTAGTGGCTGCTAAACTTTGTAAATTAGTTTTTTAGAAAGTTTAGTGGTCGACTTGTTTGTGCAAGTGCTTATTTTCATTTTGTAACTTAATCAAGTGCTTAAAATTAAGTTAATAGGTGCCTAGTGATTAAAAAAGGTGTCCTGTGTTAGCAGTTGATATCAGTGCTTATTTGCAGCTTAGAAAGTGCTTATTGTCAGTCATTGTGCTTAACCAGTCTTCATTATAGCTTATAACTAGTAGTTCCGCTTATCTATGTTAACTCTTAGCTTATTAATTAACTCATAGTCATTTTAGCTTTACCTTTGTGCTTATTCATTTTGAGACAGCTTACTGTGGTAAAATCATAAGCTATTATAAAGTTTTATGATTTTGAAAAAAGTTGTAGTTAAGAAAAGTGCTTATCTTCATGGTCTTAACAAGTTTGTAAAAAGAAAAATCGAAAAAATAATTATAAAAGGGGGTAGGCAGGCTCGAACCTGAGACCTCCCCCTTTGTGAAGGTGATAAGTGGTGTACCTGTAACCATTGCGCCCTTGGGTCTTTCTCGTTAAAACCTTACACGACATATCTCTTATACACGTTTTTTTCATTTTAAGCTTAAGCGAGTATTTAAGCTTATTTCTAGCTTATTCTAAGTAGCTTTCGGTTTAGTATTTTTATTAAATCTGTATTAGTATTAAGTATTTTACGTAAAAGTTGAGATTTTTCTAATTAGTTTTAATATTTTTAATCAATTAATTAGTGTTTTATAGTAATTAAATAATAATAAAAAATATAAAAGTCAAAAAATATAAATCTTTTTCTAAAAATTTTCTTTTTGTCATATAGATGCGTAATAAAATTAGTTTTACATTATTGAGGCCTTTTATTTCATAAATTTTACGTTTTTGCTTAGGCTCCGGTAAATTTTTAAACGTGCCTTCGTTTTTCATTTTAAACTAAGTTTCTAGATAATTTGAGTTTACGTTTTAGTTAAAATAGTTTATTTAAGATATTTTATTTCATAAAAACAAAAACATCATTGTAAAGATAGTGATAGCGTTTATTTAATAGATTTTAACTCTTTTATTTCTTTTAATTTGCATTTAAATCATTTGTAATTTACAAATCTTTTCATTAGGTAATTTTCCATCAATATATGCGACCACTATCCTTAGTGGTTATTAGATCATCGATTGTGTTTAAACCAGATCAACCTCCGTGGGACATAACGACCCGGGAATCCACTGTATTCTCCTGATCTTAAATTGCATTGGTGTGTGAAACATTTTGAGTTTCTTACAATTTGGTCATTCACAAGTGACTAGTTTAGTGGGATAACTTACTTGTTGCTTAGATCGGGTTTGAGGCCAGATCTCAAAAATGATATCGCGAGACCAAACTACTGGTTTTGACAAAATTTCCATTTTGAAATGTAACTTACTGTGTCATTAGAGAATTTAAACCGAACATAGAAATGCAAAAACATCTAAACCTTTTGGTTTAGGCGGAACAATACCGAGACATTGACCACCACTTTTCGTGGTCTGGCGATCCACGAAACAAGACTACCATTCGTGAAGCACAAGTACTTTCGAGGGAGTTAAGCTTTTTGTACAACAAAACAGGTATTACTAATACCAATTTCTAACTATTCGAGTGACTAAGACCATCATGTACGACTCGACACGACAAGAGGACTCGATACCCTCATGTCGTACGAGTCGAACTCTAATAAGCAAAACAGTCTCCCTCCGGGGTTCCTATCTCAGCCGTGACAACACGACTAAACCCAAGAAGCTAAGCATGAATTATGTCAAATAAATGAGGATTTAAGTCGAAGGCTACAACAATATAGCAGTGACAACAAGTTTGACCAAAACACATTTTCTTTCTCTTTTCTTCTTATGCCACGATAGTACAGCCACAACAATGTACCAGAATAAAGTTTATCACAACCTTTTAATCCTTCTTTATATATATATATATATATATATTTTCAAAATAAAGAAGAACAAAATAACGACATCACTTCGGATTAATACCAATTACAACAAGTAGATTAAAAGGAAGATGTTCTTACAATGAACTTAAAGTGGGTCGAGTGGGTATGAAAACCGAATACAAAAACTCCAATTGGAGGTGACCCGGTTTGATTTAGACCAATTAACTTCTGGGATAGCTTCCTCTTTCACCCAAGAATAAAACCCCTCAATCAATTTCAAAAAGCCCTTTGATTTACCAAACCCTAATTTTTGTAAAAGTGGTGATGAGAAACTGTTTTGGAGCTTTTGCAATTCGACTATAAATGTAGGAGTATGTTGAGGAGGAGTTTGGTTATCTTTCTTCTCTTGTCTTGGTTTGAAGCCAAATTTGGCTAGCTTCCAAAATCTTAGGCGAATCTTGGACTTGCTCAAGATGGATTGAGGTGAAGATATGATTCTCTTGAGTGATTATATCTTGATTTCCCTTGGATTCGTACTTGATGTAGCAAGAGTATCAAAGTGAGGATTGTGAAGCAAAAACTTTCATGGATTTGGTATGAAAGAGGAGGATATGATGGATGAATATGTTGGGTTATTCTCTCTTGGGAAGATTATTATGGGGCGTAGGCTAGGATGAGAGGTTGAAGATGAGATTTTGCATATCTTTGGTTTTCTGATCTTTGTTTTTGTCGTGAATGGGAGAGGAAGACAAAGAGATATTTGTTTTATTAAGGGGTTATTATTATTATTATTATTAGATGTATATTATGTACCTGTAACCTTGTATAATTTGTTCCGTCTGAGGATAACGTTTAATTATGTAGAATATTATTTAGGTATATCAGTATTTTATAAATTTTATATTTTCGGAGACGCTTTTTGACAGTGGATTAATATGGTATTATTATTACTTTGACAATAGAAAATAAATTTCGTGCCAATTTTATTTTGGTGTCGTAGTGTCTCGGACATTGGAAAACAGGAGATAAC